>JAQPCC010000159.1:0-317380 GCA_028392965.1 Lindernia subracemosa | reverse complement strand
ATCCTCTCTCATCCTCTGTCTGGGCCCGTGGCTAAAATACTATGCACCACCAAGAGCTCAATAAATCATCTGACAGTGGCCCCTCTGGGTAGCCACACTAGGTCTCCCTAGGTCGTGCTACTTCACGGCGCCCCTTCTGTCGCGGTCGCCTACGCTGGTAGCCCACGCTGGTAGCCTACGCTAGGTTTCCTAGGTCGCCCATCAGGTCGCCCCGTCCGGTCGCTCCTACCGCATCAATAATATGGCAGTGGCCCATCCAGGTAGCCTACGCTAAGGTCTCCCTAGGTCGCTCCTTCCTAGGTCGCCCCTTCTGCCTCAACATATGACGGTAGCCTACTCTGGGTAGCCTACACTGGGTCACATACCAGGTCGCCCCTGCCCAGGTCGCCCTTCCGTCAATGGTGCACTAATAACCACATACACCTCAACTGCATGCCAATAATCGGCACATATACATCGCTCCCCGGCGATTACGACTATGCATGCCACACTCAACAGTACCCAATAATATGCATGCACATGTATATGCTGTGAATGGTATGCTCATGAATTCATAGCTCATATGCAAATATCAATCAAACAAATATAACACCTTCACATAAAATCATCGAAACATCGAAGCAGTATATTATAAAACACCGAATACTATGTCCATGCGTCGTAGTTGGATTTTCACTTACCTGTAACTTCGGATTTTTATTCAATTCAATATTCCCTAACTTGAATAAATATGGCTTCCTCACGTGATTTTCCTACCTAGTCAGGATAACAAAACAAAACAAGCAAACTATTATTCTCTTACGAAAGAATATTTGTAATCATCATTTAACTCTTCATAGACTTTAAATAAATAATACTTAGATGTAAGTATACCTTAACCTCAACATGAAATATGATGAGAAGCACAACAACTAACAAGGACAATGTGAAAGAACATTATTATTGCAAGCTATTTCTTATTTTCCCTTCCTTTTTCTCCTTCCTTTTTTTTTAATCTGGTCTTTGCTTCGTTGCTTTTAGTTCTGAGATGGTTAGGTCTTGGCAAGTGATATTTTCGTTACCATATACTTAGCAAGGTAATAACAAGTGGTAAGGCGGTTAGCTCCTTTACCTTATGCATTAAGTAAGTAAAATTAATAATTAGGACGGTAAAATTGCAATCTATACCCTATTACATAAATAATTACTGAATTTTCCTATAGAAGTTAGGAATATTTGTTAATTTGGATTTTCTACATACATACTAGTTATACATATGTATCTAGCCAACTCTAGCAAACGACACGTGTCTTATAAGAAAACCGACTCAACTAATTTGAATAAGGATTTCTAAAATGTTTTTTTTTTTTTTTTATTACTATTGCTATTATTAATATTTTATCATAATAATTTATGTAATTTATTTTATTTTGTTTTATTCCTAGAATGATGTCAAATATTAAAGTCTTACGTTAGCCAAATAAATCACATCAAGTATGCAACATATAAAAATGCACCTCATATGCAACACGTAGTCATAATATACATATATAAACAAACACATATTTCATATCAGTTAGCAAGTATAATGCATGAAATATATTGGCCAAATGAGATGTTCGAGGGCTCGGGTATTACATCCTCTCCTCCTTAAAAGAATTTCGTCCTCGAAATTCAATTTACCTGAATAAGTCAGGGTATCGAGTTCTCATATCATCCTCTCTTTCCCATGTTGCTTCTTCCACTGACTGGTTCCTCCATAAGACTTTCACTAGCGGAATTTCTTTGTTCCTGAGTTGTTTGACTTCGCGTAGCAAAATATCTACTGGCTTTTCTTCATAACTCAAGTCAGCTTTTAAGTCGACCGGTTCACTTTTCAAAACATGGATAGGATCTGCGACGTATTTCCGCAACATAGAGACATGAAACACGTCATGTATCTGAGACAAGAGGAGGGCAGATCAAGTCTGTATGCAACTTCGCCAATCCTTTCCGTAATCTTGAAAGGTCCAATGTATCTGGGACTTAACTTTCCTTTCTTTCCAAATCGCATCACACCTTTCATTGGGGAAACTTTCAGAAACACCAATTCATCAACTTCAAATTTGAGCGGTCTTCGCTTATGGTCGGCGTAGCTTTTTGTCGACTCTGAGCAGTTTGCATACTCTGTCGAATTTTTGCCAACATCCGTCATTTCTCGCACCATCTCAGGTCCAAGCAATGTTTTCTCGCCAATTTCATCCCAATGAACAGGCGATCTACATTTTCTCCCATATAAGGCCTCATACGGTGCCATTCCAATAGTGGCATGATAGCTGTTATTATACGAGAATTCGACCAATGGCAGAAATTTACTCCAATGACCTTTAAAATCTAATACGCAAGCACGAAGCATGTCTTCCAAGGTCTGAATTGTTCGTTCTGATTGCCCATCTGTTTGAGGATGATAGGCTGTGCTAAAAGATAATTTTGTCCCCATCGCCTTCTGTAAGCTTCTCCAAAAGTTAGACAAGAACCTGGAGTCTCGATCTGAAACTATTGACAGTGGAACACCATGAAGTCGAACTATTTCTTGTATGTAAATTTCCGCATATCGATCCATGGTGTATGTCGAACTAATGGGTAGAAAATGAGCAGACTTGGTTAATCTGTCAACGATTACCCAGATAGCATCGTGTCCCTTTAAAGTCTTTGGCAAGCCAACGACGAAGTCCATCGTTATTTGTTCCCATTTCCATTCTGGAATTGATAGCGGTTGTAACATTCCCGCTGGCCTTTGATGTTCCGCTTTTACTTGTTGACAGGTCAGACATTGATCGACAAATTGCGCTATGTCTTTCTTCATCCCTGGCCACCAGTAAAATTTCTGAAGGTCTCGATACATCTTTGTTGTTCCAGGATGTACTGAGTATGGCGTGGAATGTGCTTCAAATAAAATGTCTCTTCGAATCTTATCATTGATGGGCACGTACAAACGATCTCTAAATCGCAGAACACCATCTTCAAATATTTTTAACTCTGAAGATGTATCTTCCTTGATAGCTTTCTTTATCTTCTGATAGTATTCGTCAGTCTGTTGTGTTTGTTTGATTTTCTCCAAAATTGTAGGTTGAAGTGTCAAAGCTGCTAGCCTGACTTTGATCTCACCAATGTTGATAATTTCCACGTTCATCTTTTGTAAATCAGCGAGTTCTGATTTCTGAACTGAGATAGAAGCTACAGAACTCTGAATTGTCTTCCGACTTAGAGCATCAGCAACAACATTAGCTTTTCCCGGGTGGTAGTTGATTACGCAGTCGTAATCCTTGACAAGCTCTAACCATCTTCGTTGCCGCATATTCAGTTCCTTCTGAGTGAAAAAGTATTTCAAGCTCTTATGATCTGTATAGATCTCGCATCGTTCACCGTATAGATAGGTCGCCATATCTTCAATGCAAACACCACGGCTGCAAGCTCCAAATCATGAGTGGGATAATTCTCTCATATTCCTTCAGTTGTCTGGAAGCATATGCAACAACCTTCCCATTTTGCATCAATACACAACCTAAGCCGTTCTTCGATGCATCGCTGTATATTGAAAACCCCTCGTTCCAGTCGGAATTGTCAGACAGGTGTCGCAGTAAGTCGCTTCTTCAACTCCTGAAAACTCCATTCACACGAATCGGTCCATTGAAATGGAATATTCTTCCGAGTCAACTTTGTCAATGACGAAGCGATTTTCGAGAATCCCTCAATGAATCTGCGATAATACCCCGCTAAGCCAAGAAAACTCCGTACCTCTGAAGGATTTGTTGGTTGAGGGCCAATTATTGATTGCTTCAACTTTGCTTGGATCTACTGATATTCCTGCTCCAGAAATGACATGTCCCAAGAACACAACTCTATCTAGCCAAAACTCGCATTTCTTAAATTTGGCGTAGAGTTTCTTGCTCCTCAGTACTTCCAAGACTAACTTCAAATGAACTTCGTGTTCCTCTTTTGTCTTGGAATAAATGAGAATATCATCAATAAAAATGATCACGAACTTATCAAGAAACTCCTTGAAGACACGATTCATCAAATCCATGAACGCAGCAGGTGCATTAGTCAACCCAAATGGCATCACTAGAAACTCGTAGTGTCCATATCGAGTGCTGAACGCCGTCTTCGGAATGTCCTCCACCTTTATCTTTAACTGATGATAACCTGAACGTAGATCGATCTTCGAGAATACAGCTGCACCTCGGAGTTGATCGAAAAGATCATCAATTCGAGGCAAAGGATATTTATTCTTGATGGTAACCTTGTTCAACTCCCGGTAATCAATGCAGAGTCTCATTGATCCATCCTTCTTTCGTACAAATAGAACCGGTGCGCCCCATGGTGAAAAGCTGGGTTGAATAAAACCTTTATCGAGTAGATCTTGTAACTGTATCTTCAATTCTTTCAGCTCGGTCGGAGCCATTCGATATGGAGCTTTTGAAATTGGAGGTGTACCCGGAGGTAGTTCAATCGAAAATTCTATCTCCCTGTCAGGTGGTAATCCAGAAAGATCACCAGGAAATACGTCTTGATAGTCCTTCACAACAGGTACTTCACTGAGATCGGGTTTAGGTTGTTCCTCTGCTTTTATTGCATAAATGAGATAAGCTTCACAACCAATATCTATCAATCGTTGAGCCTTTAATGCTGATATTTTCGAAATCCTGCTGCCATTTGCAACTCCCGAGAAAGAAAAAGGCTTTTCTCCCCGGTAAATGAAAGTAACGATCTTTTTGTTGCAGTCAATCACCGCTCCATACTTCGATAACCAATCCATACCAAGGATGACATCGTAATCATTCATTGGGATTACGATCAGATCAACATATAATTTCCTATCTTTAATCGGTACCGCACACTCTTGCAGAATCTGATTTGTCTGAGTTGAAGCTCCATGAGGAATCGTCACATTATAATTGAGCTTGGATAGAAGAGGGTTATACCGAGCCTCGTTATGTACTTAGATGATGCAAATGAATGCGTGGCTCCCGAATCTATTAGTATGGATGTCGGAACATTGTATATAGAGAGTGTACCTGTCACCACTGATGGATTAGCCTCTGCTTCATCACTCGTAATGGTGAAAACTCTAGCAGGTACTGTCTGTGGCTTTGCCGGACATGTTCTTGCGATGTGACCCAATTTCCCGCATATGAAGCACTTGATAGTTTGGGTGAAACAGTTGCCGGTGTGTTGACGTCCGCACCTTGGGCATATGGGCATCGGGATTTGGGATCTCTCCTGAATTGGATTAGGCTTCGTGTACGGCTCCCATCGCTGAGGTCCAGGCCTTCTTTGAAAATTCAGTTTCTGGCCTTTGACTACGAACTGCCTCTTTCTGTCGCCTTCGGCCCATTTTTGACCTTGCACAAATTTGCGTTTTGCTTCTTCGGCACGTACAATTCTCATCTCAGCTTGCTCCGCAACTAATGCCCTTTCCGCAACTTGAGCGTACGTGATTCCTTGAATACCAGCCATGTTGACATCTCGGTAAAGTTTCGGTTTCAGGCCTTCAAGAAATCGCTCCACTTTCAGGGCGTCAGTACTCACCATATGTGTTGCGAACCTCGATAGCTGCTCAAATTTGCGAATGTACTCTGCAACTGCCATGGCTCCCTGTCGTAAGTTTATGAATTCATTCATCCTCATAGCACGCACAGGGGCTGTGAAGTATTTGTTTCGGAAGATTTCTTTGAAGCGTTCCCAAGTCATCGTGATTTGATTTTCGATGGCTTTCATTGTGTCCCACCAATGCCCCGCACTACCCCGAAGCATAAAAGTAGCACAGAGGACTTTGTCTTGCTCGCGAACTCGGCTGTACTGGAACATATTTTCAAGGGTTCTAAGCCAGTCCTCAGCAGCTGTTGGGTCAATAGCATCTTCGAAAACTGGCGGATTGAGTTTTCGAAATCTTTCACCAATGATCTCTACCCTTTCAGCTTGAGATGGATTCTGCTTCTCATTTGAATTCCGTTGTTGGATCAACTCTTGAATTTGCTCGGATTGACGTTGAACAAGTTCAGTAAGTCGGATAATGGCAGTATCTCGCTCATCAGTAGGGTTCACAGTCTCCCTACCCTGACTACATCCTCCGCTGCTTTCACCTCTAGTACGTACCATGATGCTCACACTTTACCCTGTTAACCTTTTTCGAATAATATGGCCAATAAATTCATGCAACAGAAAATTTATTCACGCAATATCATAAAACTTACGAGCAAGGCTGCGCTTCCACACTTTTGAGTTCCTGTACATGGATAGTCTACAGAACCTGTGACCGTAGCTCTGATACCAAACTGTGACGACCACCCCAAACACACACCTAAAGTGACTCTAACGACACTAACTCGAGAAAATAAATTGCATGAGTTTCATTTAAAACTCGTCAACAACCCCTGTAGTAAATCAAAAGATACTCACATCACGGGCATCATAAAACCAAATAACGTCTCAACAAGATAAGCACCAAACTAATCACGAATCCCACATACACATCCTGACTCGACCAACACAAGATATACGTAGACTCAAACAAAATCATACGTCAAGACAATTTACACAACCTCACGATCACACACAACCAAAACATACACATCAGATGCAGCAAAAGAGACTAGCCCGCCACACAGGTCGTCATCCATGTACAGTCCTCCTCAAAAGCCCGTGGAAGCTCCAACGACCAGCCTCGCTATCTACGTCAGTCAAACAAGGTCATCTCGCTCACCTACAACACATGAACTATATGAGCTAGAAGCTCAGTAAGTAAAAATCATGCATGCTCGTGAATATGCAAATCCTCATCATATGCATAAACTACATGTGACTCGACATCTCAAAATGAATCATCTCTCTCATCCTCTGTCTGGGCCCGTGGCTAAAATACTATGCACCACCAAGAGCTCAATAAATCATCTGACAGTGGCCCACTCTGGGTAGCCAACACTAGGTCTCCCTAGGTCGCTACTTCACAGGTCGCCCCTTCTGTCGCGGTCGCCTACGCTGGTAGCCCACGCTGGTAGCCTACGCTAGGTTTCCCTAGGTCGCCCCATCCAGGTCGCCCCGTCCAGGTCGCTCCTACCGCATCAATAATATGGCAGTGGCCCACTCCAGGTAGCCTACGCTCAGGTCTCCCTAGGTCGCTCCTTCCTAGGTCGCCCCTTCTGCCTCAACATATGACGGTAGCCTACTCTGGGTAGCCTACACTAGGGTCACATACCCTAGGTCGCCCCTGCCCAGGCCGCCCCTTCCGTCAATGGTGCACTAGTAATAACCACATACACCTCAACTGCATGCCAATAATCGACACATATACATCGCTCCCCGGCGATTACGACTATGCATGCCAACACTCAACAGTACCCAATAATATGCATGCACATGTATATCCCGTGAATGGTATGCTCATGAATTCATATAGCTCATATGCAAATATCAATCAAACAAATATAACACCTTCACATAAATCATCGAAACATCGAAGCATGTATATTATAAAACACCGAATACTATGTCCATGCGTCGTAGTTGGATTTTCACTTACCTGTAACTTTGGATTTTTATTCAATTCAAAATTCCCTAACTTGAATAAATATGGCTTCCTCACGTGATTTTCCTACCTAGTCAGGATTAACAAACAAAACAAGCAAACTATTATTCTCTTACGAAAGAATATTTGTAATTATCATTTAACTCTTCATAGACTTTAAATAAATAATACTTAGATGTAAGTATACCTTAACCTCAACATGAAATATGATGAGAAGCACAACAACTAACAAGGACAATGTGAAAGAACATTATTATTGCAAGCTATTTCTTATTTTCCCTTCCTTTTTCTCCTTCCTTTTTTTTTTAATCTGGTCTTTGCTTCGTTGCTTTTAGTTCTGAGATGGTTAGGTCTTTGGCAAGTGATATTTTCGTTACCATATACTTAGCAAGGTAATAACAAGTGGTAAGGCGGTTAGCTCCTTTACCTTATGCATTAAGTAAGTAAAATTAATAATTAGGACGGTAAAATTGCAATCTAGACCCTATTACATAAATAATTACTGAATTTTCCTATAGAAGTTAGGAATATTTGTTAATTTGGATTTTCTACATACATACTAGTTATACATATGTATCTAGCCAACTCTAGCAAACGACACGTGTCTTATAAGAAAACCGACTCAACTAATTTGAATAAGGATTTCTAAAATGTTTTTTTTTTTTTTTATTACTATTGCTATTATTAATATTTTATCATAATAATTTATGTAATTTATTTTATTTTGTTTTATTCCTAGAATGATGTCAAATATTAAAGTCTTACGTTAGCCAAATAAATCACATCAAGTATGCAACATATAAAAATGCACCTCATATGCAACACGTAAGAGTCATATGAATTATACATATATAAACAAACACATATTTCATATCAGTTAGCAAGTATAATCCATGAAATATATTGGCCAAATGAGATGTTCGAGGGCTCGGGTATTACAGCTCCTCTTGGCGGCTTACGTCATCCCGCTTGGACGTTTTCTTCTGTTTGCGAGCGGAGGATGCGGCGCTACCTAGACGTAGACTTGAGGCTGCAGATTGGCTAATTCCCGGGTTAGGTCTAACTGGGATTTGTTGGACCGTAGGAATGTCTTCAGTCACGTGCTCTCGAAGGTAGGCAGCGACGATAGGGTGGTTGGAGTCGGCTAGCTGCAGCAAGTCGTCTGGGATAGCCATCGCTTCTCTATCGAATTTTGTCTTTGAGGATTGGAGAGAGCCGAGCTTTGGCGGTTGGTAGCCTTCACAAGGGTCCCGTCTCTCAATCTCGGGAAGCGTGTCCATGAAGTGCCTGACGAAAACCGGCAACCACCGTAGATAAGGCAGAACTTTCTTTGTTGATGGGAGGTCCCGTTTTCGTAGTTGGTCCAGCAGGTCCACCCATATTAGTTGGACGACATCGTATCGTTTGTTGAATACGATGCCGTGGAAGATTAGGAGAATGTTGCGGTTGCATCTGTCGGGACCACTGTGTTTTGGTGAGAGGCATTTGTTGATTATAAGAAAGAGGGTCCGCCAAGGTTGGGGAATATCCTTGGCGGTGAAGTCTGGAAGGTGGATGCTGTTATGGGCATTTGGTTTGTAGCCCATGAAGAGGAAATCTCGTTTGAGGTCCTCTTCATTGGGGTGAGGGTCGACGTTTATAGTGAAGGGTAGGTTGAAGAGGGATCGGATGAGATTTTGGGTGAGAGCAACTGGGGTTCGGTCGATTTGGGCTGTGAGTGTTGATGGATTTGGTCTTGGTGTGGGATTTGTTAGAGTGTCCCAGAATTGCTGAACGTACACCTCTGGGACGAACTCTGTTATGGTGAGTGCGGTGTTGAGAGGGTGGTTGCGTAGGATGTGGAGGACGATGGGATCAGGACAGTTTGCCGTCTCAAAATCGAGTTGAAGGTTGTTTGGGAGACGTGGGGCCCAGTTCACTTGTGGGAATATCTCGTCAATCGTACGCACCATTTTTGTTCTGAAATAGATATGAAAAGTCGTTAGCGCATAGAACATATAATTAACTTAATATGGCCCATAGCATCTCAGAATCCAGAGGAAGGAATCTTTTAAATAAGTTTCGCGCTGCGACTGTGAGATTTTGATTTTACCCAAAAAAAAATTTTGTACTTAGTAATATTTTCGAATGGACTTAAAGAGCCAGTTTTGGACTTAGAGAAGAAATGACTTAGCAAATTTTCGATTGAATGTTAAATTCGGGAAAATCAGCGGCGATTTCATTTTAAAAATTCGGGCAAGTCAATTTTCGCCTAGGTATGATTCGGGCCAGTTCGAAAATCGGGTAAGCATCTGAGTTTCGGTCAAAAAGTCAAACAGTCAACATGTTAATGAAAAGTCGTCTACGATTTTAAGTGCAGATTCGGGTAATGAAAATCGGGTAGAATTTGGGCGAAATAAAGTGTTTGCAACAGTGAAGTTTTCGCCGAAAGTTTGAAAGGGAAAATCGGGTATTTGTAAAATTCGGGTAGATTTAAAAATCATCAACAGTGAAAATTCGCCGAGTTAAAAGTCGGGTAAATGAATTTCGGCGAAGAACACTGTGAATCTACAGTGGATTTTCGGGTGGAAATTTAAATTTCTCCCGAAAATCGTCCGAAAGTCGAAGTCTCTTTTGCTGAAATCGGCAGAAATCAAACGAAAACAGCATAAAATATGCAGAAATGAGTTCGTTCTTACTAAATAGGAATGGGTAAATGCAGGAATTCGGACGAAAAATGATTTGGGATCGAGAATCGATAGCTTTTATTTTGAAATCGGGGCGGTTTTCGTGTCGTACTATGCAAGATTCGGGGGTTTTGGTGAGTGAATACTGAAATTCGAGCGCTTTGGCATATTGAATACTTTCACTGTGTATTTTCGGATGTTTGAAAATTCGGGCATAGTTGAGGAAAATTCGCCGTGCTAAAATTCGGACAAAAATTACTGTGTAAGTTAAGCCCGAAAAGTTGGCCCGAAAAGTATTTGTTTTACCCGAAAATTGGTATTTTTCAAAGTTTCAAAAATGTTTAAAGATATGCAAATTTTTGTACGATATTTTGAAAATTCTAAACTCCCCCTCAATTTAAGCCTATCTGTCGAACACTCCCCTGAATAAAGTAAAGAAACTCCCCCTCAATTTATGCACACTACAAAAACATAAAAGAATTAGTGAAAATCATGAATGGCATCTATGTACACTAAATAAGGTTCTTGGAAGCACAATCGATTATGGATCCCGATTCAACATGCCCAACTTAGACACAAGGAATTGGAATCGTTTCTCATCCAATGCTTTCGTGAATAGGTCAGCAAGTTGAAGTTCGGTGTTTACAAAATGCATTTCGATTGTGCCTTGCTCCACATGTTCCTTAATAAAGTGATACCTAATGTCTATATGTTTTGTGCGTGAATGATGTACGGGATTGCAAGTTATAGCTATTGCACTCTTAGAGTCGCTAAAAATGGGAATGTTATTAAGTAAAATGCCAAAGTCTCGTAACTGGGTTCTCATCCACAAAGTTTGCGAACAACAACTCGCAGCAGCGACATATTCTGCCTCTGCCGTAGAAGTTGATACGCAGTTTTGCTTTCGAGATGACCAGCTTACGAGTTTACCCCCTAGAAATTGAGCGGTTCCGGAGGTGCTTTTTCTGTCCAGCTTGCATCCCGCATAATCTGCATCCGTGTAGCCAACAAGATGGAAGTCTGAGTCCTTGGGGTACCATAGGCCGAGGTTTGTGGTTCCTTTGAGGTACTTGAAGATTCTCTTTACGGCCAGCATGTGAGATTCCTTTGGATCAGCTTGAAACCGGGCGCACAGACATGTCGCAAACATAATATCTGGGCGACTGGACGTGAGGTAGAGTAATGATCCGATCATGCCTCGATACGTGGTTTGGTTGACGGGTTTCCCTGAAGTATCTGCATCTAGTTTGCATGATGGAGACATAGGAGTACTGGCAGTGTTGGAGTTGTCCAAGCTGTACTTCTTGAGGATATCATGAACGAACTTGTACTGGTTGATGAAGATTCCATCATGGAGTTGTTTGACTTGAAGGCCTAAGAAGAAGTTTAGCTCTCCCATCAAACTCATTTCGAACTTTTGCTTCATCAAATCTCCAAAGTTGCTGCAGAGTCTTGCGTCCGTCGAGCCAAAGATAATATCGTCGACATAAATATGTACTAGCATAATATCTGATCCGCTTCTTTTAGTGAAGAGAGTCGTGTCGATTTTCCCTTTCGTGAAACCGGAGGAAATGAGGAAATCAGAGAGGACCTCATACCAAGCTCGAGGTGCTTGTTTGAGGCCATATAGAGCTTTGTCTAACCGGTACACGTAGTCGGGGTTGTCTCTGCTCACAAAACCTTCAGGCTGAGAAACGAAAACTTCTTCCTTTAATATTCCATTAAGGAAGGCTGTTTTGACGTCCATTTGATATACGGTGAAGTTTTTGTGCGCGGCAAAGGCGAGGAAGATCCTGATGGCTTCAATTCTGGCAACATGTGCATAGGTCTCGTCGTAGTCGATTCCTTCCTGTTGATTGTATCCTTTCGCTACTAGTCTTGCCTTATTTCTGATCACGACCCCTTGTTCATCCTTCTTGTTTTTGAAGACCCACTTAGTACCAATAATGGTTTTCCCTTGCGGTCTAGGTACTAGTTTCCAGACATTTAACCTGTCAAATTGACTGATTTCTTCCTGCATGGCCATAATCCAATCTGGGTCGGTAAGAGCGTCAGCTACTTTAGTTGGTTCCTTTTGACTTAGGAAGCACGAGTAGAGACTTTCATTAACTGTTGAGGCCCGAGTTGTGACGCCACTTGAGGGATCCCCAATGATTTGCAAATTCGGATGAGCCCGGGTCCATTTGCTTGCGTGCGTGTGTGAAGATTCAGCAGTATCTTCACCCGTGGGATCTTCTGAATCCAGTGTGATTTGAGGTTCCGTGGGCTCATTAGGTTGGGATCCTATTTCTTCTGAAGATGCTCCACTTTGAAATTCAATTGCTGGAAAGGTGTCGGCATCTGAGCTAGCAATGATGTCTGTGTCAGTCGTCGGTTCAGTATCGTCTCCGATGTGAAGATTTTCTATTGTTGGATGAGAGCTTTCGTTGCCTGGGGCTTCAGAAGGAACAATAGGTGTGGGCAGCGGAGGTCTTGGGCACAGGTGCTCAAATAGCATATCAAGATCCTCATCGCTAGAGGTAAGGGTCTTTGCAGACGGGCCCACTGAAGAGGTGCTAGGTTGATCTTTAGTCAACTCTCGTAGAAGTCCGGGTTCTGGACTAATGGGTACAGAAGCCACTTGATCTACTTCGTCAAACGTGACGTTGATGCTTTCCATGATAGTCCTTCTCTCTTTTAGGTATATTCGATAAGCTTTAGAGTTTGTCGAGTATCCTACAAGTACGCCCTCGAATGTCTTCGGGTCAAGTTTGCCCCTATTTTCTCGTTCGTTGGCAACATAGCACTTGCATCCGAAGATCCTGAGGAATGAGACGTCTGGCACTCTGCGGTTTATCATCTCGTATGGAGTTCGGTTGAATCTCTTGTGAAGCGATGCACGATTCTGAGTGAAGCACGCTGTGTTTAGAGCTTCAGCCCACAAGAAGTGCGGTAGTCCAGAGTGGACTAGTAGAGTTCTTGTTGCCTCAACCAGGGTCCTGTTTTTGCGTTCGACAACACCATTTTGTTGGGGTGTCTTTGCTGCTGAGAACTGTTGGGTGATACCTAGCGATGCATAAAAATCGCTGAGTTTCCTGTTCTTAAATTCAGTCCCATTGTCAGTTCTGATTATCTGGATGTTTAGCTGGTGAAGGTTCTGGACTGTCTTCACGAATTCGATAATAAGATCTGCTGTTTCGTCTTTCGATCGGAGAAACTTGGTCCAAGTGAAGCGCGAGAAGTCGTCCACTATCACCAAGACATATCTTCGTCCATTGATAGTTTGAGTGCGCATTGGTCCGCACAAGTCCATATGAATAAGCTCAAGAGGTCTTGTGGTCGAAGCTGTGTGTTTGGTGTGATGAGATGCTTTCCTCATTTTTCCCATTTCGCACGCCGAGCAAAGATGCTCTTTGTGATATCTGAATGAGGGAAGTCCTTTGACCAAGTTGTCTGAGCGGAGCTTGTTCAGATCCTTGAAGTTGAGATGTGAGAGCCGCTGATGCCAAAGATCATTCTGATGCAGAGATGCGCGAGAGATGAGGCAGGTTGGTCGTATTGTCTTCAGGTCGATGGAGTAGAGATTTGTCTTCCTGTGACCAGTGAGCAGCTTTGACCCTTTATCATCGATGACGCTGCACTGGTTGGATTCGAAGAGAACTTGAAATCCTTTGTCACAGAAACGTCCAATGCTGAATAGGTTGTAGCTTAGCCCTTCGACATACGATACTCCCTTGATGGTGAGTTTGTCATGGATAAGGTTGCCTGTTCCTAGCATAGGTGCAGAGTCGCCGTTTCCGAAGTAGACCTTTCCGAGATAGCCCTCGGTGAAGTTGATCAACAGTTCTTTGTTTCCAGTCATGTGTGAGGAGCAACCTGAGTCTAAGTACCACACATGACGGACCTGCATGATAAACTAGGTTAGCTTACGAACCCGTTTGAGGACGGGTTCAGTATTCACAGCAGGAAATGGATCCAATAGTATTGATGTTATATTAGGTATCAAGTCGGTTTGATTGATGATTGACTTAGGGACCCAGACTTGATTACTGCCTATTTGGTGCAGTAAACACTTAGGAATCCATAGTTGTTTGCATTTGGGCTTTTTATTCTGTTTGTGTTTGTTCTCATTTTCGGGTGTGGCGTGTCTCTTCCTTTTTGTTTTTCGCGATGATCTATGTCGCGTGGGTGATACAGGATTGGAGAGGGAAGAGGTGATAGTATGCGTCTTTTTGCGAGATCGATTGTAATGAGAACTTGGAAATGCATCAAAATAGTTCGGACAATTCCTATGAGTTTTCGTGGGAAATAGAGAATTACAGTCTGCGATATTACAAGACAATCGCTTAGGAAAGTTAACATAGTTAGAAACTGGAGAGACCGGCTTTGAAGGTAGCTTCTTCTTCTGAGCCCAGAGATTTGTTTTCTTCATTCGTTCCGGAGCAACCTTCCTCGTCTTTCTGTCTCTCAAATTTTTGCCTGTTGCCATAAGCTTAACAGAGTCAGTACAAGTGATTAAGTGAGACGGAGGAGACTTGATTTCTGTACTCTTATCTACATACGTAGAAGTTTTGGGGACATAATTAGAGATGGAAGGTTTGTGAACATCAGGAAAGTTTTCAAGAGTGTAAATTTTACTTAAGAGGATGGTTCTTTCTTCCGAAAGGGCTTTCCTTTCAGATTCCAGAGTAGCAGTTAGATCGCCTATTTTGCGAATTATTTCTGGAATGTAGATAGATGAATAAATGGGTTTGGCCTGTTCGGAAGTGCTTTCCTGATTTTCGGGACCGAAAGGTGAGACAAAGTCTGTAGTCAGCGGAATGTTTCTAGTTTTATAGCCATCGTTCAGCTCTGCATATTCAAATGCAATTTGGGCCCATTCTTTGTTTCTTCGTTTCTTATCTTCCGTCTCATTTGGTTCTGATGACTCGATGAAAGGCATAAGTGTTTCCAGAGTTAGATCTAGATGTCTGATGTCATATAGGAAATATACAGCATCTTTCGAAGGGTTATGTTTACTTCGGAATCCTATACCTTCACGAGGGTCGTAAAATTCTACATCCTTCGGTTGGTTGAGAAAGATGGTTTGATCGGTCTGACCTCTTTTGGTGAGGAGGTCTTCCAATTCTTTGATCTTTTTATAGAGTCTAACCCTTTCTTTGGTGATCAAGTCATATTGAGAAGAGACGTTTACGCGTTCTTCTTCGCTTTCCTTCAAATTTTTACTAACATTGCTAATCTGTTTTTCGCTTTCTTCCACCTTACTTGTTAAGATTTTAACTATGGACTCTGCATTAGCTAATGACTCTCTAAGAATAGCTATATCTTCCTGTTGCGTGTTTAGTAAGGAATAATTATTATCGAATTTTCGTTTTAGTTCTATGTAATCCCTACATTGCATGGAAAGGTTGCATGTCCTATGGTTCAATTCAGTGAAATCAATTAGGGATGGAGTGTATACCTCCGAGTCAGAGTTGGGGAGATCGTGTAATACCCGTAAAAATTTAATACGGGGATTTCGCAAAACCTCGAAATTGGTAAAGATTTGGGCGGGCTTGAAATCGAGCCCAAATAATAATTGGGCCCAGGCCCAATAAAGAAGAAAAAAACTTTGAAGGACTGGATTCGTATTTTTCCTAAAGAAATCTGTTTGCGATGAAGAAAGATACAAAAAAAAAGGGGGAAAATTACAAAAAGGCCCTTTTCTTAGCTTAAGAGGAAAATTGCATCACCACCTTATCACCTCCTTGTCATCACGTAAGTCTCTCCCCAACTTAAATATACAATACTTCAAAAACTTCAGAAGAAAAAAAGAACAAGGAGAGGAAGGCGAGAGAGAAAGGAAGAGAGGAAATTTGGCAAAAGGTCCTTCCAAGCTTCATCAAACAATCTGTTTAAAACAGTGCTTAGGACGTGAGGTAGGTGAAACTACAAACCCAAAAGCTAATATTTTTAAGCTGTGATGTTTATGGTGAAAGGATCACCTTCGTTTTTGGTGTGTTTGAATGTTATGTTTGATGTTTGATGTTTAAAAACCCAAAATATGGGTTTTAATGGTGTTATGAGTTCCTGGAATTTGTTGAAGTTATGAAGATTTAAAGAACACAGTGTTTTCGTATACTGTTCTGTGTTTTTCGTATGATTCTTGTTTTCGGGCTGAAAAAGGTTTTCGCGGGCCATTTTAAAGTTTTCGCGGGCCGAAAGTTTTCGGTATGTGAGAGGAAAAAGTTTTCGCGGGCCGAGAAACCAGTCTTTGCGGACCGAAAATCAGTTTTCGCGGGCCGTAAGTTTTCGTTATGTGAGGAAAATCAGTTTTCGCGGGCCGCAAACCTGTTTTCGCGGGCTAAGGTATTTCGCGAACTATGAGACATCACGGGCCGAAAACCTGTTTTCGCGGGCCGAAAGTCAGTTTTCGCGAACTAAAGCTTTTCGCCATTTAAGGTTCGCGAACTAAAGCTTTTCGCCACTATTTTCGAACTAAAGCTTTTCGCCACTATTTTCGAACTAAAGCTTTTCGCCACTATTTTCGTACCAAAGCTTTTCGCCACTCAGCGTTCGCGAAGTGAGCTTTTCGCTAGTCACTGTTCAAAATAAAAAGGTTTCGCGAACCAAGCTTTTTGCCAAATTTTATTAGGTTTTCGTACCGAGCTTTTCGCTACCGTTTTCGTACCAAAGGTTTTCGCCACTGTTTTCGTACCAATCGCAACTTTTTCGTGCCAAAGCTTTTCGCCACTATTTTCGAACCAAAGCTTTTCGCCACTAAAGGTTTTCGAACCAAATCTTTTCGCCACTTCCACAGTTTTCGTATCAGGTCAACTTTTATAAAATATTTTCGAGACCCCATTTTCGGGTCAACTGATAGAGGAATATTGGGTCTTAAATAATTTACTGTTCTTAGGATGTTAAGTATTTGAACCAAAAAGTACGTTCTAATGATTTTTGAGAATTTTTCGGATATACTTGATATGTTCTGCGATTAATTGTTCATACATCCACGGCATGTCATGACGAGAGTATTGATCGCATTTGTGCGATGGGAGAGTGTATGCCTTCCTTTGGCAGAGATTTGTGAGGTTAAGACTCGTAGGTGCACCTGACGGGAGACAGACGTGATCGATCTGTCTACTCAGGCTTGAGCAACCTGAGGTGCCCACCGTCGTAGGATGGCTCGACTTGACGGGAGATAGACGTGATCGTTCTATCTACCCGGGTACAGCGTAGGAGCGCGACTCGGGGTGCCCACCGTCAGGTGATGAGATTAGGCGGGAGATAGACGTGACCGATCTATCTACCCGGGTACAGCGTGAAAACGCGACTCGGGGTGCCCACCGCCATGAGATGTGATTTCCGAGTCTGTGTGACCGGATGATTGATGTGATGTTGCGCGCGAGGTGCCGAGTCTAACCTAGGGCCCTGAGTATTGAGATATGAGAAAAATGAGCGTGCATTTGTCAGGTGAGATATCGGGACTTGGGGACATGTGCACGCATGCATCGCATTATTTTGATGTTCACCTACTGGGCAATTGTGCTCAGGGTTACATGTTTTATCATGTTTTATAGGTACGAATAAGTAGACGGCTGGTGGCGGTGACTCCACGGGCTTTTGGGGGCGGATGCAGTACATGGGACGCGACCTGTGGAGGCGTAGGATTGTTTTGATATTTTGGGGCTTCGGCCCGATGTAAGACTTTTGTAAAACGACTCTTTTATGTAGTATATAAAATACTATTTTGTTTTTATAAATGGGCTTTCCGCGGCTTTCGTTGCGAAAACCCGCCAACTATTTATGTTTAAGAAGGGGGGTCGCTACAGGGTGGTATCAGAGCATAGGTTTTAGATTCTGAAGACTGTCCATGTACTGCTGCCCAAAAACCGGGAGAACCAGCCGCGCCTGTAAGTTTTATTTTTAACAATAGTATGTGATACATGACTATGTGTTTGTATGTGTATGTGAATGGAGAATAGTTACAAAATGCCGAGAGGGGGACGTAAACATGTTGGGGAGTCGAGCCGAAGAGGCGAGCCCGAACCTCCAACTCACGAACATAATACCATCGATAGACTGACCGAACTAATTCAGCATCAGTCGGAGCAAATTAGTGACCTTATACACCATCAGAGCTCATCGGAGCATCGTCCTTCCCCACAGCCCGATCATGTGCAAATAATCGGGGAGCGCTTACGAAAATTGAATCCTCCCATCTTTACTGAAGCCGCCAACCCTGCGGTAGCTGAGGACTGGATAGGCACTATAGAGGACATGTTCATCTATAGCAGAGTGCCTGATAATGAGAAGGTACTTTGCGCCGTTTCCCTCCTACGGGAGAACGCGCGCTATTGGTGGAACACCGTAAAGGTGTTAGAAGATCCAATCACCATGACATGGGACAGGTTCAAGGAGCTGTTCTTCACCAAATATTTCACCGCTCATGAACAGGAACAGCGTATGCTCCAATTCATGAGTTTACGACAAGGAAGCATGCCAGTGGCGGAATACATCCGTCGTTTTGAAGAACTGTCCCGTTTTGCCCCGTTTCTCGTGGTAACCAACACCCTGAAGGTGACTCGATTCATTCAGGGACTCAAGCCCGAAATCTATCGGGATTTGAGCATAGCCGGCGCGCGACAGTTGGAGTTCATGCAAGTTACCGAACGCGCCTTAATTGCCGAACAAGCAGAGCGGGTAGTTGTGGAAGCCCAGGAAGCGAGGAAAAGAAGAGAAAATCAACAAGGCGGAGGGGGAAACAAAAAGCGCCAATTCTTTGGCAAAGGGCGGTCTAGCCAAGGAAACCGACCGGGCCAACAAAACTGGCGCCCGAGGCCGAATCAAGGGCCAACAAATATCTCTAATCGAACTCAGAATGTTACGCCTCAATGCCAGCAATGTGGGCGCTATCACTTTGGGGTCTGCTACGGAGTGAGGCAACCTCCACAGTGCTACCAATGCGGAAAGATTGGGCATTTCGCTAGGGCATGCCCAGAGAGACAACCCCTGGTGCAGAATCAACCTCAACAGTTAATCCGACCTCCACCTGTACCAGCACGGGTCTTTACATTAACAAAAGAGGAGGCGAAGACAAACCCCGATGTGGTGACGGGTACGTTGAATATTTACCATGTCCCAACTTCTATTTTAATTGACTCGGGAGCCACACATTCTTTTGTGTCGGCTGATTTCGTGACAAGGGTCGGAATATATCCTACCCATTCTAAGAAGGATTATTTAGTTAATTTGCCACATGGGAACCCGATCCGAACTGATTTAGTAGTAGAAAAGTACCCAGTAGATATGGAGGGTAGAGAATTGTTAATCGATCTAATTGTAATCCCGATGAATGATTACGACATCATATTCGGGATGGATTGGCTTTCGAAATACGGAGCCGTAATTGATTGTTCTAGGAAAGTCGTAAGATTTCAATCAACCGAGGGAGGAGAGTTCGTCTTTTCGGGAAAGGTGAGCAAGGATAGAATTCCCCGAATATCTGCCTTGAAGGCTCAGCGACTTTTAAATGCTGGTTGCGAGTCCTATTTTGTATTTGCTATGAAAGCTGAGGAATCCCCTTTACCAAAACTCGAGGAGGTTCCGATTGCGAATGAATACCCCGACGTATTTCCCGACGACCTTCCAGGTTTACCTCCTGATAGAGAGATCGAATTCAAAATCGATCTTGTGCCTGGGGCTGCCCCGATATCGAAAGCCCCATATCGATTAGCGCCGAACGAGCTACGGGAACTGAAAGAACAGTTGGAAGAATTGTTGCAGAAGGGATTCATCCAACCGAGCTTCTCTTCATGGGGAGCACCGGTTCTGTTCGTTCGAAAGAAAGACGGGTCGATGAGATTGTGTATCGATTATCGTGAGCTAAATAAGATCACGATAAAGAATAAGTATCCGTTGCCGAGGATTGATGACTTGTTTGACCAATTGCAAGGAGCAACGGTATTCTCTAAGATCGACCTGCGCTCTGGGTATCATCAGTTAAAGATCCGTGAGGCAGACGTTCCTAAAACCGCATTCAGCACAAGGTACGGCCATTACGAGTTTCTGGTCATGCCTTTCGGGTTAACAAATGCACCAGCTGCTTTTATGGATCTGATGAATCGGGTATTCAAGAATTTCCTAGACTGCTTCGTGATCGTCTTTATAGATGATATCCTTATTTATTCAAAGACGAAAGACGAGCATGAAGAACACCTAAAAACAATTCTAGGAATTTTACGGGAGAAGCAGTTATTCGCAAAATTCAAGAAATGCGAATTTTGGTTGACAGAAGTGACCTTTCTGGGACACATTATTTCTGGAGACGGGATTTCGGTGGATCCTAGTAAGATTGAAGCAATTAAGAGTTGGCCACGACCAACCACTCCCACGGAAATTAGAAGTTTTCTCGGGCTTGCTGGATATTATCGGAAGTTCATTAAAGATTTTTCCAGCATTGCCTCAACACTCACCAATTTGACGAAGAAGAATGTTCCGTTTAAATGGACGGAATCGTGTGAGCAAAGCTTCCAAGAACTGAAAAAGAGACTAACGACCGCTCCGGTTTTAGCAATACCGTCAGGAACAGAAGGATTTTCGGTGTATACGGATGCCTCGAAGAGCGGTTTGGGATGCGTGCTAATGCAGAACGGGAAGGTAATTGCCTATGCCTCCCGACAACTAAAGGAGTACGAGAAAAACTACCCCACGCACGATCTAGAACTAGCAGCCGTGGTATTCGCCCTGAAGATCTGGCGACATTACCTCTACGGAGAAAGATGCGAGATTTTTACGGATCACAAGAGCTTGAAGTACTTCTTCACCCAAAAGGAGTTAAATATGAGGCAACGACGATGGCTTGAGTTGGTGAACGACTACGAATGCGTGATCAATTATCATTCGGGTAAAGCCAACGTAGTCGCAGATGCTTTGAGTCGTAAAGCCGTGAGTGCGGAGCTATGCCAGATTGGAATAGAGGTGATCAACTTCGGTGAAGTCGAAGCTAGAATGGAAGCACTAACGCTCAAACCAACATTGTTGGAACAAATCACTGAGGCCCAAAAAGAAGACGATCTTTATGTGAAGATTAAAAGGGAACCAAACAAAAGTACTACGACGGGTTTTGAAATCCAAGGAGACGGGAGCTTACGATATAACGGTCATCTGTATGTGCCAAATAAAGAAGAACTCCGATATAAAATATTGACGGAGGCACATACTACACCATACTCTGTACATCCGGGTACAACGAAGATGTATCAGGATTTACGAGTTAACTATTGGTGGCCGGGGATAAAGAAAGATGTTGCCGCCTATGTAAATCAATGCCTGACTTGCCAACAGATTAAGGCGGAACACCAAAGGCC
This sequence comes from Lindernia subracemosa, assembly GCA_028392965.1. NCBI lineage: Eukaryota > Viridiplantae > Streptophyta > Magnoliopsida > Lamiales > Linderniaceae > Vandellia > Vandellia subracemosa. The sequence goes on along the minus strand of JAQPCC010000159.1, from coordinate 295,838 downwards.
GGCAGGAATGTTACAACCGTTAACGATTCCTGAATGGAAGTGGGACCATATAACAATGGATTTCGTCGTTGGACTGCCAAAGACTGTGAAAGGCCACGACGCAATTTGGGTAATTGTCGATAGATTGACAAAATCTGCCCATTTTCTGCCAATCAATAAAATATATTCCATGGAGAAGTATGCGGAATTATATATTCAAGAGATTGTTCGACTCCATGGAATCCCAATTTCTGGGGAAGTTTACAAAAAGCTATGGGAACCAAGTTGTCTTTCAGTTCAGCTTATCATCCCCAGACAGACGGACAATCTGAACGGACGATCCAAACACTGGAAGATATGTTACGAGCATGCGTATTAGATTTTAAACGGACGATCCAATCTGAACGGACGATCCAACTATTTAGGTAGCACGAAGATGTATAGAACTCTTCGAGAATATTATTGGTGGCCCGGTATGAAGCGAAAAATTGATGAATACGTATCGAAATGTTTATCGTGTCAACAAATAAAGGCCGAGCATCAAAAACCAGCGGGCGTGCTTCAACCTCTTCCTATTCCTGAATGGAAATGGGAAAACATCACGATGGATTTTGTGTCGGGTTTGCCTCGAACTCAAAAAGGCCACGACTCTATCTGGGTTATTGTTGATCGATTAACCAAATCAGCCCATTTTCTCCCCGTGCATACTAAATATAGCTTAGAAAAATTGGCCAAATTGTATGTGGACGAGGTCGTGAGACTACATGGGGTACCGGTGTCCATTGTATCAGATCGAGACCCTCGTTTTACTTCTCGCTTTTGGCCAAGCCTTCAAAAGGCATTAGGTACAAAATTGTTATTCAGTACGGCTTATCATCCCCAGACCGATGGGCAGTCGGAAAGGACGATTCAGACACTAGAAGACATGTTACGCGCAGTTATCTTGAATCTAAGCGGCAGCTGGGACAAATATGTAGCACTAATGGAGTTTGCGTACAATAATAGCTACCACTCCAGTATAAGTATGGCCCCGTATGAAGCTCTTTATGGCCGAAAGTGTCGAACACCTCTCTTTTGGGATGAAGTTGGCGAGAGAAAAATTGAACAGGTAGAGCTCATTGAAGACGCGACTGAAAAAGTTAAACTTATTCGGGATAGACTCAAAGCGGCTCAGGATCGACAGAAAAGCTATGCGGATAATAGAAGACGTGAGCTGGAATTCAATGAAGGAGACAAAGTTTTTCTAAAGATTTCTCCGTGGAAGGGCGTGTTGCGGTTTCAGCATCGTGGAAAGCTCAACCCTAGGTATATCGGTCCATTTACCATTACAGAAAGGTTTGGCCGTGTTGCGTATAGGTTAGAGCTACCATTAGAGTTGTCGCAAATCCACAATGTCTTTCACGTTTCTATGCTTCGGAAATACGAACCTGACCCTTCGCATATACTCGAGTTTCCCCCACTCGAGTTAAAGGAAGATCTTTCCTACGAAGTTCAACCGGTTCAAATCATGGATCGACAAGAGAAGAAGCTCCGGAACAAGTCCATCCCGATGGTGAAAATCCTTTGGCGAAACGACAAAGTAGAAGAAGAAACTTGGGAACCAGAAGCACTGATGCGTCGTCAATGTCCGCATCTATTCGATTCGCTAGGTACGGCTACGGTTTACGTTTCGGGGACGAAATGTTTTGAAGAGGGAGATATCTTATAACATCTAAATTAATCTATGTCCAATTCAAAACAAATGATACAACCCAAATCATAATAGCCCAACTTAAAATAAAATTACACAGCCCAACTCAAATGATGTTTCTAGCTTTTACCCTCATATTTATCTCATTCATCTCCTTCCATCCTAAGGAACGTGTGTGACACCAAGCAAAAGAAAAAAAAAAAGAAAAAAAGAAGAAGAAGAAAGTGAGTCCTTGAGCTTTGATTCAGCTTTGTTTTGGAACTAAGTTACTTTAAGGTATTCTAATATGTAGATCTCAAACATTGATATTATCTTGTTTAAATTCGTTCATGCTCTTTAATAAAAATCAGTCTGCGCAGCTTCTGGATAATTCAGTTTTTGACCTAGCTAATGTTCTCCGATCTTTGCGAAATTTGTTTCTGTTGAAAGCTAAGTTTCTCAGGTTTCCAGAGCCACTTGAAGCATCTAAATCCCACACTTGTACGATCGTCAGTGAATTTTTGAAGATTCAGCTGTGATTCTAACCGAATCTATGCGCAGTATCCGTTTTCTGTGATTTTGACATAGTTATACTGCTCCGAATTCTTTAAACTTCATTTCGTTGGAAAGCTAACTTCTCAGGCTTTTTATAGCCGCTTGAATCAGCCCGTTCAGAAATTTATACAATCTATTACGAATCTTTGAATGTTTGGACTCTAGACAGAAAAATACTGTTTCTGGTACTTCTGTATTATTAAGTTTTACCCTGCCTATACTGTTCCAATTGTTTTGAAATTAATCTTTCTTGAAAGCTTAGATCCTTGTCTTTCTATAAGAACCAGAAACAGCTCAATCCGAGCATTCTATGATTTGTTATGGAATTTTGAAGCTTCTGCCGCAAAACAGGAAATTTTCAGTAAATAGTTGGATTATTTTGAAATCACTCATGGTTATCTTCTTATTTAGGCAAAGGAACTTCGGCAAGGGACTTGAGGGAAGCTTCAGACATCGGAGAAAGCTAGGACTTTACTGTGAGTTGATAGTACGGGGACACCTTCCCTTCGCGGGACGTGTGAACCTCGCGATGGGTTACTTTATGTCGTTTTCACTAGATTATATGTTATTGTTGGATTATGCACTAGTGAGCCTTGTCGGCTATAGGGTGTTTATATCCTTATGTTGATGCAAACTTGGGCGTATATGTTGCTTCGTGAATGGTGTGAATAAGTATTTGAACGTCTATATGCTTTGGTGAATTGCATTCATGATTTCAGGGATATGTGACGTGACGGCATGTCACTATTCCACGTTGTTGATTTGATTTGTGGAGTTATGGCTGTGATGCCGATGATTTGTTGATGTTGCATATACTCGGTTCCGAGATGTTGCAAACCCGGGTGAGTGAGGCCCAACGAGTGCACCCTTCCAGTGCCATTTGTTGCTATTGATTATCGTTGAAGGGTGGTCGTTGGGGAGATTATTTTGGCCAACGTCACTGTGTGTGGGACATGCATGTTATAGTGGTTGATACGTTAGTTTACGGTCCATGGTCTAGAGTACGGTGACGGACTCGTCTGACTCTCGACGGGGAGCTCAGTTCGAGGGAGGATATGGCTACCCACGCGTCTATATGTGCTATTTGATTCATTTGATATCTTTGTGATGTTGTTGTGATTTGGATAGTTGTGATGGTGTTCATCGTTGAGGGTACACCTTCTGTGAATAGAAGGTGTGTCTGTATTATCTCCTCACTGAGCTAGTGGTTTGCTCACCCCATATATATATATACTTCTTTCTATCCAGGTTGTTGATATCTCTTTTGTTCGGAGGTTTGCCATTCTCGATCTTCATTTCCGCTGCTATTTCTATCATTTTGGGTACAGTATTATCCTATTATATTGGATCCATTGGCGGGGATATTTTGGAAGGAGGTTTTGTTGTACATTATTCCTTCGTTGACCGATGTATCGAGACACTTTATATTGTATACCTCCTTTGATATCTATATATATTTTCCTTTGTTGAGTACTGTTTCTTTCATGACTATGAGTTGATATCGAGCCTTGCGTTTATTGAGAAACGCGGCGGCTGTCGCGCCTCCTTCGCGGGTCGGGGAGTGACACCATAGGATACAAGCTAAGCATTAAGGGAAGGAAGAAATTAGGCACTAATGAGGTATACATGTGTAATTCATTACCATAATCCATATTTTCTCCATCCTAGATGAATTATTGTGAAGTTAAGATCATGGTTAGCTTAATAAGGAAGACAGAGGTCGAGCATGGAGAGTTTATGCACTTTTTTTCAGAATCATAAGTGTCGTGTATCAAAAGTTAGGATACAAAAGACACTGACTGCCAAATCAGAACGGCAGCAGCTAAGAAGCATATTAATGACGTATTTAAGTGTTGATACCCTGAGAATTTGATAATTTGTAAAGAATGAAAGTTTTAGAGCATTAACTTGGCTGTTTAGATCCTTTGAATTAACCTCATAAGTGTCGGATATCAAAAGTTATAAATAAGAAGATACCAGCTGCCAAGCTGAGCAGCAGTAGCCAAGAAGTAAGCTGATGGCTCATTTTGGCACTGATGCACTTAGAATCCGGGAATGTGAACTGAACGAAATGAGCACTGATGCACTTAGAATCCGGGAATGTGAACTGAACGAAAGTCTTAGACAATGGAGTTGGCTTTCCAGAACAGTTTGAACCAACATTATTAGTGTCCTGTATCGGAAGATATGAGTAAAAGAGTGCAGACTGCTACTACTGAAAAATATTTTCAGAAAGTCATTTTGGAAATTATTATAAGAGGTTGATGAAAGCTAAGGATTTAAAATAAGGACTTGTTCATATATAAGAACATGCATGTCATGCATATATGTTATTCATAGGGTCTTGTATTGATGCATTGAATGTGACGTGTTTATAGGTCGTGATCTCGACAAAGGCAAGGACAAAGTCGAGTAAAGAAACGAAATTATATAAACTAAACCTGTGAGTATGATTCGCAACGTGTGCCTTATGTGCTATACGTGCTATATGTGAATTGTTTGACTGACGTTTTTGTGAAACATGAATTGACTTGATATGTTGTTTATTATGAAAGCTGATTGATATATGTGATGATACGTTATTTGACATGAAAAGCAATGTATTATGTGAATCGACGTAATACGTTATGCGATATACATGATTCAGAAATTGGCTTGTTACGCAATACCTTGTATTATATGTCATATGCATTCACATGTAAAGAAAAGGAAGAAACCGTTATGACTGCTATGGCTTTGGATGATGCGAGATATTATGCCATGGTTACGTCCCTACAAATCGGGGGATGACAGAGTCCTGTACAGGCACTAAAAGAAAGAAATGTCTACAGAGTCCCATGCATGGGCACACATATGTTCGATAGTCAGAGTCGAGCTGGTTCATAACGGGAGTATCATCATATAGAATTGCATATGTTATAGGAATCACATGAACGATGGTTACGTGATGGAATATCTGATGGAATGGTTATGTGAACGATGATTCGACGGAATTATATGAATGATGGTTACATGGTCTTTTATCTAACAGAATGACAACATGATGGAAATTGGTGACTATATGGGTTCGATAGATTAAATGTTATCTGTTTACGGTTTTAAAGTTATAGATTTACATGTTGCGATCATACTCTGAATAGTTGTCTTCACAGCTGTTGTAGATAACGAACGAACGGTTTTTAAAGTAAAGCTTTCGCGTACAGACATGGATTCAAGGTCGGCCGGCTACACTTTCATCCTGCTTCCCTCTGTTCATCGTTGCATGTAGATTAAGGAAACATTATCGACCTTTTGATATTGTGGTAATAAGCATGATATGTATACTATGTGTGCAAATGATACGTCTGGAATGTACGCCCCGTTTGTATGCTACATGAATGATTTTGAAAGGCGAAAAATTTTATACGAATGTTTCATAGATGCGTGAAATACGTGCATAAGAAGAAATAGTAACGGATACGTTACACGTTATCTCTCTTTTGCATTGACCTATACTTGCATATATAACATGTTATTCAATACATAATGCTGTTAGTTCTTAAAATAATTATTTCCTATTTATTTATTATATTATATAAAGATGAGTACACGTGTATTAAGTGAACAAGTGTAATATGTAGAGTACATGTGTAAGTCTCCTAGGTAGTATGAGTACACGCTCCTTCTATGAGTTAATAACATAAACACACGTATGTTTGATAGAGCAAACGTGTTATCTTTATCTATACACATATATAATATGTATATTATTTATTATATATTTATTTATTTTTAATAAGGGTGGAAAAATTTAAATGGAATCTCAATATCAACCAATTACACTAATAAACTTACGTGTGTAATTAACCGCCTCTAGCGGTCGACACATATTTTATTTTCAATCCGACTCAACTAATCAGATAAGGATTCAAAATAATTTATCTTACCATATTTCCTACAATCTATTTTCTAAAGTGATGTCAAAATTAATCTCTGTTACGTTAGCCAAATAAAAAATATAAAATATACCACATAGCAAATGCATAGATAATGCAAAGTAAGAATTACCACGTTTTATGCAGCATGTTATGCAAAACACGTATCCATATATGTTTGAAATGAAATGCATGAATTATATTGGCCAATCTAGGGATTTGAGGGCTCGGTTATCACAATATATTAATTTATATTAATATTATTTTTGAATTTGAATTTGAGTTTGAATTTGAAAGAGAAGACCAAGTCAACCAAGACCAAGTAAAAGAGACTTAGTATGATTTGGAGTGGGTGATAAATAGGGGTTTTTCATTTTTGTCTAACCCTAATGCTAATTGTGCAAAAAGAGAAAAAAACTAGGGTTTTTATCTCATCTCTCTGTCAATCTCTCTCTCACGTCACTCTCTCTCTCTCTCTCTCTCTCTCTCTCTCTCTCTCTCTCTCGGTGGTGGTCGCGCGCGTGTGAAGAGGAGGTAGCCAAGCCTTGTCCTAGCCGCCTTTAGCAAGTCGTGGCCGCGACATGTGTTGGTGCCGACGTGACGATCTTGTTCCGTTCGTGAGCGTTTAGTGCTAGGAAAGGGATACTACATGTCGAGGATTCGAAGGGTTCCTAGCTAGCCACCTTCATCGTTATTAGTCAAGGTATCATGGCTGAAAACCCTTCCTTTCATGTCTTATATTCTCGTATAAATACCGAGCGGTCCAAGGGATAGGTCGGAATCTCGAAAAATTTTAAAATTCTGTCGTTCAAGGAACGAGAGTCCGAGGACCCTACCGGGATTCCCAACAAATATTTATCGAAAGAGGGGTATAATAATGATCAAACTTGTCTGTGCATATTATGAAAAGATATCGATGTGAATTTGTCATCATTGTAGTTTAAGTTGATGATATCGACATAATTGGAACTCCTGAAGAGTTATCGAAAGTTGTTATATTAGGAATATTTTATTGTGTTCAATTAATTATAATTATCTTTATTGTGTATTTATAAAGATTCTCTTTATAAGAGGCTTAGTGTAATTGGGCTTTGTTAGGGGGCCCAAGTATTATATACCAACTTGTGGTATAAATACTAAAACCCTAACACATAATAAAGTGTGTTTTGTGTGAAACTCATCTAGAGAGAGAGAGAGCCACCCAACCTCTCAAGAACACAACACCCCACGCTACTTCGATTCTTCCCATCCAAATCGTGGTAAACTCGTTTTAATAATGTTTAGTTGGATATTCTAGGCCTTATAAGTGGTATCAGAGCCACGCGCGTTAAGATTTGAGTCAAATTTTTCGTTTTATTTTTCGGTGTTCATTGCATGTTCTTCGAAATTTTTCGAAAAATTTGACATGTTTTGGTGTTTTTGTGCTTGATTGAGTGTTTAGGAGTTAGGATATACATATTTTGATCTTTACCCGGGACTAATTTCATTAAATTTTGTGTTCGGGATCGAAAAATAGCTATTTTTCTCGCTGCTACAGTGTCGCTACAGTGTTTTCGGTATTGTAGTAAAGTTTTCGGTGCTACAGTAACTTTTCGGTGCTACAGGAAAGTTTTCGGTACTACAGTGCTACAGGAAAGTTTTCGGTGCTACAGTGCTGCAGAAAGTTTTCGGTGCTACTTAGTTTTCGCAGCTACAATAAAAAAAAAAAAAAAAAATTCAAAGTTTTCAGTAGGTACTGTAAAAAAATAAAAAAAAAAAAAAAAAAAAAAAAAAAAAACTTAATTACAACTTTGCCATCGAAAACTAAATAAAAAAAAAAATCAAACTTTTCTCAAAAAAAATAAAAAATAAAAAATAAAAAATTCCAAAATTACATTTTTGCCATCGAAAACCTAAATAAAAAAAAAAAAAAACTTAAAAAAAAAAAACTTTTCGGTAAAAGTTCTCGGTAAAAAAAAAAAAAAAAAAATTCAAACTTTTCTGTACTGAAGTTTTCATAAAAAAAAAAAAAATATAATAATAATAAAAAAATTAATTATTAATAAATAAATAAATTAAAATATTAATAAAAGCTCGAAAATTACTATTCTTCAGAAATCACATCGAAATTTTTTTTCCGTATACACCAAAAAGTGTTCGGCACCTAAAATTTTTCGAAACTTCACATTATTTATCGAAAAACCTAACTCTTCGGCACAAATTTTTTTTAAAAAAAAAGCCATTTTCTTTTCTCCAAAACATCAGTGGCACATTCTAGAAAAGTTTGATAAATTTTCGAAGTTTTCGACCTCACTTCAAAACTTTTCGGTACGCACCAAAAAGTTTTCGACACCTAAAATCTTTCGGAACTTCGCAATAATTTCTAGATAAATCAAACTTTTCGGCACTAAACTTTTAAAAGCCAATCTTTATATTTATTTCAAAAACTTTTTGGCATATTGTAGAAAAAGTTCTTCGTAACATTTTTGAAGTTCTTCGACATTTCTTCAAAACTTTTCGGTACACCCCAAAAAGTTTTCGACACTTAAAATTTTCGAAACTTCACGACTTTTATCGACACACCAAAACTTTTCGGAACTGAATTTTTCAAAAGCCAAAAATTATCAAATCTACACAACGCGTTAACGATCGCGTATCCAACTAAATTAAAAAAAATAGTAATATTTTAAAATTTTAAAAATTATGGATTCTACTTCCGCAACTTCTGAGATGAGCTTTGACGAGAGTGATTTATATAAAGCTTTTCTTTCTTTGAAGGAAGATTATAAAACCATGTGTCGTGAACATAAACACGAACGTAGGACTACCCAAGCGTTAGAAACTAAGTTAGCTAGTGCACTAGAAACTATTTCTAGTCTTGAATCAAAATTAGCTAGCTCAGAAATTAACGTTTGTGAGCTAACCAAGAACCTAAATTCCTCTAAGCTAGGCCAAACTCAACTTATAAGTCACGAAAAGACTATAAGTGAGCTAGAGAGTAGACTAGATAATAATTACAAATGCTTAGTTAAGAGTTTAGAAGAAAGAGGTAGTCTTACTTGCCATTTAGAAAACGCGCGTGGGAAAATCACTAATCTTGAATCTCAAGAAGTAAAATTAAAAGCTCAAATTAGTGAACTAACAAATAAATTAAACAATTGCGAACTCGAACGCAATAATTATCTGTCTGATTTGAGCAATTCACGGAGTAGTTTTAAACTTTTATTTGAGGAACGCAGTAAATTGCACTCTAAAGTTCATCACTTAGAGGGCATCCTTGCGAAAAAGGGTCAAACAGACCAAAGTTCCTCTAAATACTTAGCGTCCAACGGGGAAAATAGTTTACATTCTAATAAACCTATCTCTTGTTGGGAAATTCCAGATGTTGCTAGTAAAATTGCAGAATTGAACGCAACTCTGGAATCGGAAAGAGTAGGTTTCGGAGCAGAAAAGCAAAAACTTCTAGAGGAGATCTCAAATCTCAAAAATTCCCCGTCCCTACCTGTCTTAAATTATCCTTATAAAGAAATATCTTCCATTAAGCAGGATAAGGCAATACAAACTGACGCCTTTGTTCCTAAAACTGAAAAGACTTTTGCTAGTAATTCTAAGTCAACTTTGACTGGCACAGAAAAGATAGGTAAAAGCCTTAAGCTTAATACTTCCAAGGAACAGAAAATTAGGAAGGAGAAAGGAAAATCAACATTATTTTTCAAAATTAAGGTCGAACATGCTCAAGATTTTCCCTCTCATATTCCTCTTAAAATGAAAGCGTGCAAAGAAGTTCGAAGCTTAAGCAAGCGAACTTCTACGTTTATATCCCATCATTATAGAGTGAATGATGTGAATTCTTGTAGGCAATACGACTCATCATCTGATGACGCATATAGTGCGATAAGCTCGTATTCATACTTGAAATACCCGGTCCAGATTAAGTCTGAAAGACACCTTCTGCGACTGGTTAGGGAGAAAATCTTCAGATCTTCTAAACCTAGACACACATTCACCGGCGCTGAATTGTCATTTCCCTCTAAGGTTCACCAAACTTGGATTCCTAAATCAGAAATCAAATTAAATAGGACTTTAAAGGATGATTTAGGATGTATATCTGAAGCAAATGTGCATAAATTGTTTTCTGCTAATTTGGGAGGACCCATACAACAATGGGTACCAAAGTCCCGATAAAGTTTTGCAGGAGCCCAATCACGTGTGGTAATTCGACGATGGTTGCTCCACACGCGTGATTGGTATGAGACGAGAGCAATCATAAACCCCGATCATGAGTAGTAATTAGAAGATGGTTGCTCCATACTCATGATCGGTACGAGACGAGGGCAACCACAACTTCCAGCATGGTTGGTATTCTGGAAGTTGCTCCACAACCATGACTGGTATGCAGCGTGAGCGACATCAAAAATCCTAGCATGTATGGTATCTCGGGTTGCTCCACATACATGACTGGTTAACGATGCGAGCAACCACACGAAGGTACATTCTAATTATGCGTTAACCAAATTTTCAAAATTTTAATTTGCTTACGCATACGAGCTGAATTGAAAAATACCTTTTTCAAAATGATACATTTTAAATATGCATTTTCCAAACTTTAAAATTTAAAATGCATATTACGGACGGAAGTGATAAATACCATTTCTTTTCTCTAAAATGAGCTTAATTTGAGGGGAGCTACTCTTTTATTTTTTAAAAGAGAAGTGATCCTTGTTTTCTTAAAAAGGAGCAATAATTACATTTTTGAGGGGAAGCGAACCTCAAATATGTGAATTTAGGGAAAGAGATTCACATCGAACTTTCCACACATCTTTTGAGGGGGAGCAATTTTATTTTTGGAAGCATGTTTTGAGGGGGAGGAATAAAAAAATGTATATAATATGCATATACTATATTATATATATACTAATATATATTACTAATACAATATATATTATATCAATATAATATATAGTATAAAAATATATTTTACTAATAACGATTAATATATATATATATATATACAAAAAAAAGGCCATAATAAAAAAAAGAAGAATGTTCTCTCCTCTTCATCAAGCTTCATGGAGATTACCTCCGACCTCCGAAGATGAACCTCAAAAGAAGAATCTCGAGCCTACAACGGTCAACTCTTTTCAAAAGGCGACGGTGGTTAAAAATGCAAATCTCGGTGCTCGCTTCAACCGACATGATCTGGCTTGCTGACAAATAAAGCAGCATTCACCACTTCCTACCGGATGCATGGATACTTCGTTCCTACGATTCAGTCAAACCCAACTAAATCTAACCCCGGAACATCACCGAGATTCAGTCGAATCACGAAGAAACAGTCACGTCTACTAAAACCTTTTGAAAAGACCGACGCTACATGATTCCCTCTCCTCACAAATTATTCGGACCAACCCCCATAGGTACAGGTGCTAATTTTATTAGCTCCCGGGTAGTAGTCGTCGCAATAGGTCCAACGGCGCGTGCACAACCGAGCCTTACCCACTCGTCTGTCTCACAAAAGACAGGTGTTTCAGAAATCACGGGGAACCACGTCTACTATCACCGCTTCACTCGGAAGTGGGAGATATTGAATTATCTGGTACTCAGCCCCACCACCACACTTCCTTGCGCACTCGAGTCTAGTGTGTCCTCACTTTCCATATATTTTTATATTTTCTAGGACACATACACTTTTAAACACCTGATCTTTGTGATCAAGTTAGAACTTCCGTAGACATGTCTTGCTTCAACATGATTCGAGGATCGGAAGGAAGTCCTGCCGTTGCAACATCAAAGCAACAACGGTTTCAGGCCATCGTCTACGAGCATAGCTCCTAGATCGATGTTAACGGGAAGTCTTCGTGACCCCGGTTTCTTACACGACGGATTGCCTTTGTGGCTCCGTCTGGTTATTACTATCACCGACCTGTCGTTTGTGTCCTCCTAATCTTCCAACACAAGCATGCCGATCTCGTTAACACGAATCGCCATGAGGGGGAGAAGGGGACACGCATAAACAAACAGGTCGGACCACCCACCAATCTCCGCCGCGCTCACCACTCTGAAGTCGGGCTCCCCTGCACTTGAATGGAACATTCCAAAGGAGCCTAACACCCCACGCGTACCTTCTTCCGGAGCCAGACAAGCTTCCTCGAGGCCTAACCAGACAACTTCCTTCGAAGAAGACGAATCCGGCACCGAGAAGAAGAAGATTGGAGAAGACTTGACGACTGCCTTAGTGGCTACGTCAGGTTATTACCTAACCTGAGTTCCTACCAACGCCATCCTCATGTCCCGACGACGTGATCTTCTTGCCAAAGATAATGCCTCATTTTGACCCATCGCATGGCGATCTCCCCAACTCGATGTTCATGAGGGGGAGTAGTACTAAAGCAAAATGGGAGCAACACCACGACGAAAGTGCAAGATAGATCAGAAACGCTAAATCCTCAAGCGTCGTCAAAGAATCAAGCGAACACCATGGACTACAAAGATCGAAGTTGCTGCCTCGTGTGCGTCTCTCCAAATTTCAAAGAGAACTTCCTAATCCCAACATAAGGTTGACAAAAAGTAGGGGGAGTTGCGCTATTATCGAAAGGAGAGATCGAACAAAAAAAGAAGAAATCCGGCAAGCGACTTCAAATCCCTTCCGGCATTTACGAGTCGAGCTTACAAAGAAGATTAAGAAGACGCGGTGCCGAGAAGCGAAGATCAAGACACGGTGAGCTTGAAGATCTCCAAAAAGAAGAGGTCAAAAGACAAGACAAGGAGGAAATTCCTTTAGGACTCAGGCAAATGCACTAAGCCCCACAAAGATAATCCATGCCGAATTGACGATTGAACACAAAGGGAGAGATTGTTAGGAATATTTTATTGTGTTCAATTAATTATAATTATCTTTGTTGTGTATTTATAAAGATTCTCTTTATAAGAGGCTTAGTGTAATTGGGCTTTGTTAGGGGGCCCAAGTATTATATACCAACTTGTGGTATAAATACTAAAACCCTAACACATAATAAAGTGTGTTTTGTGTGAAACTCATCTAGAGAGAGAGAGAGCCACCCAACCTCTCAAGAACAAAACACCCCACGCCAAGCTTCGGTTCTTCCCATCCAAATCGTGGTAAACTCGTTTTAATAATGTTTAGTTGGATATTCTAGGCCTTATATGTTAATTGTTTGAAAAATGTGTTTGAAATGAAAGATCTCGGTAAAATGAAATTTTTTTTGGACTGCAAATTAAATATTTAAAGAATAGGATATTCGTACATCAAGAGACTTATACGAAAAATGTATTGAAAAGATTTTATATGGATTATGCTCACCCATTGGATACTCCAATAATTGTTCGATCTTTAGATGTGAATAAAGATCAATTTAGACCTGTGAAAATAATGAAGACCTACTTGGTCCTGAAGTACCATATCTCAGTGTTATTATGTATTTGACGAGTCCTACGCGACCTGATATAGCATTCACTATAAATCTTTTGGCAAGATATAGTTCGTCACCGACTCGTAGATGGAATGGAATTAAACGGATTTTTCGATACCCTAAAGGAACAACTGATATGGGTTTGTCCTATTCAAATGGATCAAAAGCAGATTTGATTGGGTATGCAGATGCTGGTTTTTTATCCGACCCACATAATGCTCGATCGAAAATGGGCTATTTATTTACATATGGCAGAACTGTTATTTCATTGCGGTCAGTTAAACAAAGTTTAACGGCTACTTCATCTAATCAAGCAGAAATGTTAGCTATTCATGAAGCTAAACGATAATGTATTGGGTTGCGATCGATAATTAAGCATATACGATATACTTGTGGGTTATTATCGGATCGAATGGCCCCGAAAGAACTGAAGGAACTAAAGTGTTAGGAATATTTTCTAGTGTTCAATGATCATGTTATCTTTGTCTAGGGACTTAAGTGTATTTTATATAAATATAGGGACTAAAGTGTAAATATACAAAAAATTTGCTTTGGTATATATAGGTAGAGTGTGTGTAATTAACACACAACTCAAGGTAGAAATTCTCTCACTAGACTAAGAGCTCTCTCATCAACATAGATTAGGGTTTGAATTAGAGAGAGAGTGTGAGGACCATTGTAGAGAGAATTTTGTGTTGAATGAAGATTGATTGAGAAATTAATCCCGAGAGCTTCCGCGCGCTTAATCATCATCAAGGTAATATCGAATCAATCTATGCTTGAGTTCTCGATTTTGTGCTTGATTCGTATATATGCTGGATGAAATTTGGACCCACAATTGGTATCAGAGCATGCGTGTTTGAATTAATCGATTGATGAGCTGAAATTTTTTTCGATTAAACTTGATTTTGATGTTTACGATTCTGCAATTTGAACTGTTCATCGCATTGTTCATCACACTGTTCATCGCGAAATTGAATAGAGCTGTATGCTTGACTACTGTTTGCGATGGCTAATTGAATTAATCATGCTGTGATTTTGGACTAATTGTTTGATTTTCGTTCGAACTGTTCATCATAATCTTCATAATGTTCATGTAAAAATCTCGGAAATTCTATATGATTTGCTTTGAATAGGTTTAATCGAGTGTTTTACATGTTTACTTACTGATTTCGATCGATTATCTGCGCTTAATTTGAAAATTGAAGTGTTTTTGATCCAAGTGCACTTTAATTCGTAAAGTTTACGGTACCATTAATGTTTACGATTCTAACTTTCTTTGCGGGTCAAAGAGGTTTACGAATCTAAACTTTACGTGTATAAACTTTGTGATACTATTACTAAACTTTGCGGTACAGGAAACCTTTCGGGTCTACTAAAGAGTTTACGGGCCAATAATTTATTAATATAAAAGGTTTACGATCCTCTCACAGAAATGTTTTCGGTTCTAGTTGTTAGGAATATTTTCTAGTGTTCAATAATCATGTTATCTTTGTCTAGGGACTTAATTGTATTTTATGTAAATATAGGGACTAAAGTGTAAATATACCAAAGTATGCTTTGGTATATATAGGGCAAGTGTGTGTAAAATACACACAACTTGAGTTTTAGCTTTCTCTCACTAGAAACACTCTCTCACCATTATCATAATTAGGGCTTAATTGTAGAGAGAGAAAGGGATTGCTTGTAGAGAGAAGCTTGGTGATTAATGGAAGATTGATTGATATTTACCAAAGAGCTTCCGCGCGTTAATTACAAGGTATGTCTCAATCGATCTATGCTCAAGTTTATATTCGTTGGATGAAATCTGGGAATTACAATTGGTATCAGAGCATGCGTGTTTGAATTGATAGATTTCGAGCTGAAATATAGTTTACGATCATTGAATTATAGTTTACGATAGTTACTGTTCATCGCACTGTTCATCGCGAGTTACACTGTTCATCGCATGCTTGTGTGTGTTGCTTGCTTAGATGTTTGCGATGATGTATTTGATACTGTTTGCGATGATTAATAGATGATTAATTGAGATAATCATAGCTGAATTTGGACTAATTGTGTTGATTTTTGATCGAATTGTTCTTATGATCTTCAAAATGTTCATGTGAAAACTCGAAAATCCTATATGTTTTGCTTTGAACTAGTTTAATCGAGTTTTTTTACATGTTTACTTACTGTTTTCGATCGATTATCTGAGCTTAATTCGAGAACTTAAGTGTTTTTGATCGAATTTAATCGAATTGCAAAGTTTACGAATCGGATATCGATCGTAAACCTCTTGATTATCTGTTTACGAATCCACGTTCATCGTAAACCTTCACATTTCTACTGTTTACGAATATATTTCATTCGTAAACTATCTTTAAGAAAGGTTTACGAATATTAAGGAAAAGGTTTACGAATATTAACTTTGCAATAGTCTGTTATTTAAGCTTTGCGGACGAAACCTTTACGAACAAAAAGGTTTACGAGCCGCTCACATAAGAAAGTTTTCAAAATTGCTCAAAGCTTTACAGTTTACGGTCAAACACTTAAGTTTACGGTCCATTTAGTTTTCACTCGTAAAGTTCCTGTTTACGATTCTATTTCATTCGTAAACCATCTATAGCAAAGGTTTACGAATAGTTTTCATTCGTAAACTCATTTAGGAAAAAGGTTTACGAACCTATTTCGATCGTAAACCACAAAGACTCCAGTTTACGAATCAATCTCAATGGTAAACCTCATTAACTTTTCATTCGTAAACTAATTGTAAGAGACTGTTTACGAATCATAAAAGTTTACGAGCAAACCCAAGTTTGCGATCGAAACTTTACGGGAAGAACTTTACGATTCGAAGTTTACGACATAAACAGTAAAGGGAAGGTTTACGAATAAATTTCAATCGTAAACTATCTCAAGACACTGTTTACGATTACTTTTCAATCGTAAACTTTACTTTACGAAAGTCACTGTTTACGAACACTTTTCAATCGTAAACTTTACTTTATGAAAGACACTGTTTACGAACACTTTTCAATCGTAAACTTTACTTTGCGGAAGTTACTATTTACGAAAGCTGTTCAATCGTAAACCAGGTCAAGGCACTGTTTACGAACATATCTCATTCGTAAACTATCTAAGTGAACTGTTTACGAATACATTTCGTTCGTAAACTATAAAGGCACTGTTTACGAACATATCTCATTCGTAAACTATCTAAGTGAACTGTTTACGAATACATTTCGTTCGTAAACTATAAAGGCACTGTTTACGAACAAGGTTTACGAACAAATTCTGCTCGTAAACCTAAAGACCCGTAAACATTTGAAAAGGTTTTCAGTAGCAAAAAGTCCTAAAAATTTTTTTCTACTACGAGATTTTTTTTGTACCTACTTTTCAAAGGTTTTCTGAGGCTTAGAAAAATTTTTGGGTAAAGAAATTTTTTTTAGTCCGGTAAAATTTTTTCAGTACAAAAATTATTCTCGGTATAATTTTTTTTCGTATAAATCATTTTAAAATCATTTGCGAAAACCTTTTCATACAAACTTAGACCCGTAAACCTTCTATCTGAAACACACAAACAAAATTCGATCGAAGATGAATTGAAGACCTTTTGATTATCATCTGGATTTGCTGCTCGATAATCAAGTAGATTTCAGATCCACTCTGCCCAGATCGAATGGTTTCTCAAACGATTAAGGTTTGAATTAAGCTTCCGCGCATTTAACATTTCGTTCAAGCCAAACGTAAACTTTAAAGCCTTACTTTACGATTGTTCCTGTTTACGAATCAATCTCAATCGTAAACCTTCACATATCTACTGTTTACGAATATATTTCATTCGTAAACTATCTTTAAGAAAGGTTTACGAATATTCTTCATTCGTAAACAAGCTCTATTAGTTTACGATTAACCTTTACTTCACGAAAGTTACTGTTTACAGTTCTTAAAGGTTTACGAACAATTCTCATTCGTAAACATTCTTTACTCGTAAACTAAAAAGCACTGTTTACAACTTCTCTTTCATTCGTAAACTAATACAGTGTCAAATCTGAACCGCAAAATCTTACATTCTCATAATAATATACAAAGTCTAAGATACAATCCAAGCTGATAATTAATATTTTGTATCTAAACTTTGCTGTGCTGAAAAGTTTATGAACTGAACTGAAATGAAAAGGTTGCGGTTAATATCAAATATTAAATTTTTTTAAACAGAATCGAAAATATTGATCACAAATTAAATCAATTCTAAAACACGTCAACGATCATATACATCCAACAATTTTATTTGAACAAAAATTAAAATCCAACATTCTATATAGAATTTAATCACCAACATTATTTGAACCTAATTTTCAAATTCCATATCTGAGCTGAAAAGATTAAAATGGATTACTATACATATAATCAAGAAATGTATGAACTTAATAAACAATTAAAGAAGGAAAAACCATTATCTAGCTCATCTTCCTCAACAAGCTCAAATACTTCAAGCACAAAAATTGAGAGAATGCAATCTGTGAAACTATAAATTCTAACACCTCTCACGAACAAAAGATTATAAAAGAGCTAGAAGATAGACTAGCAAATAATGAACGTGTCCTAAGAAAACACTTACTAGAAGAAGCAAATCTTGGGATACAACTTAAATTAGCCAATGAAAAAATAGCTAGTTTAACAACTAAGGCAGATTCACAAGAAACAAAAATACATGAACTTACAAAAAGTTTTCTGCCTACAAAGAAGAAAATAAAAAATATCGAGCTCAAAGTAAAGATCTTTCTGAAGAATGCACAAGATTACACTCTAAAATTAAAGAACTAGAGGTTCTTCTAGTAAAGAAAGATCAACTTGAGAAAAATTT
The DNA here is from genome assembly GCA_028392965.1 of Lindernia subracemosa. NCBI lineage: Eukaryota > Viridiplantae > Streptophyta > Magnoliopsida > Lamiales > Linderniaceae > Vandellia > Vandellia subracemosa. The sequence continues at coordinate 277,463 of JAQPCC010000159.1, read as the reverse complement.
GTCTCTAAATAAGTCGACTCAAACAATTGAGTCAGTGCCAACTAAGGAACATTCTATACTATCGATAAAACCCGAACCTAAGGATTGCTACACTCCAGAAAGTGCTCGCAAAATTGATGAATTACACTCTCTTCTGGATTCCGAACGAAACGGGTAGCTTTTAAAGGAAAATTTAATTCTCAAAAATTCCTCTCAAAAAGGCGCAAGAATGACTAAAGCTATCAAGAAAGAAAGAATAGAGGAAGACAAATTATCTTCTATTGCCACGACCAAATTTGGTCCTACCTCTATTCCTAATTCAAAAATACCCAAAGTCATTCTAAAATCAAAATTAAAGAAAGAAGCTACTAAAACTAAAGTAGACAATAATTACACATTCTCTATTAAAACTGAAACGTCCAAAAGTAATAATTGTCTAAACAAAAGTAGCTCATTTAGTACACATTACAAAGTGAATGATGTGAGTCTAGAAGGTAGGAAATACGACACTTCTATACTTAATGCTATTGATTCTATAAGCTCGTATTTCTCTCTCAAGTATCCGGTCAAAGTCAAATCTGAATTGCATCTTAAGCGACTGGCGAAAGAGAAAATTTTCTCTTCTACAAAAATACACACATTCACCGATGCTGAAAAGTTAAATTTCAAAAAGGTACAACAAATTTGGAAACCTAAGCTACAAATGGAAATAAGTAGTCCTCGACAAATGTGGATTCCTATGACTGCTTTATGTGATAATTTTGCTTCCAAATCTGAACCTTATATGCTTAAAATGTTATCTGCTAATCAGGGAGGACCCGTCCAAAAATGGGTACCAAAGTCCCGATAATTTGTTTTGCAGGTCCCGATCATACATGGTAATTAGACGACGATTGCTCCACATGTATGGTCGGTATGCGATGATGAGCAGTCGCACACGACCCCGACACGTGTGGTATTTGGTTTGCTCCACACTCGTGATCGGTATGTGACGTGAGCAAACACACAAAATCAAGACTATTCCAAAGCTCTTGATTTGACATTTTTTTTCTTTTTTTTTCAGTTATAAAAAAAAAAAAAAAAAAAAAAAAACAGGAAAAAGCCATAAACAAAAAGAGGCCAATAAATAAAAAAAAAGAAAAGGCCATAAAAAAAAAAAGAGAAAGAAAAGGCCATAAAAAAAATAATAATAATAAAAAAAATAAATAAATAAATTGAGGTACAATGTTCAAAGAAGGCCGAGCCGATTTCAAAATTCAAAGTGCGCTTGAATTTCAAGGGAGTCAAACTCTATATCTTAAGTTCTTGATTTTCATAGGGAGTTCGACTTATTATAAAGAGCGCTTACCTTTACAGAATATTCGGTCTTCATATTCTATATTCTTTTTGGGGGAGTGGATAGATAGATAGATAGGGCGCGTGAATTTCAAAAGAGCATATTACCATAGTTCTAATATAAAAAGCGTATATGTTCGAGGGGGAGTGATACTTATAAGTGCAAAATGGCACATTTATTGGGGAGTGTCACTTCAAATACAAAAGGCGCTTGATTTCTTTGTAATATGCAATTTCTCAAAAAGAGCATCTATTTAGGGGGAGCACGGGCATCACATTAGAATTAGCGCAAGTATTTAGGGGGAGTGTTACCTAAAAACAGCGCTAGAGCTCAAAAGGGAATGCCCTGAAGACAACCTTCATGCTTTGAAGAGGGAGAGCTACCTAAATGCCAACAAGCGCATGGACACAAAAGAGTTGTTCACATACCTGTTCCAAAAGTTCAGTAGACCCAATTGATCATAACCCAGGAACAAACCCCGAGTGTATGTGAGGGTATTGAGCGTATCACGATGACATCCTTACAACTCAACCACAAACTATCCGGGCCATAACCATATAGGTACATGACTGATTTATCAGATCCCGGGTAGAAGACGCTTCATCTGGTCCAAAGGCGCATGCACGACCCTTCCTAGCTACTCATTTGTCTCCCTAAAGACAGATGTTTCAATATCTCACGGGGAACCGCATATGCTATCACCGTTTCATTTGGAAGCGGGAGATATTGAACAAAGTGGTCAACAGCCCCACACCACCACTTTCTTGAACACGTAAATGTCTAGTGTGTCCTCATAGCCTAAATATGTTTTCAATTTTTTTAGGACACATACATTCTTTTACACACATATTGCAGGTCTACGTGACCATGCCAGAACTTCTGTAGACGCATCATTAAATGATGTGCTTCTATGATCAGAAGGAAGTCCTGCCGTTGCAACATAAAAACAACAACGGTAGCAGGCCATCTTCTGGAGCACGACTCTAGAACGATGTCAACGGGATGCCTATGTGGCCCCGTAGTCCCTTCAAATGCAAGTCTGTGTGACTTTGCATCAACGACCAAGAGTGACATCGAGGGATGTCTCACGATGACCGGTCGTCTGTCCCGTTTTCAGGCACTTCATCTGAAATTCAACGCCAACACGTTCAGCGAACACTCTGTTTCACCTTGATCACACAGCATGACGATGCAAATGAATCGCCATGAGGGGGAGAAGTATATCAAGGAGGCGAAGCACGTGAACTCATTAAAGAAGCCAAGCTTTCAATGCACGTGCTGAACCACAACAAACAAGACCTCTCTCCATGGTTCGAGCATACACGACAAGTCAATGCTGACGATCCGCGCGACTCTGATAAATGCAAGAAGGTGACGAAGATTCAAGTTGCAAAGAAGAAAAAGAGGGTGCATGTAAATAGGGGGAGACTGAAGATTCTCCAGATGCTGTCAGCTATTTTCTTCAAACAGCAACAAAGGCCGTGTCAAATTCAAAGTTGAACACAAAGGGGGAGATTGTTAGGAATCTGTCTATTGTGTTCAAGTGATGATGAAGACTGAAGATTATCAAAGACAAAGACAACTGGCGCTTCAATGACAATTGAACACTAAGGGGGAGATTGTTAGGAATATTTTCTAGTGTTCAATAATCATGTTATCTTTGTCAAGGGACTTAATTGTATTTTATGTAAATATAGGGACTAAAGTGTAAATATACCAAAGTATGCTTTGGTATATATAGGGCAAGTGTGTGTAAAATACACACAACTTAAGTTTTAGCTTTCTCTCACTAGAAACACTCTCTCACCATTATCATAATTAGGGCTTAATTGTAGATAGAGAAAGGAATTGCTTGTAGAGAGAAGCTTGGTGATTAATGGAAGATTGATTGATATTTACCAAAGAGCTTCCGCGCGTTAATTACAAGGTATGTCTCAATCGATCTATGCTCAAGTTTATATTCGTTGGATGAAATCTGGGAATTACACTAGTCAAAGTTTATAGTTTACGGTCAAATCACTTAAGTTTACGAATAGGTTTACGAATAGTTTAAGGAGAGGTTTACGAATAGTTTTCTTCCGTAAACTTAAACTTTCCAAAAGTTACTGTTTACGGCTCTCAGTCATTTGTAAACCTAAACTTCACTTTACGGAGGAAAAGTTTGCGGGTAGTGAAAAGAGTCAAGGTTTATGGATCACAAAAATTTACGGTCAAAAACTGCCCGTAAACATAAAAGACCCGTAAACATTTGAAAAGGTTTTAGGTAGCAAAAAAAAAATAAAAAATCATTTGGGTAAAGAAATTTTTTTTAGTCAGGTAAAATTTTTCAGTACAAAAAATTATTCTCGGTATAATTTTTTTGTGAAAATCATTTTAAAATCATTTACGAAAACCTTTTCATACAAACTTAGACCCGTAAACCTTCTATCTGAGACACACAGCTGTAGACTTTACTTTACGGAACTTATTGTTTACGGCTCTAAATCATCCGTAAACCAATACCTTGGCAATTCTATTGTTTGCGTCTCTTATTAATCCGCAAACGTATACCCAAACTTTCGAAAAATTCAATGTTTGCGGATAGAAAATTTTAAATAGTTTCCAAAAAGTTTGAGGTTCATATCCAAAATCAAAATTCAAACTAATCGACAACGGTTACCAAATTTAAAATCAATTCATAAAACACGTCAACGATCATATACATCCAACAATTTTATTTGAACAAAATTTAAAATCCGACATTCTATATAGAATTTAATTACCAACATTATTCGACCTTAAATTTCAAATTCCATATCTGAGCTAAAAAGATTAAAATGGATTATTATACATATGATCAAGAAATATATGAACTTCATAAACAATTATCTAGCTCATCTTCCTCAATAAGCTCAAAAACGTCAAGCTCAAAAACTGAGAGAATGCAATCTGAAACTATAAATTCTAGCACCTCTAACAAACAAAAGATTATAAAAGAGCTAGAAGATAGACTAGCAAATAATGAACGTGTCCCAAGAAAACACCTACTAGAAGAAGCAAATCTTGGGATACAACTTCAAATAGCAAATGAAAAAATAGCTAGTTTAACAACTAAGCCAGATTCACAAGAAACTAAACTATGTGAACTAAAAACAAGTTTGTCTGCCAGTGAGGAAGAAAAACAGAAGATATTACAACAAATTTCATCTACAAATAACGAACGAAAAACGGTCAAAGAACTAAAAAATCGGTTAGCTGATAATGAGTCTTTTATTAGAAAATATTTAGACAACGAGTCTAGCCTTCAATTTCATTTGACCAATGCTAAGGATGAAATTACAAGTTTAAAGATTAAGGCAGAAAAGTATGAAACAACCATACATGAACTTACAAAAAATTTGTCTGCCTACAAAGAAGAAAATAAATATTATCAAGCTCAAAGTAAAGGTCTTTCTAAAGAATGCACAAGATTACATTCTAAAATTAAACAACTAGAGGTTCTTCTTGCAAAGAAAGATCAACTTGAGCAAAATTTGTCTCTAAATAAGTCGACTCAAACAATTGAGTCAGTGCCAACTGAGGAACATTCTTTACTAACTATAAAATCCGAACCTAAGGATTGCTACACTCTAAAAAGTAATCGCAAAATTGCTGAATTACATTCTCTTCTACATTCCGAACGAAACGGGTTTCGAGCTCAAATGGATAAGCTTTTAAAGGAGAATTCAATTCTCAAATATTCCTTAGAAAAAGGCACAACCTCAGCTTCCTCTTTTGTTAAAACGAACCATTAAAAGACATGTCTACAAAATAGAATAAGAACACATCACGAATGACTAAAGCTATCAAGAAAGAAAGAATAGAGGAAGATAAACCATTCTATATTAAGATGAGCAAGAATGTCTCTACCTCTATTCCTGCTAAGAAAATGACTAAAGTCATTCTAAAATCAAAATTAAAGGAAGAAGCTACTAAAGCTAAAGCAGACAATAATTATATATTCTCTATTAAAACTGAAACGTTTAAAAATAATAATTGTCTAAACAAAAGTAGCTCATTTAATACACATTACGAAGTGAATGATGTGAGTCTAAAAGGTAGGAAATACGACACTTCTATACTTAATGATATTGATTCTATAAGCTCGTATTCCTCTCTCAAGTATCCGGTCAAAGTCAAATCCGAAATGCATCTTAAGCGACTGGGGAAAGAGAAAAATTTCTCTTCCACAAAAAGACACACATTTATCGATGCTGAAATGTTAAATTTCAAAAAGGTTCAACAAATTTGGAAACCTAAGCTACAAATGGAAATAAGTAGTCCTCAACAAATGTGGATTCCTATGACTACTTTATGTGATAATTTTGATTCCAAATTTGAACCTTCTATGCTTAAATTGTTATCTACTAATTAGGGAGGACCCGTCCAAAAATAGGTACCAAAGTCCCGATAATGTTTTGCAGGTCCCTGATCATACATGGTAAATAGACGACGATTGCTACACATGTATGGTCGGTATGCAATGATGAGCAGTCGTACAAGACCCCGACACGTGTGGTATTCGGTTTTCTCCACACACGTGATCGGTATGAGATGTGAGCAAACACACAAAATCAAGACTATTCCAAAGCTCTTGATTTGACATTGTTTTTATTTTTTTATTTTTTTTTCTTTCGTTATATAAAAAAAAGGGCAAAAAAAAAAGGCCATAAAAAAAAGGAAAAGGCCATAAAAAAAAACAGAGAAGAACTTTTGAGCTACAATGTTCAAAGAAGGCCGAGCCATTTTCAAAAGTCAAAAGGCACTTGAATTTCGGGGGAGTCAAACTCTATATTTTTAGTTTTTGATAGGGAGTTCGACTTACTATAAATATCGCTTATTTTTAAAGAATAGTTGGTCTTCATATTCTATATTTATTTTGTGGGGAGTGGATAGATAGATAGACAAGGCACATGAACATTACAAGAGTGTATTACCAAAGTTCTAAGGTAAAAAGCGTATATATTTTAGGGGGAGTGATACTTATAAGTGCAAAAGGCACATTTATTGGGGAGTGTCACTTCAAATACAATAGGCGCTTGATTGTTTTTTCGTAATATGTAATTTCTCAAAAAGCGCATCTCTTTAGGGGGAGTAAGGACATCACATTAGAAATAGCACAAAAATTTAGGGGGAGCATTACCTAAAAAGGCGCAAGAGGTTAAAGAGAATGCCCTGAAGCCAAACTTCAAGCTTTGAGGGAGTGTCAACGTCAATTAGCGCATTGACAACACGAGTTGTTCACATACCTGTTTCCATGGTTCAGTTAATCCCAACTGCACCTATCCCAGGAACAACCCCGAGTGTATGTGAGGATTTTGAGCAAATCACGATGCAATTATCACAACTCAACTATAAACTATCCGGGCCATAACCATATAGGTACATGACTGATTTATCAGATCCCGGGTAGAAGACGCCTCATCGGGTCCAAAGGCGCATGCACAACCCTTCCTTAGCTACTCATTTGTCTCCCTAAAGACAGATGTTTCAATATCTCACGGGGAACTGCATATGCTATCACCGTTTCATTTGGAAGCGGGAGATATTGAACAAAGTGGTTCACAGCCCCACACCACTGAACATTCTTGATCACGTAAATGTCTAGTGTGTCCTCATAGCCTAAATAATTTTACATTTTCTAGGACACATACATTCTTTTACACACATATTGCAGGTCTACGTGACCATGCCAGAACTTCTGTGGACGGATCATTAAATGATGTGCTTCTATGATCAGAAGGAAGTCATGCCGTTGCAACATAAAAACAACAACGGTAGCAGGCCATCTTCTGGAGCACGACTCTAGAACAATGTCAACGGGTTGCCTATGTGGCCCCGTAGTCCTTCAAATGCAAGTCTGTGTGGCTTTGCATCAACGACCAAGAGTGACATCGAGGGATGTCTCACGATGATCGGTCGTCTGTCCCGTTTTCAGGTACTTCATCCGGAATTCAAACGACAACACGTTCAGCGTACAATCTGATTCACCTTGATCACACAGCATGACCATACAAATGAATCTCCATGAGGGGGAGAAGTATATCAAGGAGGCCAAGCACGTGAAATCATTAAAGAAGCCAATCTTTCAACGCACGTGCTGAACCACAACAAACAAGACATCTCTCCATGGTTCGAGCATACACGACATGTCAATACTGACGATCCGCGCGACTCTGATATATGCAAGAAGGTGACGAATATTCAAGTTACAAAGAAGAAAAAGATGGTGCATGTAAATAGGGGGAGACTGAAGATTCTCCAGATGCTCTCAGCTATTTTCTTCAAACAGCAACGAAGACCGTGTCAAATCTAAAGTTGAACACAAAGGGGGAGATTGTTAGGAATCTTTCTATTGCGTTCAAATGATGATGAAGACTGAAGATTATCAAAGACAATGACAACCGACGCTTCAATGACAATTGAACACTAATGGGGAGATTGTTAGGAATATTTTCTAGTGTTCAATGATCATGTTATCTTTGTCTAGGGATTTAAGTGTATTTTATGTAAATATAGGGACTAAAGTGTAAATATACCGAAGATTTGCTTTGGTATATATAGTTAGAGTGTGTGTAATTAACACACAACTCAAGGTAGAAATTCTCTCTCTAGACTAAGAGCTCTCTCATCAACATAGATTAGGGTTTGAATTAGAGAGAGAGTGTGAGGATCATTGTAGAGAGAATTTTGTGTTGAATGAAGATTGATTGAGAAATTAATCCCGAGAGCTTCCGCGCGCTTAATCATCATCAAGGTAATCTCGAATCAATCTATGCTTAAGTTCTCGATTTTGTGCTTGATTCGTATATATGTTGAATGAAATTATGACCTACATAAAGGCACAACTACAAGAGTTACTCGATAAAGGTATCATTCAACCTAGCACCTTGGGGTGCACCGGATCGTTTTGTACGAAAGAAATATGGTTCGATGAGACTATGCATCGATTATCAAGAACTGAACAAAGTAACGATCAAGAATAAATATACATTTCCTCGGATCGATGATCTTTTTGATCAATTACAAGGAGCAGCGATATTCTCAAAGATCGATCTACGTTGGGATTACCATCAATTGAAGATAAAGAAGGAGGATATTCCAAAGACAACACTCAATACACGATACGGGCATTACGAATTTCTTGTGATGCCATTTGGGCTGACAAATGTACCAGCTACTTTTATGGACCTAATGAATAGAGTATTCAAGGAGTTTCTAGATAAGTTCATGATCGTCTTTATTGATGATATTCTTATTTATTCCATAACAAAGGAGGAACGTGAGATCCACTTGAATGGCGTCTTAGACATATTAAGCAGCAAGAAACTCTATGCAAAATTTAAGAAATACAAGTTTTGGTTGGATCGAATTGTCTTCTTAGGACATATAATATCTGGAGCTGGAATATCTGTAGATCCAAGTAAAGTTGAGGAAATCAATAATTGGCCACGACCGACGAATCCTCATAGGTATGCAGTTTCCTTGGCTTAGCGAGTTACTATAGCAGATTCATTGCAGGACACTCAAAAATTGCATCGTTACTGACAAAGTTGACACGAATGAATACCAAATTTCAATGGTTTGATTCGTGCGAACAAAGTTTTCAAGAGTTAAAGAGATGACTTACTCCAGCACCTATATTGACAATTCCATCGGGATTCGGGGGGTTTTCAGTATACAATGATGCATCCAAGAATGAGTTAGGATGTGTATTAATGCAAAATGGGAAGGTTATTGCGTATGCTTCGAGACAACTAAAGGAGTACGAAAAGAAATATCATACTCATGATTTGGAACTCGCGGCTGTGGTATTCACTTTAAAAATATGGCAACACTATCTTTATGGGGAACGATGCAGTATCTATACGGATCACAAGAGTCTAAAATATTTCTTCACTCAAAAGGAATTAAATATGCTGCAATGGAGGTGGTTGGAACTCGTTAAAGATTACGATTGTGTGATAAACTACTATCCAAGCAAAGCTAATGTTGTAGCAGATGCACTGAGTCGGAAGGCTATCCAGAGTGCAATAGCTGCTATGTCAATTCAAAAATCCAAAGTTGCGGATTTACAAAAGATAGATGTGGAAGTCATAAGTCTTGGCAATACTGAAACAAAATTAACGGTTTTGACACTTCAACCTACCATGATTGATAGAATCAAACAAGCACAATGAGATGATGAATACTATCAGAAGGTAAAGAAAGATGTAGGAAAAGATACACCTTCAGAGTTTAAAATATTAGAAGATGGTGTTTTGCAATTTAGAGATCATATGTACGTGCCCGGAAATGAAGAGATTCGAGGAGATATTTTATCTGAAGCACATTCCACGCCGTACTCTATATATCCGGGAGCAACCAAGATGTATCAAGATCTCAAGAAACACTATTGGTGGCCAGGAATGAAGAAAGACATAGTGCAATTTGTGGACCAATGCATAGTATGTCAACAAGTTAAGGTAGAGCATCAAATGCCAACGAGAATGTTACAACCACTATTAATTCCAGAATGGAAGTGGCAACGAATCATGATGGACTTCGTCGTTGGCTTGTCAAAGACTGTAAATGGACACGATGCTATATGGGTAATCGTTGACAGATTAATCAAGTCTGCTCATTTTCTACCCATTTGTTCAACATATACCATGGATCGATACACGAAGATTTATATACAAGAAATAGTTCGACTTCATGGCGTTCCACTGTCGATAGTTTCAGATCGAGACTCGAGGTTCTTGTCTAATTTCTGGAGAAGCCTACAGAAGGCAATGTGTTGGAAATTATTCTATTGTGTTCAACTGATGATGAAGACTGAAGATTCGAGAGACAAGGACAAGCCGAAGATAATAATATCGCTGAAATAATCAACGACACAAGGATTCTGACCGAGAAAGTAACGAACCTAATTCAAGCAAGGCTCGACTTGCGAAATGCTATCAGAGGCTATGAAGTAGCACTCGGCTTCAGGAAATCCTTCTTTGCCCGACGAGGATAGCCAAGATCATCCATGAAGAACACAAAGAGGGAGATTGTAGAAGATATTTTAGTTGTATTCTATTTGTAAACTATCTTTAGTATTGGGCCAAGTGTGTAAATATATATTAGTATAAGGACCTACTTGTAAATATACCATAAGTATGGTATATATAGCTAGAGTAGCTTGTATAGGTCCATAGAATTCACATTTCCAAGCTTTGTATGCACACACTTGATATTAATCAAAAGAGCTTAGCTTGAAGAACACTCTTCCCTTTCTTTGCTAATTACCTTCAATCCTAATTTCCAAAATCCTCAAGGTAATTCATCTTAATTGAGTGTTGATTCTTCCTTGGATGTAAAAAACGGACCTAACACAATGGGAATAAAATTATCATTCAGCACCCCTTATCATTCTCAAGCAGATGGACAATCAAAACGAACGATACAAACTTTGGAGGATATGTTTCGTGCATGCGTACTGGATTTCAAAGGTTAGTGGAGTAAATATCTACCATTGATTGAATTTTCCTACAACAACAGCTATCATGCTACTATTGAAATAGCACCATACGAGGCACTATATGGTAGAAAGTGCAGATCACCTGTTCACTGGGACAATATTGGCGAGAAAACTTTACTTGGGCCAGACATGGTGCGAGAAATGACGGAAGCCATAGCGAAAAAGAATGCAAACTGCCCAAAATCGACAGAAAAGCTACGATGACCAGAAACAAAGGCCGCTAGAATTTATAATTGGTGATTTGATGTTTCTGAAAGTGTCTCCTATGAAAGGTGTGATGCGATTCGAGAATAAAGGAAAATTAAGTCTGAGATACATTGGTCCGTTTAAAATTTCATAGAAGATTGGAGATGTAGCCTACCTACTTGAGCTTCCCGCCTCACTGTCGCAAATACTCGATGTGTTTCATGTATCTATGTTGCGAAAGTACATTGTTAATCCTAATCTTATTCTAAAGAATGAGCCGATCGACTTAAAACCCGATTTGAGCTATGAAGAAAGGCATGTTGATATTTTACTACATGAAGTGAAGCGACTTAGCAATTCCATTGGTGAAAGTATTATGGAGGAACCAGTTGGTAGAAGAGGCAACATGGAAAAGAGATGACGATATGAGAACTCGCTACCCTAACCTATTCAGGTAAGTTAAGTTTCGACGACGGAATTCTTTTAAAGAGGGGAGGATGTGATACCCGAGCCCACGATCATTTAAATTCGGCCAATATAATTCATGCATTCCAACGTATATGAATTACGTGTTTGACATAATATTTACACAATACATGGATTTGTGATTTGTATATTATGTGCATTTTTTACGTGTTGCATGTTTTATATGATTTATTGGGCTAACTTAATGATTATTAATTTTGACATTGTTATAGGATAAAAAAAAATAATAGTGGAAATTACAATAAGAAAATATATTTAGGAATCCTTATCGACTTAGTTGAGTTGGCTTGGAATAAGATAAGTATAGACTGTTAGGCTAAGCTAGTTACACGTGTAAGTTCGTTAGGATAATGTTAGATACCTTGCGTTGGATTCAATTAAGGTTTTTCACTCCTTACTGAAACTAAATAATAATAATAATAATAATAATAATAATAATAATAATAATAATAATACGTGTGCTCATGGAACTTAGAGAGTGTCCTCATTGTGCTTATGTTATTAGTTTACTTGATAGAAAACACGTGTAATGGTCATGTAATTATTATGGTTCATAGAAAACAACATAAAAAGATTATAATTATCTCTAATAACAGAACCACTTCATATATTGTTGAATATATATATATATTAAACCTTAGAGAAACGTTACTTAGTAATGATAACATTTCAACAAACATAAAGCTGAAGCAAAAACAAAAAGAATGCATTAAGAAAGCATTCCAATACTTGAAGAAAAGAAAAGAAAAAAAAAAGAAAGAAAGAGGAAGAGAGCTATTGGAATCTGTTCCTCTGATACTCAATCCGCATGTTAATGATCATAATTCTTCACAAAAGGCTCAGATTATGGAAGTTCGATATGTTATGGTTTATGATATAGAATAGATATGCGTAACTTATATTTGCCCTTAGTTTGTAACGATGAGTTACTTTTCCTCTAATCTCGTTAATTTACAGTCTATCCCGTACTTAAGTTAATCTCTAGTGAAGGCAGCACACATATATATATATATAATATATTATATATATATATATATATTCAATTTGAGAAAAAAAAATCCAGTTCTTGAAGGTTTTGAAGATAACAAGTAAGTGAAAATTCAATTACGATGCATGAACATATTATTCGGAGTTTATAATATATGTGTTTCTATGTTTAACCGAATGCAATTTTACGTTGTTATACTTATTTGTTGAAATTCACATTTGTGGTACGTGAATTCATGAACATATCATCCAACGTCATATACACATGCATGCATATTTAGCGGATATTGTCGAGTGTTGGCATGTAAGGTCGTGATTGCCATAGAGCGATATATTTGCCGATTATTGACAATCGACTCTAGAGATGGCAATGGGTAGGGTATGGACATACCCACTTAGGCCCATACCCAAACCCAATTAAATAATTGGGTATGGACCCTACCCAATATTTAATGGGTCTTAATAATTAGGTATATGTCCAAACCCATTGGACCTAACGGGTAAACGGATATTAATTAGGTATTAACAGGATATTTAATTTTTAATAGAACATTAACAAGATAAGTCGATAATTTTTTGTAGCATTAGTTCATATAACGATGACGATGATATCTTAGTCGCTAAAGCTCTAAATACGATATAATTACGAATTGTTTTTTGTTCACATTAGAAGTGTAAACGAGCCAAGCTCGAGCCGAACTCGGCTCATTTTTTATCGTGGGCTCGCCTTTCATTTTAGCTCGAGCTCGTCGATCTTTTCATCGTCAAGTTCGAGCCGAGCCGATTAAAGCTAACGGAGCTCGAACTCGAGCTCGAGATCACGAAACTCGTCGAGCTCGAGTTTTTAATAAAAATTAATAAATACATATAAAAAAACAAAAAAAAAAAAGCTCACGAGCCACTTCGCGAGCTTTCGAGCACTCATGAGTGAGCTCGAGCTCAATTGTCACGAGCTCGAGCCAAGCTTTACTCAAGCTGGCTCGGCTCATCTTTCACCCCTAGTTGACATGTTTGAGAATTACCACTACAAAAATGTTCACAAATAGCAAGGATTGTACGGCGATTTTTCTGTTGCAAAAATTTGCGACGGAAAATTCGCTACCGATTTTCTGTCACAAACAATGTGTCCGTCGCAAAAATTTTCTACCGATTTTCGTCCAAAATTTGGGACGGCATAACCGTCGAAAAAATTTGCGACCCAAAAACCGGCACAAAATTGTGTCTGATATTCCGTCACAAAAGTTGCAAACAATATTTTTGCGTCGAGTTTGCGACGTAAAAGTTAGAAAATGAATTTTTTATTCGACGAGGGTCTTTGTGACGGATAAATTCTTTTGCAAATAATGTTTTGCTATCGATTCGTCTGTATCTAAATAAACTATTTTTGTATTGTACGAAAATATTGAAAAAAAATTAACTATTAGGATCCGCGAATGAATACGACGATCGGCGATTGGCTAACTTCGAATCGACGAAGGACGAGTGATTGGTGACATATGTGATAGAGCATAAAATCGAAGTTTATGGGTCTTAAGTGGGTAAAATGGGTAAATGGATAATACGCACTTAACACCCATAATTCGTTTGATTGGGTATGGATTGGATCCATACCCATTAAATTTAATTAGGTCTTACCCATACCCATTATTAATGGGTAGGATCCTATGGGTATGGGTAGGGTCCAAAAATTTTCCATCCCTAGTCGACTCGCAGTAGAGTCATTGTTTTTACTATTGCACCATTGACGGTAGGAGCGACCTAGGGAGACCTAATCCTTGCCAAATGGGTCGCAGGTCGGTTCCGGCGGATCGCGGTTCCGCGGTTCCGGTTCTGGCCGCGGAACCGGAACATATTTGGAGAACCGGCCCGGAACCGGCAGACAACGGTTTGCGGGCCGGCTTCAGGACGGTTCGCCAATTATTTTTTTTTCAAAATTTTTTTAAAACTTGATTTTATAATAAATAATATTGAATAAAAAATTCCGCAATTTTTATTGAAAGGTGATAAAATTATAAAAAAAAAAAAACAAGAAAAAAAATTACAAAAAAATCAAGTAAAAAATTACAATGAAAAAATAACAAAAAAAAACAAGTAAAAATTACAATAAAAAAATTACAAAAAAAACAAGTAAAAAATTACAATATTAAACTACTCTTGATCCCTATTTATTAATACTATTCGAGATGCCTCTTCATCGGAATCGGAGCTAGAAGCTTGAAATTCGTCGATAGCGTTCTCCCTTCGGTTCTTCGATTCGGCCAAAAACTAATCCTTTAATAAGGTTTGGCAAGTGACGCCGGCTAAGGCTCGTTCGCCAATCTCCGATAATGCGACCCGACGTGGAGTGTTCGGAATCCCGGTAGGGTCCCCGGGCCCTCGTTCCTAGAACGGCGGAAGTTTAAAATTTTTCGGGATTCCGCCTTTTTTCGTGGACCGCTCGGTATTAACACGAGAACATAAAGACACGAAAAGAGAAGGATTTTACAGTCATGATACCTTGACGAATACAAGACGATGGCGAGCTACGAACCCTTCGAATCCCTGGGATGTAGTATCCCTCTCCTAGCACCAAATGCGCACGAACGGGGCAAGATCGTCACGCCGGCACCACACGTACGTCACGGCCTTTCCTTGCTTAAGACGGCTAGGTCAAGGCACGGCCGAGTTCCACTCCTTCACAGCGCGCGCGGCCACCGAGATAGAGTGAGAGAGATAGAGACGAGAGAGATGTGAGAGAGGAGAGAAAATAAAACCCTAGCTTTTATTTCTTTTTGCAAAAATGACTTAGGGTTTTCAAAAAAACAAAAGCTCCCCTTTTATATCTAGGGTCTTGGCCGAATTTTTCAAGTGAAGTGGGGGGAGTTTTTCCCACCCACTTCAAGCCATACCAAGTCACTTTGACTTGGTCTTGGTTTACTAAGTCTTCTCTTTCAAATTCAAACTCAAATTCAAATTTGAAATAATATAAAAATAAATTAATATTTATTCTATATTTAGTATATTTAAATATATAATATCCAATATAAATATTTAAATAATTTTCGAAATTAATCTAATAAAAAATCGAAAACCATATATATATCTAATATATATATTTTATTTAATTCCAAATTAAATATTATTATTTTTCTAAAACAATAATAAAGATTTAAATCATATTTAAATCATATACTAAATATTAAATATCCAATACTATATTTCAAAAATATTTCGTGAGGTGAAAAGACCATTTTGCCCCTCACTTGATTTAACCAAGTTTTTCGGTCATTTTGGGTTTTGGCCAAGCCCCAAACCCTAATCTCTCAATCCAGGCCCCAACCTGCTCTATTCTCATATAGACGTTGTGTCGGTTGCCCTTTTTATGCACGACTCTCTTGGTTCGCCTCAACCGGCTCTCGGAGGAATCTAGGAGTTCGGTATTTACCTATCCAGCCCCATGGTACCGAACCGATCCCGAGTTGAGTACGAATATGTGTAATTAACGAACCGACTATAGATTGTCGTCCTACGTATAAACCCTTTATGTTTGTTCCGGTCGAGTGGAAGTCACGTGTCGTCGAACTTACAGAACTCGACTCTATGATGTTCGTGTCTGTAATACCCGTAAAATTTAATACGGGATTTTGATATAAGTAACGGGATGACCATGTGACTTAGAAATTTTGGTATATTATTTAGATGAAGAATTCGAAAATTCGGGTGAAAAGTCTAAACGAGTAATAAAAGAGAACACCCGATTTTTTTCTTGATAAGTACTTGAAAACAAAAAGAGGCCGAAATTCGGGTGATGATAAATTCGGGTGATGATAATTGTGATGAAGCCCAAAATTTTCGGGTGAAGCAAATTTCGGGTAAGATATTTCTTAGTCTAAGAGGAAAGACTCGTCACCTCCTTGTCACCTATTTATCATCACTTACTTTAAAGTATAACTTACACCTCATTACGTGAAAACCACAAGGAAAAAGGGGCAGAGAGCATTTTTGAAAACAAAGAGCTTGTCTAACAAGAGATTAGGGAGCTCGAGAAAATCCTAAAACTTCGGACGTGAGGTAGGTGAAATCTTTCATCTACAACACGTAAATATTATGTGTTTTATGGGATAACGTATTTTTATGATCTTACGTGATTTACATGATGATTAGGTGAATTTTCGGGTGGCTATATGCGTTAAAAACCCAGATTTTTGGGTTTGAATCTATGTTATGTTTATATGTTACGTGTTGTATATGTATTTACATGGGATTCGAATGAGTTAGGAATGTTTTCGGGTAGATGTTATTCGGACATTTGAATGTTTTCGGGCATATGTATTTTCGGGTCAGGCGGAAAACTCGGCGAATTTCAAATTCGGGCGTTTACAACTTGAAAGTATTTTCGGGTAATGACTCTATTTTCTGGCCTAAAACTTTCGGGTGTTGACCTTAATTTCGGGCCCAAAACTTTCGGCGTGTGTATACCTCTTCGGGTAGAGATTTTTCGGGCTTTTAAAAGATATTCGGGCTCAAAGACTTTCGGCGTTTAAACATATTTTCGGGCAGCAACGTTCGGGCTCGAATGAAATTCCGGTCTTTGGACAAAAAGGGAATATTCGGGAAAAAAACATTTTTGTGGTGACGCTGCGTTTCATTTGCATATCACACATGCATTTCATACCAGTGCGAGAGATAAGTACCGTGTGGACACGGTAACACTTTACAGTGTTGATGAGCGGGGTAGTGTCTGTCCGGGGGACAGTGTGTTGATTGACATTTTGGCGGCAGGGGCGACCTGGTAGAGTAGGCCCGGGGCACTCTATCAGAGTAGGCACCGCTAGAGGATAATTTTAGCGCACCTTCTGATTGGCGGGAGGGGCGACCTGGCGGAGTAGGCTCGGGGCACTCTGTCAGAGTAGGCACCGCCGGAGCAGGGGCTCAGCGGGTGTGAGCGTGTATTGCCGCCCGAGGGTGTGAGCGTGTATTGCCGCCCGAGCAGGACCCCTGACTCCCTATCTTTCTATTGCGCGCGAAGGTGACTAGACTAGCCTAGGGTCCTGATGTGTTGTAGTAAGATATGATAGATTGGGATGAGAGAAAAGAGTCGAGCGTGCATTTATGGTGAGATGTTTTGGGACGAGGTTTGAGCGCACGCTGCATTGATGCATATTTTCACCTACTGGGCAATTGCTCAGGTGTTTACGTGTTGTAGGTATGGTTGAGTCCGACGTTAATACACATCAGGACTAAGCGGGCTGGCGGCGGTGCTCCATGGACTTTTGAGCGCGGTGTTGTACATGGACGAAGACCTGTGGAGCGACGTGAGCGCGTGTGTATTTTGGGGTGTTTGCCCATATTTCTAGATATTGTATTACGTTTTCTCGGTTTATATAAAAAGTAAGTTTTTCTAAATTGGGCTTTCCGCGGCTTTCGTTGCGGAAATCCGCCGTCTATTTTATTTAATAGTGAGGGTCGTCACAGGTGGTATCAGAGCCTAGGTTTTAGGTTCTGAAGACTATCCATGTACAGCCTCTCAAAAGCTTGGAGGACCAGCCCGAGCCTGTGAGTAAGTGAAATTTCGTGATGTACGTGATTGTGTGACTTTGTGTTTGTTTGAAGAACGTAGATAAATATTGATAAAATGCCGAGAGGAGTGAGAAGAGGTTATGATGGTGAGTCGAGCCGTGGGGTTGAACCAGAGTCCCCCGTGAATGAACGGGACTCAACAATCATCAGACTCAGTGATCTGATCCAAAGACAATCGGATCAGATACATGAGCTTATGCAACAACGAAGCTCATCGGATAATAATCGATCACCACAACTGGAGCACGTGGGGATTATTGGGGAACGGTTTCGTAAACTGAACCCCCCTACCTTCACTGAGGCTACCGATCCGACGGTAGCGGAGGATTGGCTGGGCACACTGGAGGACATGTTTGTGTATAGCCGAGTGCCTGAGAATGAGAAGGTCCTATGCGCGGCCTTCTTACTGCATGGGGATGCACGCTTTTGGTGGAATACGGTGAAGATTCTGGAGGATCCGGCGCACATGACGTGGGAGCGCTTCAAGGAAATATTTTGCAAGAAATATTTCACAGCGCAGGAGCAGACGAGGAGGATGGAGGAGTTCATTAACCTAAAGCAGCGAGGGATGACGATTGCGGAATACATCCGCAAATTTGAGCAGTTGTCGAGGTTTGCACCACATATGGTGGCAAACGACCGATTGAAGGTGCAGCGGTTCATGTTGGGCCTCAAGCCCGAAATCTATCGCGACGTGAGTATGGCAGGAACTCACGGAATGACATTTTCTAGAGTCGCGGAGCGGGCGATAGTCGCCGAGCAGGCGGAGGCACATATCGTGGTAGCACAGGAGGCCAAGCGAAAGATGGATAATCAGCAAGGGGGCGGCGAAGGCCAAAACAGACAGTTCTTCGGGAGGGGCCCGAACAATAACCAGCGACGACCGGACCAGCAAAACTGGAGACCGCGACCGAATCAGGGACAGGGACCAGTGAACGCCCCGGTGCGCCCTCAGAATTCCGCTCCGATGTGCCGGCAGTGCGGGAGGCACCACACCGGAGTTTGCTATGGCGCGGATCCCAGGACGGGGATGCATTGCTACCGGTGCGGGAAGCCGGGACATTTTGCGAGGGATTGCCGGGTTAACCTACCGGCCAATCCGGCCCCAGCGCCGATGCGACCACAGCTGACGGTGCTTGTGAGAGTGTACACTTTGACGAATGAGGAGGCGGAGGCGAACCCGACAGTGGTGACGGATATGTTAAATATTTATAACGTGCCCACGTCGGTGTTATTTGTTTCTGGTGCCACACATTCGTTTGTGTCGGCCAAATATATGGAGAGGATGGGAATATATCGTACCATCTCAACCTATAGTTATGTGGTGGCTCTACCACACGGTGATCCAACTAGGACCAATTTTGTGGTAGAAAATTGTGTGATTAACATCGAGGGTAGAGAGTTGCGTGTTAATTTGATCATGATCTCGATGAATGATTACGATATCATCTTCGGGATGGACTGGCTGTCAAAACATGGAGCGCTAATCGATTGCAACAAGAAAACAGTCAGTTTCCACCTGCCCGAGGGGGAGCAATTCACTTTCTCGGGTAAAGCAAAGCGAGGCGGGATTCCGAAAATTTCCGTCTTGAAAGCACAACGACTCATGAACGCGGGTTGTGAGTCGTTCTTCATGTACGCGGCGAAAGCAGAGGAGTCGCCGCAATTGAGACTAGAGGAGGTGCATATCGTGAAGGAATTCGCGGATGTGTTTCCCAATGATCTACCGGGTTTACCCCCTGATCGGGAAATACAATTCAATATTAATCTAGTACCGGGTGCAGCGCCGGTGTCGAAAACACCGTATCGATTGGCGCCAAACGAGTTGAAAGAACTGAAGGAGCAACTCAACGAGCTATTACAGAAAGGGTTCATTCAACCCAGCTTTTCGCCATGGGGAGCGCCAATACTATTCGTGCGGAAGAAGGACGGGTCGATGAGATTATGCATCGACTATCGAGAGTTGAATAAAGTGACAATCAAGAATAAGTACCCGTTACCGAGGATCGATGACTTATTCGATCAATTGCAAGGCGCTACGGTATTCTCGAAGATCGACTTATGCTCAGGTTATCACCAGCTGAAAATTCGGGAGGCGGATGTCCCGACAACGGCGTTCAGCACAAGGTACGGCCACTACGAATTCCTGGTCATGCCTTTCGGGCTTACGAATGCGCCTGCAGCATTTATGGACCTGATGAACCGGGTATTCAAGGAATTCCTGGACCGCTTCGTCATCGTCTTCATTGACGACATTTTAATTTATTCAAAGACGAAGGAGGAACATGAAATTCATTTAAGAACGGTCTTAGGAATACTAAGAGAGAAGCAACTATACGCCAAATTCAATAAGTGCGAATTTTGGCTGGAACGAGTGGCCTTTCTGGGGCAGTTATTTCAGGAGCGGGAATTTCGGTGGACCCCAGCAAAATCGAAGCAGTGAATAATTGGCCACGACCAACTACTCCCACCGAGGTGCGAAGTTTCCTCGGATTAGCTGGGTATTACCACAAGTTTATTGCGGACTTCTCCCGCATCGCGTCCACCTTAACGAACTTGACACGGAAGAACGTGCCGTTGAAATGGACAGACGCTTGCGAGTGGAGCTTCCAGGAGTTGAAGAAACGACTCACTTCAGCTCCAGTTTTAACATTACCATCAGGAACTGGAGGTTTCACAGTGTATAGTGATGCTTCGAAGAACGGATTAGGATGCGTATTGATGCAGAACGGGAAGGTGATTGCGTATGCATCCCGTCAACTAAAGGAATATGAGAAGAACTACCCGACGCATGATCTGGAACTCGCGGCGGTAGTGTTCGCGCTGAAAATTTGGCGACATTACCTATACGGGGAAAGGGGCGAGATTTATACGGATCACAAAAGTCTAAAGTATTTCTTCACCCAGAAGGAGCTAAATATGCGACAACGACGTTGGCTAGAACTCGTAAAGGACTATGACTGCATGATTAATTATCACCCAGGGAAAGCCAACATAGTGGCGGACGCATTAAGTCGAAAAGCCGAAGTAGCGGAGTTACGAAGATTGCAGGTTGAAATAATCAACTTCGGAGAGGTTGAAGAAAGAATGGCAGTGGTGACCGTGCAACCGACGATGTTGGAGCGAATTAAACAGGCCCAGTTGAGAGACGAATTTTATTTGAAGATTAAGAATGAACCAACCGATGAATCTTCGGCCGATTTCGAAATAGGGGAAGATGGTGGGCTGCGTTTTCGAAGACGCTTGTACGTGCCCAATAACGAGGAAATCCGTCGGAGCGTAATGACAGAAGTGCACGCGACAGCATACTCGGTACATCCTGGTACAACTAAAATGTACCGAGACTTACGTATAAACTATTGGTGGCCGGGAATGAAGAAGGATATCGCGTCCTTCGTGAATCGATGCTTGACGTGCCAGCAAATAAAGGCAGAGCATCAGAGACCGGCAGGAACATTGCAACCCTTACCGATTCCGGAGTGGAAATGGGATCACATCCCGATGGACTTTGTCGTCGGTTTACCTAAGACGGTGAAAGGCCACGACGCTATTTGGGTGATCGTTGATCGATTAACCAAGTCCGCCCATTTCCTGCCTATTTGCTCGACGTACACCATGGACCGATACGCGGAGTTGTACATTCAAGAAATCGTTCGGCTCCATGGAATTCCGTTGTCGATCGTCGCGGATCGAGATTCGAGATTTCGGTCCAACTTTTGGACAAGTTTGCAAAAGGCGATGGGGACGAAATTACAATTCAGCACCGCATACCACCCCCAGACGGACGGACAATCAGAGCGCACTATCCAGACGCTCGAAGATATGTTGCGGGCATGCGTTTCAAAGGGAATTGGAGCAAATTCCTTCCGTTGATCGAGTTTTCTTACAACAATAGTTATCACGCCACGATTGGAATGGCCCCATACGAAGCACTCTACGGGCGTAAATGCCGATCCCCAATTCATTGGGACGAAGTAAGCGAGAAAGCGTTGTTGGGTCCCGATATGATTCAGGAGATAACGGAAGCTGTGGCGAAAATTCCAGAGAGGATGCGAACGGCCCAAAGCCGGCAGAAAAGTTACGCCAATCAAAGGCGAAGGCCGTTAGAATTTGCGGAGGGTGACATGGTATTTTTAAAAATTTCGCCGATGAAGGGCGTAAAGCGATTCGGAAGGAAAGGGAAGCTGAGTCCGAGGTACGTCGGACCATTCAAGATAATTAAACGAGTTGGCGAAGTGGCGTACCAACTTGAGTTACCATCTTCGTTATCACAAGTGCACGATGTATTTCATGTGTCGACGTTGCGGAAATACATGGCGGACCCGAATCACGTGCTAAGAGATGAAGCGCTCTATACACAATTAATGCCGGACTTGAGTTACGAGGAGAGACCTGTAGAAATTCTTTTGCGAGAAGTGAAGCAGCTTCGGAATAAAAATATTCCATTAGTTAAAGTACTGTGGCGGAATCAATCAATTGAAGAAGCCACTTGGGAGCGAGAAGGATGACATGAGAAATCGTTATCCCGAATTATTCCAATCGGCGTAATTTCGGGGACGAAATTTTTTTAAGGGGGGGAGGATGTAATACCCGTAAAATTTAATACGGGATTTTGATGTAAGTAACGGGATGACCATGTGACTTAGAAATTTTGGTATATTATTTAGATGAAGAATCCGAAAATTCGGGTGAAAAGTCTAAACGAGTAATAAAAGAGAACACCCGATTTTTTTCTTGATAAGTACTTGAAAACAAAAAGAGGCCGAAATTCGGGTGATGATAAATTCGGGTGATGATAATTGTGATGAAGCCCAAAATTTTCGGGTGAAGCAAATTTCGGGTAAGACATTTCTTAGTCTAAGAGGAAAGACTCGTCACCTCCTTGTCACCTATTTATCATCACTTACTTTAAAGTATAACTTACACCTCATTACGTGAAAACCACAAGGAAAAAGGGACAGAGAGCATTTTCAAAAACAAAGAGCTTGGCTAACAAGAGATTAAGGAGCTCGAGAAAATCCTAAAACTTCGGACGTGAGGTAGGTGAAATCTTTCATCTACAACACGTAAATATTATGTGTTTTATGGGATAACGTATTTTTATGATCTTACATGATTTACATGATGATTAGGTGAATTTTCGGGTGGCTATATGCGTTAAAAACCCAGATTTTTGGGTTTGAATCTATGTTATGTTTATATGTTACGTGTTGTATATGTATTTACATGGGATTCGAATGAGTTAGGAATGTTTTCGGGTAGATGTTATTCGGACATTTGAATGTTTTCGGGCATATGTATTTTCGGGTCAGGAGGAAAACTCGGCGAATTTCAAATTCGGGCCTTTACAACTTGAAAGTATTTTCGGGTAATGACTCTATTTTCGGGCCTAAAACTTTCGGTTGTTGGCCTTAATTTCGAGCCCAAAACTTTCGCCGTGTGTATACCTTTTCGGGTAGAGATTTTTCGGGCTTTTAAAAGATATTCGGGCTCAAAGACTTTCGACGTTTAAACATATTTTCGGGCAGCAACTTTCGGGCTCGAATGAAATTCGGGTGTTTGGACAAAATGGGAATATTCGGGAGAAAATTATTTTTGTGGTGACGCTGCATTTCATTTGCATATCACACATGCATTTCATACCAGTGCGAGAGATAAGTACCGTGTGGACACGGTAACACTTTATCGTGTTGATGAGCGGGGTCGTGTCTGTCCGGGGGACAGTGTGTTGATTGACTTTTTGGCGGGAGGGGCGACCTGGTAGAGTAGGCCCGGGGCACTCTATCAGAGTAGGCACCGCTAGAGGATAGTTCTAGCGCACCTTCTGATTGGCGGGAGGGGCGACCTGGCGGAGTAGGCCCGGGGCACTCTGTCAGAGTAGGCACCGCCGGAGCAGGGGCTCAGCGGGTGTGAGCGTGTATTGACGCCCGAGGGTGTGAGCGTGTATTGCCGCCCGAGCTGGACCCCTGACTCCCTATCTTTCTATTGCGCGCGAAGGTGACTAGGCTAGCCTAGGGCCCTGATGTGTTGTAGTAAGATATGATAGATTGGGATGAGAGAAAAGAGTCGAGCGTGCATTTATGGTGAGATGTTTTGGGACGAGGTTTGAGCGCACGCTGCATTCATGCATATTTTCACCTACTGGGCAATTGCTCAGGTGTTTACGTGTTGTAGGTATGGTTGAGTCCGACGTTGATACACGTCAGGACTAAGCGGGCTGGCGGCGGTGCTCCATGGACTTTTGAGGGCGGTGCTCTACATGGACGAAGACCTGTGGAGCGACGTGAGCGCGTGTGTATTTTGGGGCGTTTGCCCATATTTCTAGATATTGTATTACGTTTTCTCGGTTTATATAAAAAGTAGTTTTTGTAAATTGGGCTTTTCGCGGCTTTCGTTGCGGAAATCCGCCGTCTATTTTATTTAAAAGTGAGGGTCGTCACAGTGTCGGTGACATTTACCAAACTGCCCTCCACAACACTCGTGAGTCAGCTATCTGCTCTGGCCAGAGACTTAGGTAAATTCTCGCACATCGAAACTGCATAGGACGTTAACCTCGAATTTAATCAAGGGCGTAAATCCCGCTCAGCGGTATAACCGGCAATCACGTCAAAAAGTCAAGATCGCATTTCGCCGCTGACCCATGCTATATGTAATTCGGGCCTAGTAAACTAGTGACTAATCAAGACCTTTAGACCAACCCCGAGCTAACCCTTTCGGTCTAAGGTTCACGTAGACTACTATAGTCAATCAATCGATCAGCGATTTTTCCAGCGTGTGATCGTTCGATTACGAGTCAGACTCCAAATACAGACAATCCCCTGATTCGTCTTGTATCAATGCCACGAGCTCCCACTTCCCAAGTGAACGGTTGGCACAACCGTTTTGGACCCGTCGACAAACAAGTCATACTCGTCATAACCAGTCACCCTACTGGAGACTAAGACTTGTGGACTTAATTTAATATTATAATATGTCAGCTTACTGGTGTCCCCTCTCTGTCCCCACAGAATCAGTAACTGAACTGTAAATATTGGGCTTTTATTAATTCGTCTTATTACCCGACTGCAAGGTTAATTTATTTAGACGAAGTAATAATATGACTTTTGTATTATTTGTCAAAACTCAAATTGACAACTATAATAAAACCGTAATTTCATTATCAAATAATCCAATTACAAATATTGAACACATTAAAATTACACTAATGCCCTCGTACTATCTAATCCTCGTACGACATTTAGGGCATAAACATCAACATGGAGAATGCCGACTCCAAAGTGACACTCGACGCTTGCACAGCTAGAAAATCTCATGCCATGGCTGCTAGCATGTGGCGACCACCCCACACACAACCAAAATGACACTAACGGCGCTACCTCGAGAAAATAAATAACGTGAGTTCTGTTTAAAACTCGTCGAAATACCCTGTACAATGTCAAATGACTCAAACCACGAATATCATGAAACCAAAATAACATCTCAACAAAACAACGGCAAACCGACCATCTTTAAAGCTAGAAACATTTCAACCAACTCCACAGCATCACAAAGCAACGTCAACGACCCAAACTCAACAAACCACAACATAATTACAGACATACATAAAACCACCCGTCAAGAACGAACCTTAACCAAAATGACACAACAATTCAGCTCTACTCGACCAAACATGATACCTATATACGGACATATTCAACGACAAACACACATAACACGCAGCAAAAGAACTAAACCCGCCACACAGGTCGTCGTCCATGTACAGTCCACCCAAAAGCCCGTGGAAGCTCCAACGACCAGCCTCGCTATCTACGTCAGTCAAGCAAGGTCATCATGCTCACCTACAACGCATGAACTATATGAGCTAGAAGCTCAGTAAGTAAAAATCATGCATGTTGTGTGAAATATGAAAATCCTTATCATATGCATAATATACGTGTGACTCGACATCTCAAAATGCATCAACTCTCTCATATCCTCTATCAGGGCCCGTGGCTAAAATACTATGCACCACCAAGAGCTCTCAATAAATCATTTGACAGTGGCCCACTCTGGGTAGCCAACACTAGGTCTCCCTAGGTCGCTCCTTCCCAGGTCGCCCCTTCTGTCGCGGTCGCCTACGCTGGTAGCCCACGCTGGTAGCCTACGCTAGGTCGCCCCGTCCAGGTCGCCCCATCCAAGTCGCTCCTACCGCATCAATAATATGGCAGTGGCCCACTCCAAGTAGCCTACGCTAGGTCTCACTAGGTCGCCCCTTCTGCCTCAATATATGACGGTAGCCTACTCTGGGTAGCCTACACTAGGGTTCCATACCCTAGGTCGCCCCTGCCAAGGTCGCCCCTTCCGTCGATGGTAGTAGTAACCACCTACACCTCAACTGCATGCCAATAATCGGCACATATACATCGCTCCCCGACGCTCACGACTATGCATGCCAACACTCAACAGTACTCAATAATATGCATGTACATGTATACGTCGTGAATGGTATGCTCATGAATTCACGTAGCTCATATGTAAATATTAATCAAACAAATATAACACATTCACAGAAAATCATCGAAACATCGAAGCATGTATATTATAAAACACCGAATACTATGTCCATGCGTCGTAGTTGGATTTTCACTTACAATAACCTCGAAACGTTGATAATTAAGTTGAACCCCTTATGTTGAATAATACGGCGTGGTCAGTACTCTTCCCAAATTTATCGTAATGAAACATGTATATAAACTATCAATATTACTATAGAAGAAAAGGTTTTTAATTGCTTGGTTCTCCGTAAACTATATAATTATTGTAATTATACTTAGCAAGAGCTTGTATATAGATAAAACTTCAGCAACCAAGAAGGTTTTGATGGTGCAAATAATGTTAATGCTCAAAGTTTGCTCTCGGATGCTTTCACTCTCCTCTCTTTTTTCTTTCTTTCTTTTGTTTGCTGCTCACACAATTTCGTTACTTGCAGGTGAAGTGATGAGATGCTTATGTTGTGATGTTTAATAAATCAAGTGGTCTAAGGCGGTGAAGAGATTACCCTATGTGTCAAGTAATTAAATTGATAATTACACTCTATACCCTATTGAAGGAATATTTGCATAATTCCAATATAGTTTTAATAAAACTTACGGATAACTACCTACACAAATGCTCGGGAAACATACAAGTTACACACGTGTAACTAGTTGTATACTAGTTATGAACACGTGTGTTATTACAATACCGACTCAACTAATTGGATAAAACTACTAAATATTTATTTTGTTATTATTAATATTATTATTATTATTATTTTAGATCGTAATAATTCATGTACTTTATAAATTTATTTATTATTATTATTATTATTTTTTTTATTTTTCTAGAATAATGTCAAATATTAGAGTCTAAAGTTGGCCAAATAAATCACATCAAGTATGCAAAATATAAAAATGCACCTCATATGCAACACGTAAGACTCATATGAATTAGGCATATACAAACAAACAAACACATAATTCATATAAATTAACAAGCATGATGCATGAAATATATTGGCCAAACGAGATGTTCGAGGGCTCGGGCATTACATAGCGTCGGGTATAACCTAGCGTTCATCTTCCATCAATCGAGAATATCAAATTCTTCGGGCACGTCGAAGTTTTTGCTCAAATAGAGTTGAATCTCATTTGAGTTCGCCCGAGAAGTTGCGACCGATTTTTCCTTCTTTTGCTTCCTTAAGGCTCACAAGATGCTATCCGTACCGCCACGTGAGCTATCACTCGATGAAACTTCATGGACCTGAGTCGTCGCGTCGATTCATGTTTGCTGCTGAGATGCATAAAAAGAAAAAAGCTCTTGGAGAGAACGATTAATTGATGCCTTTTGGTCGTCAACGTCCCTTCCCAAAAAGTTACTGTAATGCTCGAAACAAATATAAAAAATATCAGTACCACAGCTAGGGTCGAGCAACACTGTTAAGCCGTGGACAATTGGGATATCTTTCAAATATTTCTTGAATTTTGCTTCCATACTTTCGACGAAAATGCCCAAGTATGGGTTCGTTCGATATTTAAGAAACTTATAGCACATACCAAATAACCTCAGAATAAATTTCGAGGATGTGGGATAATGAACTCCGAAAAATTGTACCGTAGCCACCTTGAATTCTTCAAGTAAGAAACAGTTACTTCCAAAATATCACAATCAAGCTCTACTAATTATATAGAAGAGTCGACACCGAGACCGATTGTGGTGTTGTTCCAAAACGGCGTCAATAAATCTTTATAGCGCATAAAAACTTTAAGGAGATCATACAAAGAGTTCTACCTAGTCGGACACGGTAGTGGAAACTTCTTAAATGTAAGACCGTTTGTTTGGACCGTTTGCTTCCATGATCTCGACAATCATTGATCTCGCATTTGTCTTCCTATCATTTTAAAGTTTTCTATTACCGGCCCTAATACATCATCGAAAGCGCACTTGATACATAAGTTAATTACGTGACTGGCGCACTTTACATGAAGTAACCGACCGTTTAAGGGTAACCTTATACGAGTTCGGAGGATTTCAATCGTCACATTTTTTGCGCTTGCGTTGTCTAATGTGATAGACATAATCTTATCTTGTAAACCATATTTGTTCACGACATTCAAGACATATATTGCTATACTTTGTCCCGTATGTGGCGAATCAAGCATATCTAGGGCTAGAATGTGCTTTTACATGGTCCACGTCTCATCTATCCAATGACCGGTAACCACTAGATAAGATGCAGA
Organism: Lindernia subracemosa; assembly: GCA_028392965.1. Classification (NCBI taxonomy): domain Eukaryota; kingdom Viridiplantae; phylum Streptophyta; class Magnoliopsida; order Lamiales; family Linderniaceae; genus Vandellia; species Vandellia subracemosa. The sequence continues at coordinate 248,650 of JAQPCC010000159.1, read as the reverse complement.
CGTGATGTTTGTTCAAATATCGGTAGTCAAACTTAATCTACACGATATGTTGGACAAATACGCAATTAAGTTCTTTTGATATTCATCAAAAGTTGCCGCCATATACCTCTTAAGAGTTTTACGGCTTATGTTGTGGAATCCAGGTTGTATCGTACTAGTGAATTCGATAAACCCTTCACTTTCTGCAATGCAAAATGGTTTTTCACAATTTACTACAAATTTAACTATCGCCATCTTAAAAATTTCCCTAGTTATAACAAAGTTTCTACCGGTGCTCACACTAATTTGTTGTTGCCTAGGTTCCGTGCCTATCGGTTCTAACGTTTACGGATCTAATTTATAAGAATTCACTAGATATTTCTTCATTGACCTCGTGCTATCCCCTCCGGGTTTGGAACTATATTCGTATCTACGACCGCAATCTTTACAGATTGCATGTCCTAGTTCGGGGTCATCTTTACTCATTTCGAGGTTGAAAAATGGTCATACCTTAGATTTTCGTTGTCGCTTCAGTCATGGAGGCTTCCCCGTTCTTGATGTTTGGCTTGATCCCTCGCCCGTCGAAGTTGGAGTCGCTCCCACCTCGTCGACGTCGTCCATGTCCCGCTCGTCGATTCCTCGAAACGTGTCTTCGTCTCCAAAATTACCTACAAAACGAAAAATATAGTCGTGCTCATTCGCGTTGTTTTGTGATAGCGATGTCATGTTAGTAGAATAAATCTTCGTGTGTGTAGAAACTAAAAAATGTGTGTAAAAAGAGTAATAAAAGTGAAATTTTGATAGCTAATAGTTATTAAAGCTTTAATTATAGAGTGTAGAGAGTTTGGTATGAAAATATGTTGGAAATGAGTCGATATTTATAGATTTTTCGACGAGGGAGTAAAAAGAAAAAAAATTGCATTCTGGCCTATCTAACGGCTATATAGCCGTTGGCGGTCCGGTTCCGGTTCGAGTCGAACCGCGGTTCCACGGTTTGACATCTACTGGAACCGGCTCGGCCCATTATAAATGGGCCAATTCCGGTTCCGGGAACCGTTGGCCAGGTCTGAAGAGACCTAGCGTAGGCCAACAGGAGTAGGACACCGTCATATATTGAGGCAGGAGGAGCGATCGGGACAGGGGCGACCTAGGGAAATCTAGCGTAGGCATCCAGAGGACTTTTTTAATTAAATACGATTAGACCACTCGTAAACGAGCGGAATAAACTCATCGCTAGAGATAGAGTGAACTACCCACCCATTAATTAATTTTTTAATTTTTATTAATAAAATAAGTGAAAAATAATACTTATTAATAAAATAAATATTTTTGTATGTGACAAATACAAGTTATAAATTGTATGTTGTAAGTACGAGTCTTAACTCGTATCTTCTAGATACGAATTATAACTCGTATCTTCAGGATACGAGTTTAGAGACGAGTTAGATCTAATATACAGTCAACAAACCAGATGACGAACAAGAGCGACAACAACAGCGAGATGGCGACGGCGATGGCGAGACGAAGGCACACAATATCTCGTATCTAAAAGGTACGAGTTAGTGTTTATTGATTTCGTGTTTGTTAGATTTGTGTAGGAATTTCTTGTTGATATCGTATGAAATTGTTAGGATTATTTATTGATTTCAAAGAATTGATGAATATTTTGTATTGGAATTCTTTGTTGAGGATTATTTGTATTAGAATTATTCGTAGAATTAATAATATTTGTGTTGGAATTAGCGCGTGTTTTTGTTGTTCGTATTCAATGCGTTTGAATTAATGTGTGTTTTTGTTGATGTTTTTATCGGTCGTTTCCGTGTATTGTGTTGTTCTTCATAGGATGGAAGGTCCGACTTTGTACGGCCCTTTCGATGATTCGATGTTGACGATGCAGTCGAATATCGATCTCGTGATGTCCTGCTGGATGCAGACGTCATCGATAAAACGATCAAGATTAGATCGTTAGAAAATGTTGTATGTGGTATGAAAGAAGAACCTATAATTCTACACGGCCATTTGCTGAAGAATTGGATGATATGGGATTGTAAGGCGTATATAGCTGCATGTCGCATAAAGTCGACCCCCACTTGATTACGGCGTTAGTAGAGCGATGGAGGAAAGAGACGCATACGTTTCTCTTTTTTGTTGGGGAGGCGACTATTACGTTAGCGGACGTTGGTATACTATGGAAGTTGCTGATAGATGGTGAGTGTGTTTTGGGTGTGATCGAGTTCAGGACACCGTCGCAGTGACAGGATGAGTGTGAGCGATTGCTTGGGTATCGACCACCAGATGACAAAATTAAGGGGATGGCGTTAGCGATGAGAGCTCTAGCGGATTGGTATGTAGTCAATCCAGTCACGAATCACAGTGAGGAAGTACAAGTCGAGCAAGCAGCACGTGGATATGCAATGCTGCTATTTGGTGCAGTTATTTTCCCCGATTGTAGCGCCAGCACCGTCTCGCTCACATTCCTCCAGTTATTGGAGAACATCGACGAGGTGTGCACTTATAGTTTGGGCAGTGAGTACTCGCCTTTTTGTATAGAGAGCTTTGTTCGGCATGTCAGCCGAAAAAGCTTAATATAGGCAGACCTCTACGGCTGTTGTAGGTAACAATTTATAAACTTCCAATAAATTTTAATTTTATATTTTCGTAATCATATATTTAATGCAATATGTTTTTGCAGATGTGGGCGCGGATGAGATTCATGCCTTTACAGCCCATTCGTATAGAGGAGCGCATCCATATGTCGCCCCAAGTAATTGACTGGATTGAGCTGCCGATGCCACCAAATGCTGGAAGGTATTAGAATTAATTTATTATATATATTTATATATATGTAGTAAATTATTTATTTTATCGAACACTAGTAAATGATTATTGTTTCGTAGGTGGAATGCCCGATTGGATCATACCAGTTCGACGCATTCGAATATACGCACTATGCACGAGGTGCTCGATATGATGCAGATATCTCAATTTTTGTGGGCATCGTACGACGGGTCTTTACCGGAGATTGAGTCGTTACCTCCCGAGTGCCTGCCAATAGCTTGTCATTCGATGTGCCCTTTGATCTTCTTCAATATCGTCAAACTACATTATCCAGAGCGTGTTCTGCGTCAGTTTGGGATGATCCAAGGAATCCCCGATTCACCTAGCTACCGCAATCGAAATCTCCATTCGTACGAATGTCGTGTGAGCGCAGGGATGGATTGGACGACGGTTCATGCAGAGTGGATACAGAGATGGGCGGAACGGGACCTCACCGTTGTGAGTGGTCCGACTGTTACTCCACAGGTATTGGTCCATGATGGTTACTATACTGGTACTATCGCATTACACGGCGCTACATCTCTCCGACTGCTAGGCAGATGCCACGGGGCTTTCAGATGGGTGATGCCGTATTCTTATCGACGATTGTAAGTTTTGTTTATATATTAACTTATATTTATTTTGTATTTATCATGTTTAAACTTATATTTTGCATTGGTAATTATAGGAATGTCACATATCTCGTCAAACAAATTGTTTTAGAGGCGAAAACTTTGAAGAAGCACGATGTATGGCGTTTCAGATGGAGAATATGTTTATTGGCAGACGTCAGCAGCCAAGATGAGAACGTGATCCAGATGTCGGACTATCGCACCGATATGAGTCGGGGCCCTCTCAGCTATACGAGGTCGGGCCATCTCAGGTGCACGATGATCCACACTCATTGTTCTTCAATGATATAGATCTAAACACGGTAAATTTATTAGTATTATTATTATTATTATTATTATTATTATTATTATTATTATTATTATTATTATTATTATTATTATTATTATTATTATTATTATTACTACTACTATTATTATTATTATTATTATTATTATTATTATTATTATTATTATTATTATTATTATTATTTATTATTATTATTATTATTATTATTATTATTATTAGTATTATTATTATTATTATTATTATTATTATTATTATTTGTTTTATTATTATATTATTATTTTATTATTTATTATTATTATATTATTATTTTATTTTATTATTATTATATGTATTACTATTATTGTTATTGTTCTTATTATTATTGCCATTATTATTATTATTATTATTATTATTATTATTATTATTATTATTATTATTACATGGGATTATATTTCAGGTGTTTATGACACCTTCACCATATACACGATGCTCGAGAAGTCTAGATGATGAAAATCAGGCTAATATCCGTCGAGGAAGTAGAGTACGTAGGCCTAGGCGTTGTGGGACTGGTGGTCATTTTTTTCATCGTGGACAGTAGATTAGACGTTATGTGTAATTTGTACTGACTTATTCTTACTATGAATCTCGTCTTTAATTAATTATTTAAAACAAAAAAAAACGGGACTCGACAATACGTAATGGGGGTAAACATATCAGTATCTTCCATGCTGTCTAGCACGAATTTCACCCCTATCCATCTCATTGCGAATACGAGTTCTCCGATATCTTCCTGGCCCGTTCTTGTTCGACGTGCCTCGATATGAGTAAGATTAAAATTTGCAGCAGCCCAATAAAATTCATCGTGTAGTGGCTCGAAAACACCCTCATATGTGGCTGAATACGAGACTTTGCTGTAATATGGCGCGACTACATCGAGTGCCACTATCGTGAACAAAAGTCCACTGCTCCACGTCTACATCTATCAACCATTGTCAGGCTATTTCATCAATCACTTTAATCTGATCCATAATGCGGTCGAATTTGTTCAACGTATGCGCAGTTCCAACTCTGTGACATAAATCTTTCAGCTGTTGGCTTTTGAATTTCTTGTAAATGTTGGATTTTATATGCCGCAGACAGAAACGATGTACTCCATTTGGATGCCTTAAAGCAGTCGTCTCTCTTACTGCAGCCATAAGACCTACAAGACGATATTTACTTATTATAAAAAAATTTATACAACTAAATATACAAATAAGGCATCTGAGTAACTCGGTCAAAGATAAACCTGGATGATGATCGGAAATAAGGCAAATAGACTGGTTCTGCAGAACATGTGTATTTAGGTTGTTAAGAAACCAAGTCCAAGAATGTTCACTTTCTTTGGTGATAATGGAGTGATTGGCGTCGAGTGATGTAGCAATCAACATTTTGTGTTGATATTTTGAGTATAAATACGTACCATCAACACAAACAACTTTATAGCAATGTCGAAAACCGACAACACTTGGTTTAAATGCCCAAAAAACGTACCCAAGTTTATATTCTCCACGTGTGTGAGTGCGAATGTGTAGCCACTTCACGATTATTCCTGGATTGTAATGTAGTAACGCTTTCATAAAAATGGGAAGCTTCTTTACGGTCCCACGTGCCATAAATATTTTCCATAATTCTTTTGAGTCCATGCCAAGCTTGTATGTACGAGATATCGTAGCCAAGTTGATCTCTTACGAGCTGCTGTACATTTTTGGGTAGGAATTGAGGGTCTGTTTTCACCACGCCAACAAGTTTGCCGGCAATCACGTTTCGAGAAATATTACGATGAGTAGGGGACAACTCAGTCATGTAGCATGCGTGTGGGTCTCCATATTTTGTCACTTTTCAGTAACCTTCTTTACGTTTCTAGCTGGCTCTAAGTCTCCAAGGGCATTCACTGTTGTGATTGCATTGGACACTCCAAACGGTGTTGCTGCTTTCTCTAACATGATGCTCGCGCCTAACTACCCTGATCGAATAATCGTCTACAGCATGTTGTAAATGTTCTTTACTTTGAAAAATCATACCTCGACAAAATGTGGGAGTTTCTTAATCATAAAAGTCCTCGCATCAACCGTAGTCATCAACATTGGGAGGTGGCATTTGATAAGTATGATTAAAGGGAACAGACTAGTACATTGCTTGGGGACCATCTACTGGTGCAGTGGCATTGGGTGGATTCTCATCGGCGTTGTTACCTTCAGGATCGTTGGGATATGGAAACTCGGACAATTGATTTTCATCGTCTGCTTCAGAATCACTGACATCGGCTTCTAGCTCGACTTCTTGCTCGTCTTCTGGCTCAACTTCCTGCTCGGCTTCCGGCACGTCTAATGTAGGATCTCAATTGAAACATTTTCGAACCCTCTTATAACTATGACTATATCAGGTATCTCTGGACAAGCATGACTCGATAACCAAATTCAAATTGATGAACCCTACTTGTCTTTAAATTTTGGATCAGAATCTTCATTGAAACCAAAATTGGCGTATTCATTTTTTTCAACAAAAACCTCGAAATGGTTGAATTCGAAATCAGGGTGTATGAAAAATGATAAGTCGCTATCGTTGGAAATTTGTAGTAGCTGATGAAATATGCGAGAATGTTGAAAGTATTCATTCTTGCCATAAACAGTCGACAAACAAGAACTGCTATCAGCACCCGTAATTTCAAAAAACAATGACATAAATTCGGAAAAATTGATAGAACGACTAATTCGTCAGTATCCTATAGGATCAATACTGTATTTGATGATTGAATTGAATGTGTGAATGATTTCACCACCAAAACAAAATAAACACTTGTATATGATTGGACATCATTTCTGTATATGATGTGAATGATCCGTGAATTAGGTGATATAATAATTAGTTCAACGGAGTGGTATTTATAGGGAGTCAGAGTGGTACAACTCGTATCTGTAAGATACGAGCTAGTATAACTCGTATGCGTAAGATACGAGTTATATGAGACTCGTATCTTACACATACGAGATTGCAGAGTTTGTTGGTTGCAGAGTTTGTTCATGTCGGTGGATCTTACTCGTATCTTAGAGTTACGAGTTATAACTCGTAACTCTGATATACAAGTTATATCTCGTATTTGCCACCTACGAAATTACTTATTCTATTAAAAAGTATTATTTTTCACTTATTTTATAAATAAAAATTAAAAAAAAATATATTTATTGAATTAAAAATGCCCCATCCAAAGTGTTGCACTGCCATATTATTGATGCGGTAGGAACGACTTGGAAGGGAGCGACCTAAGGAGACCTAGCGAAAGACCAACCAACGTACGCGACCGCGTGACAGGAGGAGCGACCTAGGGAAACCTAGCGTAGGCTACCCAGCGTGGACCACTGTCACTTGATTTATAGAGCTCTTTATGGTGTATAGTAATTTAGCCACGGGCTCAGAGAGAGAAAAGAGAGCGATGATACATTTTGATATATTGAGTCGCATATTGTTACACATAGATTATGCATTTGATGAGGGATTGCATATTCTTACTTCATGCATGATTTTTGCTTACTAAGCTTCTAGCTCAGAGCTCATATAGTTCATGCATTGTAAGTGATCGTGTTGACATTGTGTGACTGGCGTAGACGGCGAGGCTGGTGTTTGGAGCTTGCACAAGCTTTTGAGGTCGTCTGTAGATGGATAACGACCTGTGTAGCGGACGAGTCCCTCTTGTCGCATGTGTGTTCTATGTGTTTGTGGGTTTATATATATATATATATATATATATATATCGTGTCGAGTTCAGTCGAGTCAAGTCGTTGACGCGTGCTTTGAGAGATGAACTTTGTTGGGCTGTATTTTATCATATCATGACAGTTTGTTGTTGACAGTTTGTTTTATTATCTAGTTTTATAAATATTTGTGGTTTTAATGATTTTATTTTATAAATGTTTAGGACGTTTAGACGTATTAAAATAAGCGGAAGACCCATTTACGCTTTCTTGGGCCGAGAAGTTTTTTGGGCTGTTTTAATATTTGCTAAGCCCATTTAATTATTTCGCCAGCCCACACCCCAGCCCACGCTCGAGAAGCTTCTACTATTTTAAGTGAAACCTGGTTGTTCTTCAAAGTTACAAAAAGAAAGAACAGAGAATCAAAAACCCTAGTAATGAGGTTGCTGCTTTCCTTCAAGAAAAGATCGTCTCCTTCATCTTCACTTTAGATCGAGGGTTTTTCTGAAGTTTTCAAGCTTTAGTTTTCTATTTTTGTTCTATTTTAACAAATGAAACCGACATCCCATCGTCTCATTTGTTTACGCAAAGATAAGTCTAGCTTGATGTATTTTGATTCAGAAATAAACTTTTATGTGTAGATATGTGTTAGATCTGCCATCTTCCTTTACAAAAGCTATGTATTATTTTGAATTGCATCTCATTATCGTTTCTTAACATGGTATCAGAGCCTAAGGCTCTATTCCTGGCTTTGTCTCTTTAGTTGTCCGAGTCACTCGGCGGATCTATTCTTCTTTGAGTCATATCGACAATTTTCTAACGAGTATCACATATTCCATCATATTACTATTACTCACTGCCGTTTCGTTTTACTGTATTTTTCAGTCTCTACAGCAGGCCATTTTTTGGACTAGTTCATGCGTGAGACAGTGTTATAAGTCATTCATTGCTTGCTAAGATTCTTCACTACGGTGAACTCGTTCCTAACCCTATCTTGTGCCAATTTCTGTGTCTGTTGGTATATGTTGGGGCTCTTTCTTGTTGCTGCTATATTTTGTGATATCACTGCATGTGCTATTATTGTTGTGCCTAAATCTTGTCCTAATCATTTTTTTTCCTTTTTTATCCAATCTTGCTTGTTCTTACTCATTGAACCTACTATGTTATTTGTTGCTTCTTGTATCTCTGTGCTATCACCCTATGCTTTTTATATGTTGTTTCTTATTTCTCTGTGTTGCGTGCTTTGCATCGCTAGGCAGGTTCTTGCTTTGCTTCTCTGTTCTTTGAAGCTCAGTTCCTTGATCTTAAACTGTTTGTCTGTGGTGCTTTGTTTCTATGTGATATTTCTTGTTTGTCAAATTGTCCGTTTCTTTAAATCTTAAACGTGCTTAAAATGTCTTCATCAAAACCAGCATGATAATAAATCCAAAACTAAAGATAAAACTATGATAGTCACAAATGCTCTGTTGCTGAGTTTTTCTGCTGCATATAAGCTGCTATTTTTCGTTGATTGTGACTTGTGGTCACTTTGTTAAAGTACGGGTTTTACACTCTTTATCTCATATTTGCAAAAATATTTTTTATCGACTTTGTCGACAGATTTGGTTAGATGGTATTGTGCTCCGATACTCTTGGTGTCTGATCCACCTCAACTATTCCCAGTCTAGCTTAAGAAACATCATCTTGATTCTTCACTTCGATATTTCGAAGAGTATCGCTTATTGTCTACCGACTTGTAGTCAAAAGCTGTGAAAATCGTACAGATTAAGGCCAAGAAGATATTTGGTGATATCTTTCTAACTCTAATCTCTAGTTTTTCATTTCTTTTGATATCTCCATGTTCTCTTTATGTATACACTAGTTATTTTATCTGCTCTCTTTGTATGTGCTATACTATACGTGACTTGAGAACTTGAAGTTATGTGAAACGTCTCAATCCAATTCTCCACCTGAGTTCGGGTGGTCTTGTTAAAAATAATAAACCAATCTGAGGTTTCTTTACCCTTGTTGTGCAAAGTTACCGCATCATTGGGGTTTCTACTCTTTAACCATGAGGTTTATTGACCCTTACGCAAAGTTACCGCATAATTAGGGTTTCTGCTCTGTCCTTGAAAATCTGTTATTTTTCGAGTGATTGTTGAGCTATAGTACCTTGTTTTAGTCTCTGCAAACCTATCGATTTTGCATCTAATGTTGCTTAAAACCTTAGTCTGCAAAGTTATCGTGGTTTCAGGGTTCTGCTTCATAAGCTTTTTATTATAAAGGCATGATATATTCTTGTATGGATCCGAAGCTTTCATGTGAAGATCTGATGTTATAGTGTTTTTAAATAAGCATTGTTTTAAAAATCCTAGTGTACAAAGCTATCGGGCACTTAGGTGTTATCATGTTTATAATCTAGCTATTTTAAAAATCCTAGTGTACAAAGCTACCATGCAATTAGGTGTTAACGTGTTTTTTATTAAGCACTGTTTTAAAATTATGGTGTACAAAATTACCGTGCACTCTTATAATCATGTTGTCTACATTTGCATAGATATAAAGAGATAAAGTTGGTGCTCATCTGTATTGGTGCAACCAACTTTTCAACGGCCAATAAAATTTTAGTTCTGACGGATTTTCGGTGACATTGTTCTCACTCTATTCGTTCTTATATTCCGCTGCTATTGTTCACACTATATTATGAATAAGATAATTTCAGCGCTGGAGAAAATTCTCTTGGTAGGCCCAAGAGATCGGTAAAGTCTCCTTCGCATCTTCAAGACTATATTTCTGATATTGCTCAGTTTTGCACTAGGTATCCAATCGATAAATCTATTAAATACTCAACCTTGAAACCAGATGACATAGTATGTCTTTGTAAAATGGATGATACATGTATTATTGTTCCTGACCCTGTTGAAGATGAATTGAAAGAGAGTGATTGGAAATTATCCAAGGATAGGAAAATTCATGCACTATGTGAACAGTTAGTTGATATATTAAATAAGGCCCTTGGAAAAGAGGCATATGTTCGTTTTTTGCAGGAAGCGCGAAATGTTCAATGTATTTTCCCCAAGAAGCGAGGGGTGTTAAAAGAAGCGGAAGACCCATTTACGCTTTCTTGGGCAGAGAAGTTTTTTTGGGTTGTTTTAACATTTGCCGAGCCCATTTAATTATTTTGCCAGCCCACACTCCAGCCTGTTGAGGTTTATGCCCTAGATGTCGTACGAGGATTAGATAGTACGAGGGCATTTGTGTAATTTTGTAGTGTTTACTATTTGTAATTGAATTATTTGATAATGAAATTACGTTTTATTTTTTGTCGATCTGAGTTTTGACAAATAATACAAAAGGCAGATTATTACTTCGTCTAAATAAATTAACCTTGCAGTCGGGTAATAAGACGAATTAATAAAACCCCAATATTTACAGTTCATTTATTGATTCTGTAGGGACAGAGAGGGGGCACCAGTAAGCTGACATACTGTAATATTAAATTAAGTCCACAAGTCTTAGTCTCCAGTAGGGTGACTAGATTGACGAGTATGACATGTTTGTCGACGGGTCCAAAATGGTTGTGCCAACCATTCACTTGGGAAGTGGGAGCTCGTGACATTGATACAAGACGGATCAGGGGATTGTATGTATTTGGACACTGACTCGTAATCGAACGATCACACGCTGGTAAAGTCGTCGATCGATCGATTGACTATAGTAGTCTACGTGAACCTTAGATCGAAAGGGTTAACTCGAGGTTGGTCTTAAGGTCTTGATTAATAACTAGTTTGCTAGGCCCGAATTGCATGTAGCATGGGTCAGCGGCGAAATGCGATCTTGACTTTTCGACGTGATTGCCGGTTATACCGCTGAGCGGGATTTACGGCCTTGATTAAATTCGAGGTTAACGTCCTATGCAGTTTCGATGTGCGGGAATTTACCTAAGTCTCTGGCCAGAGCACATAACTGACTCACGAGTGTCGTGGAGGGCAGTTTGGTAAATGTCACCGACACGAACATCATAGCGCCGAGTCCTGTAAGTTCGACTACGCGTGACTTTCACTCGACCGGGACAAACGTAAAGGGTTTATACGTAGGACGACAATCTATAGTCGGTTCGTGAATTATACCTATTTCTATTCAACTCGGGACAGCCCCGTGGTACCGAACCGATCCCGAGTTGAGTACGAATAGGTATAATTCACGAACCGACTATAGATTGTCGTCCTACGTATAAACCCTTTACGTTTGTCCCGGTCGAGTGAAAGTCACGCGTAGTCGAACTTACAGGACTCGGCGCTATGATGTTCGTGTCGGTGACATTTACCAAAGCTGACAGACAAAGCTGACATCCCAATGTCGTTTCCTATCAAAAGGATATCATCTACGTACAATACTAGAAACGACATCTTGCTCCCACTGGCCTTCTTGTAAACACAGGGCTCATCTTCGTTCTTTATGAATCCGTAGTTCTTAACTACTTCATCGAACCGAAGATTCCAACTCCTTGAAGCTTGTTTCAGTCCATAAATGGAACGATTCAGCTTGCATACTTTTTGAGCATCTGCATCTGACGTAAAACCTTTGGGTTGTTCCATATAGATCTCATCCTGAAGGAATCCATTCAGGAACGCGGTCTTTACGTCCATCTGCTGGATATCGTAGTCATAGTATGCTGCTATCGCAAGCATAATGCGAATAGACTTAATCATCGCGACTGGTGAAAAGGTCTCCTCATAGTCAATACCCTCTTTTTGACTATACCCTTTCGCTATAAGCCTAGCTTTGTACATTTCCACCTGTCTGTCAGATCCAATCTTCTTCTTGTAGATCCATTTGTTCCCGATCGGTCTAAAACCATTGGGTAGGTCTACAAGTATCCAAACCTGGTTTGAATACATAGAGTCCATTTCGGCTTACATAGCCTCAAGCCACTTGAGGGAGTTTGTACCGGTAATTGCCTGATCGTAGGTGACGGGATCGTCCCCGATGCATCCCCCAATCGCAGCATCCTTATGCTCGACGTGTACCATACCATATCTCTCAGGCATTTGAGATATCCTACTAGACCTGCGCAATAATGGCTGAGCCGGGTTTTCTGGAACGTCGTCTAACGACTCATTAACAACTGGAGTTGATTCATCGCTTAACTCACCAAGAGTTATTTCACGCCCTTTACCTCCTTCGATAACAAACTCTTCTTCCATGAAGGTGGCGCGTAAAGCGACAAACACCCTGTGTTCGTCTGGAACGTAAAAGTAGTATCTCATTGAGTCTTCGGAGTAATCGACGAATCTTTCCATAATCGACCTTGATTCTAACTTGTCTGCCTGTAACTTTTTCACAAAGGTGGGGCAACCCCAGACCCTAATGTGATTCAGGCTTGCTTTACGATTATGCTAAGCTTCGTAAGGGATCCTGTCGGCATAACGGGTAGGTATCATGTTAAGGATATAGGCTGATGTCTCTAAAGCATAACCCCACAATGAAATGGGGAGATCTGTGTAACTCATCATCGACCGAACCATGTCCAAAAGTGTTTGGTTCCTTCGATCGGCTACGTCATTTAATTGTGGCGTGCCGGGAGGTGAGAACTGTATAATGATGCCATTATCATTGAGAAATGCATCGAACTCAAGGCTCAAGTACTCGCCGCCTCGATCTGATCGAACGGCTTTAATGACCTTCCCAGTTTGCTTCTCCACTAACGCTTTATATTCCTCGAACATTTCAAGAGCTTCGGACTTTTGTCTCATCAAATAGATAGTCCTGTAGCGGGACTGATCGTCCGTAAACGTAATGAAGTAGCGGCAATTACCTCGTGCCGTCACCCTAAACGGTCCGCATACATCAGTGTGGATTAAACCCGACACTTCTGTGGCCCTAGTAAAAGTCCCTGTGAAGGGTGACTTTGTCAGGAACCGAAAAATTTTACCCCATATGTTCTTGCATATATATGATTTATTTTATATAAGGAATATTTATTCTAAGATTTGGTAAAGATAATAGATGTGTTTTCGGGTATCATAAAGGAAGCATTCGAAAGGTTTTGTGTCTCATTTTCGAAGTAGATACACTTCGAACTAGATAAACTTCAAACCATAAAAGTTGTAGATAATCAAGTTAGCTGTCTAGAGAAGTATGAATCAGGGTAATTGATACCCTGAATTGAAAGTTATGCTTGAAAAAGTGTTGACTGCCATTTCTGGACAGCAGCATTCGAAAACTTTTTCTCTCATACAAAGTGGTATCGAAAACTTTGTTTTAGATATCGAAAACTTCTCTTTTCTCTCATACATATGAGTATAGAAAACTTTTCTTATAAGCAAATGAGTATAGAAAACCCTTGGTGGGAGGTAAAGTGAGATTAAGAGCAAACTTCTTCTAAGTTAAGAGTGATTAGTAAGCACCTCATAGCCAATCATACTACCTTAAGTACTTAGAAAACAAGCAACTTCATACCAAAAGAGATGAAGAGCTCGAAAACTTGGAGAAAAAAAAAAGAGAGAGAGCTTAAGGCATCATCACAAAGGATTAGCAAAAACACTTACAAAGTAAAGTTCAAGTGAGGTATACAGGTGAAATTCCTTATCTATAATTTGTTTATCTCATTCATGTTAGGTTTAAAATGAAGATAACATCATGGTAAACTTAAAAAGGGAGATAAGGGTCGAACACGAGGAGTTTATATGATTTCATCTATGGATGAAAACATGATTGTTGATAAAAAAAATATAGGTGATCATGTCAGTTTTTCCAGCAGCACCTGTTCTGTGTTCATGATCATGTTTGAAGTAATTACACTTCGAATATGAAGAATATCAAAGAACAACAGTTGTAGAGAATTGAGTTAGCTGTCCATAGAACTTAGAATCAGAGTCATAAATGCCCTGTGTCGAAAATTATGATACAAACGAGGTTGACTGCCAATTATGAACAGCAGCAGTGAAGAAGCACCTTCATGACTTATTTAAGCATTGTTATACTGCGAATTCGAGAGTGTGTACAGAATGAAAGTTTTAGATCATTAAGTTAGCTGTTTATATTAGTTGGAATCAACATCATTAGTGTCGTATATCAAAAGTTAGATTACAAAAGGCATTGACTGCCAGTCCTGGAATAGCTGCAGCCAAGAAGTAAGTTGATGGCTCATTTTGACTTCGATGCATTTAGAATCCAAGAATATGAAACGAACGAAAGTTTTAGATAATTAAGTTAGATTTCCAGAAAAGTTTGAACCAACCTCATTGATACCATGTATTGGATGTTATGAATGAAAGAATGCAGACTGTCATTTCGGGACAGCATGGCTATGTTAAAGTTGACATGATAAAGGCTATACATTGAAGAATAGAGATCCATTCATGTATAAGAACATGCATATCATGCATATATGTTATTCATAGGGTCTTATATTGATGTATTGAATGTGACGTGTTTATAGGTCGTGATCTCGACAAAGGCAAGGACAAAGTCGAGTAAAGAAATGGGATTATATAAGCTAAACCTGTGAGTATGATTGCAACGTGTGCTTTATGTGCTATACGTGACATTATGTGCTATTATGTGATCGATTTGTTAATACGTGATTTACGTGATTGAACAGTATGTCAAATGTGTTGAGTACATTATATGATTCGATTTAATGTTGATACGTGCAAGGTGAATCGACGTTATGTAGTTTACGTGCGACAAATGAGTATATGTTATGCATCATTAAAGGTATGAAAGTAAAGAAAAGACTGTTATGACCGTTATGACCTCGGAAGATGAGTGTTCCACGGAGGATGTTACCGATGTTTATCCCTACAAATCGGGGGATCACAGAGTCCTGTACAGGCACCATATGTATATGTTATATTACAGAGTCCCATGCATGGGCACACAGACACTCTATGATCGATGTCTTGGGCCTAGCTGGTTCATAACAGAATGATAAAACGAACGAGCATGTAGGCATATATGCTACGGATTACGTGAACAATTATATGACAATGATATGATATGATTGAGTACATGCTTATGAATGTATGTGAATGTTATATAACAGTGTAGAATAATGTATCCATTTGATTATGGAAATGATTTACATGTTGCGATCATACTCTGAATCGTTATCTTCGCAGTTTGTGTTGTAGATCAAAGTGAACTCATTTTGGCAGCATGGAGTCAAGGTCGGCCGGCTCTATTCTCATCCTTCTCCCTCCGCTCATCATTTGCACGTAGTTCATAAAGTAATAGAGTGTGATGGTGTTTACGTTATAAGTGGAATTTGATATGTACATATATGTATATATAACTTACGTTGCGCATTTTGAAAAGCGAAAAATTTTATGCGAAATTACTTTCGTAAATACGTGATTTATGTGTTTATGAGAGGGAGCGTCACAGTTTGGTTGGTATCAGAGCCTAGGTTTTAGGTTCTGTAGACTCATGTAGATTCATGCATGTCATGTTTATGTATTTGCTGCCCTAAGAAAAGTTTTGCCTCTTTTAGACAAATGGCAGCAAATCAACCATCCCAAGTAGAACACGATGAGCCTACTGTTCAGGGTGGGGAAGGAACGGCCGTGCCAGAGTCACATTCATCTCATTCACTTATGCATGTTACGCATGAAACCCCCCTGACTATTCCCCGTGAGCCTCGTGAGAGGCGATACGATAGATTGAGGAAAATGGGTGCTGTTGATTTCACGGGTACTACTGATCCTGCCGAAGCAGAGACATGGTTGAAACGAAAAAAGGATCTTAAGTATGATGAAATGTACACCAGATGAAAAGTTCGATTATGCAATATCTCTCCTTCAGGGAAATGCTTACGATTGGTGGGAAACTATACCAAACAGCACTGTGCAACCACCAGTGTTAACGTGGGATGATTTTCTTAAGGAGTTCAATGACGCTTATCTGCCCGAAGTCTATAAAGACCAGAAGGAGAAAGAATCCTTGAACTTAGGCAAGGGAATAAATCTGTTGCTGAATATGAAGTATTATTTAATCAGCTCTCTCATTATGCTCCTCATATGGTTGCTACGGAAAAGAAGAAATGTAATAGATTTGAGGCCGGTCTTCGATATACGATTCGAAATCGTATTACACCGTCTGATATGGAGTCGTACGGAAAATTGAAAGCAGCCGTTGTACGAGCTGAAAAGCTTGAAATGGAGTCACGAAAATTTCAAAGTGGAAAAAGAAGACCGGGTATGGAATTAACCGGTGGAAAGACAAAGAAAACGTTTAATGTACCTCAACAGACGGATTTCCCAAGTGGCTCGACGAGAAGTAATACGGGCAATATGAGATCAATGGGAAGAGGCGAAGAACCTTCTCGTCAAATAAGTACTTGCGTACACTGTGGGAAAAATCACGGAGGCAAGTGTAGACTGTTTACGGGAGAATGTTTCAGATGTGGTCAACCTGGCCACATTGCAAGAAATTGCCCAATACAGCATGAAGAACGTACAGTTGAACAGTCGAGGTTTAGCGGAACCTCTTCAGGTGGTCGCGGCAGAGGCAGAGGCCATGGACAGTATAGTATGGGTGCAGGAAGGACGGAGATGGAGAGTCAAGCTTATAGACCACCGGCCCAAGCTCGAGTTTTCACTATGACTCGAGAAGAAGCTAGAGCTGAGCCACGTATAATTACGGGTACGCTATCTATCTCGAATGTGGATGCATGCGTTTTATTTGACCCTGGAGCAACACATTCATTCATATCACGAACATTTGCATCATTGCTACCTGATAGACCTGAGCCCTTAGGATACAATTTAGATGTTCGAATTCCAGTGGGAGAAGTGGTTATAGTGAATACTGTTATCGCGAGCGAAAAATCGTTATCAAGGATATGTAAATGAGTGTGACCTTATTGGTTATACCGTTACTCGATTTCGATGTAATACTCGGCATGGACTGGTTAGCAAAACATCGTGCAAAACTCGATTGTTTTGCAAAGGAAATTGAATTTTCTCTTCCAGATCAGTCGCAAGTAATATTTAAGGGAGAAAAGAATGTTCGAACGACATATCAGATATCAAATATAATGGCGTCCAAAATGATAGAAAAAGGATGTAAAGCTTATTTGCCTTATGTCATTGACACCCAGTTGTGTGAGTTGATATTAGAAGACATTCCGGTGGTTAGAGAATATTCAAAAGTCTTTCCAGAGGAACTGTCAGGATTACCTCCAGATAGAGATACGGAGTTTACGATCGAATTACAACAGGGAACCACACCGATTTCTATTCCTCCGTACCGAATGGCGCCTATTGAATTGAATGAGTTAAAAGTTCAGTTGAAAGAACTATTAGACAAAGGCTATATACGCCCAAGTGTATCGCCTTGGGGAGCCCATGTACTTTTTGTGAAAAAGAAAGACGGTACTTTACGACTCTGTTTCGATTATCGACAGCTGAATAAGGTGACTGTGAAAATAAATACCCGCTACCTCGAATATGATTTGTTTGATCAACTGCAAGGTTCAAAAGTGTTCTCAAAGATCGATTTAAGGTCGGGATACCATCAATTAAAAATTGCAGATGGTGATATTCCGAAGACGGCTTTTAGAACGAGGTATGGACATTATGAGTTTTTAGTTATGCCTTTTGGACTGACGAATGCACCTGCAGTTTTTATGGCATTAATGAATGATGTTTTTCGACCGTATCTTGATCAGTTTGTTATCGTTTTTATTGTCGACATTTTGGTATATTCTAATTCAAAAGAGGAGCACGAACAACATTTGAGAATTGTACTTCAAACCTTGCGAGAAAGGAAGTTATATGCAAAACTTTCGAAATGCGAGTTCTGGTTAGATCAAGTGGTATTTTTGGGCCATGTAGTTCCCGGAAAAGGTATCCAAGTTGATCCTCAAAAGATTGAAGCGGTGATTAAATGGCAAAGTCCTAAAAACGTCGCGGAAGTTCGTAGCTTCTTTGGATCGGTAGGGTATTATCGACGGTTCGTCGAAAATTTTTCTCTTATTGCAGCCCCAATGACGAAGTTATTGCGTAAAGGTGTTACCTTTAAATGGAATGAAGAATGTCAGAAAAGTTTTGACGAGCTAAAAGAACGATTAACTACGGCCCCTGTGTTAACTATTCCATCGGGCACAGATGGTTTTGTTATCTACAGTGATGCATCCTATCAAGGTTTGGGATGTGTCCTAATGAAACATGGCAAGGTAGTGGCATATGCGTCTCGACAATTAAAACCATACAAGACATCTTATCCTACACATGACCTGGAATTAGCTGCCGTGGTGTTTGCGCTAAAAATATGGCGACACTACTTGTATGGAGCGACTTTCCAAATATTTACGGACCACAAAAGTCTGAAATATTTGTTAAGTCAAAAGGAGTTGAATATGCGACAAAGACGATGGATAGAATTACTAAAAGATTACGGCTGCACCATTGAATACCATCCAGGGAAGGCGAATGTGGTTGCAGACGCTTTAAGTCGAAAATCATATGGTGGTATTTCTTATTTATCACCACACTCATCATCGGATTTGATCGATTTACGGAAGTTGAATATCGAAATGAACGTCAACGAACTTGGCGTTATATTTGCTTCAATGTCAATTCCCGTCATGATCGATCGAATTAAACAAGCTCAATTTAAAGATGATAAGCTTGTCAGTATTGCTAATAAAGTGAAGCAGGGAAAGACAACGTCTTTTTCTATAAGAGAAGACGGCAGTTTGGCTATCAACAGTCGATTATGTGTTCTAGATATCGATAACTTACGAAGGGAAATAATGGAGGAAGCACATACTGCTCCTTATGCTATGCATCCGGGTAGTACGAAAATGTATAGAACGTTAAAAGTTCATTATTGGTGGTCGAGAATGAAGAAAGATGTAGCTGAGTACGTTCTAAAGTGTTTAACGTGCCAACAGATTAATGCTGAGCATCAAGCACCAGCAGGAAAATTACATCCTTTACCCATACCAGTTTGGAAATGGGAACGTATTAAGATAGATTTTCTTTATGGTCTTCCCCCTACGTCGAAGAGAAATGATGCAGTTTGGGTAATAGTGGACCGACTTACAAAATCCGCTCACTTTTTACCTTTCAGATGGGGTTCTACATTAGAGTATCTTGCCAAACGATATGTGAACGAAATAGTACGACTACATGGAGTACCAGAATCTATTGTTTCAGATCGGGATCCCCGATTTACCTCGAGATTTTGGGGAAGTTTGCAAGAAGCGTTAGGAACCAAGTTACATTTTAGTACGGCATTTCATCCCCAGACAGACGGACAATCCGAAAGAATGATACAAACACTGGAGGATATGCTCCGAGCATGTGTAATCGACTTCAAAGGTTAGTGGGATGATTACATTGCTTTGATGGAATTTGCTTACAATAATCAGTATCATTCGAGTATTGGCATGGCGCCATACGAAGCCTTATATGGAAGAAAATGTAGAAATCCAATATGTTGGGATATTGAAGGAATACAAGTATTAGAGGGGCCGGATTTTATTCAAGATATGACATAAAAGATAAAAATAGTTAAAAGTCAGCTTAAAGCGGCACAAGATAGACAAAAGAGTTATATCGACCAACACCGACGTGAAATGGAATATGGGGTTGGCGAGAAAGTTTTTCTTCGAGTATCTCCGTGGAAAGGTGTGTTTAGATTTGGAAAGAAGGGTAAACTGAGTCCTCGTTATATTGGACCATATGAGATACTGGAAAGAGTAGGGCCACTGGCATATCGGTTGGCATTACCGCCAGAATTATCACAGATGCACAATGTCTTCCATGTCAGCATGCTAAGACGATACCGATCAGATCCTTCTCATGTTCTTCAGGATGAAGCTGTTCAAATTTCAAATGATCTTAGTTATGTCGAAGAACCGATGGGAATTTTAGAATATGCTGATAAACAACTACGGAATAAAACAATTCAAATGGTGAAGGTGCTATGGAAAAATCACTCTCCAAAAGAAGCAACCTGGGAAACCGTAGAAAATATGAAGACGCAGTACCCATGGTTATTAGCTGATACAGGTACGAAATTTCGAGGTCGAAATTTTTTAAATGGGAGGGAGAATTGTAAGGAACCGAAAAATTTTATCCCTTATGTTCATGCATATATATGATTTATTTTATATAAGGTATATTTATTCCAAGGGTTGGTAAAGAGAGTAGATGTGTTTTCGGGTATCATAAAGGAAGCATTCGAAAGGCCTTGTGTCTCATTTCGAAGTAGATACGCTTCGAACTAGATAAACTTCAAAACATAAAAGTTGTAGATAATCAAGTTAGCTGTCTAGAGAAGTATGAATCAGGGTAATTGATACCCTGAATCGAAAGTTATGCTTGAAAAAGTGTTGACTGCTATTTCTGGACAACAGCATTCGAAAACTTTTTCTCTCATACAAAGTGGTATCGAAAACTTTGTTTTGGATATCGAAAACTTCTTTGTTCTCTCATACATATGAGTATAGAAAACTTTTCTTATAAGCAAAGGAGTATAGAAAACCCTTGGTGGGAGGTAAAGTGAGATTAAGAGCAAACTTCTTCTAAGTTTGACACCTCATGCTTAAGAGTGATTAGTAAGCACCTCATAGCCAATCATACTACCTTAAGTACTTAGAAAACAAGCAACTTCATACCAAAAGAGATGAAGAGCTCGAAAACTTGGAGAAAAAAAAAGAGAGAGAGCTTAAGGCATCATCACAAAGGATTAGCAAAAACACTTACAAAGTAAAGTTCAAGTGAGGTATACATGTGAAATTCCTTATCTATAATTTGTTTATCTCATTCATGTTAGGTTTAAAATGAAGATAACATCATGGTAAACTTAATAAGGGAGATAAGGGTCAAACATGAGGAGTTTATATGATTTCATCTATGGATGAAAACATGATTGTTGATAAAAAAAAAGGTATAGGTGATCATGTCAGTTTTTCCAGCAGCACCTGTTCTGTGTTCATGATCATTTTTGAAGTAATTACACTTCGAATATGAAGAATATCAAAGAACAAATGTTGTAGAGAATTGAGTTAGTTGTCCATAGGACTTCGAATCAGAGTCATAAATGCCCTGTGTCGAAAAGTATGATACAAAAGAGGTTGACTGCCAATTATGAACAGCAGCAGTGAAGAAGCACTTTCATGACTTATTTAAGCATTGTTATACTGCGAATTCGAGAGTGTGTCCAGAATGAAAGTTTTAGATCATTAAGTTAGCTGTTTATATTAGTTGGAATCAACATCATTAGTGTCGTATATCAAAAGTTAGATTACAAAAGGCATTGACTGCCAGTCCTGGAATAGCTGCAGCCAAGAAGTAAGTTGATGGCTCATTTTGACTTCGATGCATTTAGAATCCAAGAATATGAAACGAACGAAAGTTTTAGATAATTAAGTTAGATTTCCAGAACAGTTTGAACCAACCTCATTGATACCATGTATTGGATGTTATGAATGAAAGAATGCAGATTGTCATTTCGGGACAGCATGGCTATGTTAAAGTTGACATGATAAAGGCTATACATTGAAGAATAGAGATCCATTCATGTATAAGAACATGCATATCATGCATATATGTTATTCATAGGGTCTTATATTGATGTATTGAATGTGACGTGTTTATAGGTCGTGATCTCGACAAAGGCAAGGACAAAGTCGAGTAAAGAAATGGGATTATATAAGCTAAACCTGTGAGTATGATTGCAACGTGTGCTTTATGTGCTATACGTGACATTATGTGCTATTATGTGATCGATTTGTTAATACGTGATTTACGTGATTGAACAGTATGTCAAATGTGTTGAGTACATTATATGATTCGATTTAATGTTGATACGTGCAAGGTGAATCGACGTTATGTAGTTTACGTGCGACAAATGAGTATATGTTATGCATCATTAAAGGTATGAAAGTAAAGAAAAGACTGTTATGACCGTTATGACCTCGGAAGATGAGTGTTCCACGGAGGATGTTACCGATGTTTATCCCTACAAATCGGGGGATCACAGAGTCCTGTACAGGCACCATATGTATATGTTATATTACAGAGTCCCATGCATGGGCACACAGACACTCTATGATCGATGTCTTGGGCCTAGCTGGTTCATAACAGAATGATAAAACGAACGAGCATGTAGGCATATATGCTACGGATTACGTGAACAATTATATGACAATGATATGATATGATTGAGTACATGCTTATGAATGTATGTGAATGTTATATAACAGTGTAGAATAATGTATCCATTTGATTATGGAAATGATTTACATGTTGCGATCATACTCTGAATCGTTATCTTCGCAGTTTGTGTTGTAGATCAAAGTGAACTCATTTTGGCAGCATGGAGTCAAGGTCGGCCGGCTCTATTCTCATCCTTCTCCCTCCGCTCATCATTTGCACGTAGTTCATAAAGTAATAGAGTGTGATGGTGTTTACGTTATAAGTGGAATTTGATATGTACATATATGTATATATAACTTACGTTGCGCATTTTGAAAAGCGAAAAATTTTATGCGAAATTACTTTCGTAAATACGTGATTTATGTGTTTATGAGAGGGAGCGTCACAGTTTGGTTGGTATCAGAGCCTAGGTTTTAGGTTCTGTAGACTCATGTAGATTCATGCATGTCATGTTTATGTATTTGCTGCCCTAAGAAAAGTTTTGCCTCTTTTAGACAAATGGCAGCAAATCAACCATCCCAAGTAGAACACGATGAGCCTACTGTTCAGGGTGGGGAAGGAACGGCCGTGCCAGAGTCACATTCATCTCATTCACTTATGCATGTTACGCATGAAACCCCCCTGACTATTCCCCGTGAGCCTCGTGAGAGGCGATACGATAGATTGAGGAAAATGGGTGCTGTTGATTTCACGGGTACTACTGATCCTGCCGAAGCAGAGACATGGTTGAAACGAACAAAAAGGATCTTAAGTATGATGAAATGTACACCAGATGAAAAGTTCGATTATGCAATATCTCTCCTTCAGGGAAATGCTTACGATTGGTGGGAAACTATACCAAACAGCACTGTGCAACCACCAGTGTTAACGTGGGATGATTTTCTTAAGGAGTTCAATGACGCTTATCTGCCCGAAGTCTATAAAGACCAGAAGGAGAAAGAATCCTTGAACTTAGGCAAGGGAATAAATCTGTTGCTGAATATGAAGTATTATTTAATCAGCTCTCTCATTATGCTCCTCATATGGTTGCTACGGAAAAGAAGAAATGTAATAGATTTGAGGCCGGTCTTCGATATACGATTCGAAATCGTATTACACCGTCTGATATGGAGTCGTACGGAAAATTGAAAGCAGCCGTTGTACGAGCTGAAAAGCTTGAAATGGAGTCACGAAAATTTCAAAGTGGAAAAAGAAGACCGGGTATGGAATTAACCGGTGGAAAGACAAAGAAAACGTTTAATGTACCTCAACAGACGGATTTCCCAAGTGGCTCGACGAGAAGTAATACGGGCAATATGAGATCAATGGGAAGAGGCGAAGAACCTTCTCGTCAAATAAGTACTTGCGTACACTGTGGGAAAAATCACGGAGGCAAGTGTAGACTGTTTACGGGAGAATGTTTCAGATGTGGTCAACCTGGCCACATTGCAAGAAATTGCCCAATACAGCATGAAGAACGTACAGTTGAACAGTCGAGGTTTAGCGGAACCTCTTCAGGTGGTCGCGGCAGAGGCAGAGGCCATGGACAGTATAGTATGGGTGCAGGAAGGACGGAGATGGAGAGTCAAGCTTATAGACCACCGGCCCAAGCTCGAGTTTTCACTATGACTCGAGAAGAAGCTAGAGCTGAGCCACGTATAATTACGGGTACGCTATCTATCTCGAATGTGGATGCATGCGTTTTATTTGACCCTGGAGCAACACATTCATTCATATCACGAACATTTGCATCATTGCTACCTGATAGACCTGAGCCCTTAGGATACAATTTAGATGTTCGAATTCCAGTGGGAGAAGTGGTTATAGTGAATACTGTTATCGCGAGCGAAAAATCGTTATCAAGGATATGTAAATGAGTGTGACCTTATTGGTTATACCGTTACTCGATTTCGATGTAATACTCGGCATGGACTGGTTAGCAAAACATCGTGCAAAACTCGATTGTTTTGCAAAGGAAATTGAATTTTCTCTTCCAGATCAGTCGCAAGTAATATTTAAGGGAGAAAAGAATGTTCGAACGACATATCAGATATCAAATATAATGGCGTCCAAAATGATAGAAAAAGGATGTAAAGCTTATTTGCCTTATGTCATTGACACCCAGTTGTGTGAGTTGATATTAGAAGACATTCCGGTGGTTAGAGAATATTCAAAAGTCTTTCCAGAGGAACTGTCAGGATTACCTCCAGATAGAGATACGGAGTTTACGATCGAATTACAACAGGGAACCACACCGATTTCTATTCCTCCGTACCGAATGGCGCCTATTGAATTGAATGAGTTAAAAGTTCAGTTGAAAGAACTATTAGACAAAGGCTATATACGCCCAAGTGTATCGCCTTGGGGAGCCCATGTACTTTTTGTGAAAAAGAAAGACGGTACTTTACGACTCTGTTTCGATTATCGACAGCTGAATAAGGTGACTGTGAAAAATAAATACCCGCTACCTCGAATATGATTTGTTTGATCAACTGCAAGGTTCAAAAGTGTTCTCAAAGATCGATTTAAGGTCGGGATACCATCAATTAAAAATTGCAGATGGTGATATTCCGAAGACGGCTTTTAGATCGAGGTATGGACATTATGAGTTTTTAGTTATGCCTTTTGGACTGACGAATGCACCTGCAGTTTTTATGGCATTAATGAATGATGTTTTTCGACCGTATCTTGATCAGTTTGTTATCGTTTTTATTGTCGACATTTTGGTATATTCTAATTCAAAAGAGGAGCACGAACAACATTTGAGAATTGTACTTCAAACCTTGCGAGAAAGGAAGTTATATGCAAAACTTTCGAAATGCGAGTTCTGGTTAGATCAAGTGGTATTTTTGGGCCATGTAGTTCCCGGAAAAGGTATCCAAGTTGATCCTCAAAAGATTGAAGCGGTGATTAAATGGCAAAGTCCTAAAAACGTCGCGGAAGTTCGTAGCTTCTTTGGATCGGTAGGGTATTATCGACGGTTCGTCGAAAATTTTTCTCTTATTGCAGCCCAATGACGAAGTTATTGCGTAAAGGTGTTACCTTTAAATGGAATGAAGAATGTCAGAAAAGTTTTGACGAGCTAAAAGAACGATTAACTACGGCCCCTGTGTTAACTATTCCATCGGGCACAGATGGTTTTGTTATCTACAGTGATGCATCCTATCAAGGTTTGGGATGTGTCCTAATGAAACATGGCAAGGTAGTGGCATATGCGTCTCGACAATTAAAACCATACAAGACATCTTATCCTACACATGACCTGGAATTAGCTGCCGTGGTGTTTGCGCTAAAAATATGGCGACACTACTTGTATGGAGCGACTTTCCAAATATTTACGGACCACAAAAGTCTGAAATATTTGTTAAGTCAAAAGGAGTTGAATATGCGACAAAGACGATGGATAGAATTACTAAAAGATTACGGCTGCACCATTGAATACCATCCAGGGAAGGCGAATGTGGTTGCAGACGCTTTAAGTCGAAAATCATATGGTGGTATTTCTTATTTATCACCACACTCATCATCGGATTTGATCGATTTACGGAAGTTGAATATCGAAATGAACGTCAACGAACTTGGCGTTATATTTGCTTCAATGTCAATTCCCGTCATGATCGATCGAATTAAACAAGCTCAATTTAAAGATGATAAGCTTGTCAGTATTGCTAATAAAGTGAAGCAGGGAAAGACAACGTCTTTTTCTATAAGAGAAGACGGCAGTTTGGCTATCAACAGTCGATTATGTGTTCTAGATATCGATAACTTACGAAGGGAAATAATGGAGGAAGCACATACTGCTCCTTATGCTATGCATCCGGGTAGTACGAAAATGTATAGAACGTTAAAAGTTCATTATTGGTGGTCGAGAATGAAGAAAGATGTAGCTGAGTACGTTCTAAAGTGTTTAACGTGCCAACAGATTAAGCTGAGCATCAAGCACCAGCAGGAAAATTACATCCTTTACCCATACCAGTTTGGAAATGGGAACGTATTAAGATAGATTTTCTTTATGGTCTTCCCCCTACGTCGAAGAGAAATGA
Source organism: Lindernia subracemosa (assembly GCA_028392965.1). NCBI lineage: Eukaryota > Viridiplantae > Streptophyta > Magnoliopsida > Lamiales > Linderniaceae > Vandellia > Vandellia subracemosa. Next base: position 222,049 of record JAQPCC010000159.1, on the reverse strand, counting down.
TGCAGTTTGGGTAATAGTGGACCGACTTACAAAATCCGCTCACTTTTTACCTTTCAGATGGGGTTCTACATTAGAGTATCTTGCCAAACGATATGTGAACGAAATAGTACGACTACATGGAGTACCAGAATCTATTGTTTCAGATCGGGATCCCCGATTTACCTCGAGATTTTGGGGAAGTTTGCAAGAAGCGTTAGGAACCAAGTTACATTTTAGTACGGCATTTCATCCCCAGACAGACGGACAATCCGAAAGAATGATACAAACACTGGAGGATATGCTCCGAGCATGTGTAATCGACTTCAAAGGTTCGTGGGATGATTACATTGCTTTGATGGAATTTGCTTACAATAATCAGTATCATTCGAGTATTGGCATGGCGCCATACGAAGCCTTATATGGAAGAAAATGTAGAAATCCAATATGTTGGGATATTGAAGGAATACAAGTATTAGAGGGGCCAGATTTTATTCAAGATATGACATAAAAGATAAAAATAGTTAAAAGTCAGCTTAAAGCGGCACAAGATAGACAAAAGAGTTATATCGACCAACACCGACGTGAAATGGAATATGGGGTTGGCGAGAAAGTTTTTCTTCGAGTATCTCCGTGGAAAGGTGTGTTTAGATTTGGAAAGAAGGGTAAACTGAGTCCTCGTTATATTGGACCATATGAGATACTGGAAAGAGTAGGGCCACTGGCATATCGGTTGGCATTACCGCCAGAATTATCACAGATGCACAATGTCTTCCATGTCAGCATGCTAAGACGATACCGATCAGATCCTTCTCATGTTCTTCAGGATGAAGCTGTTCAAATTTCAAATGATCTTAGTTATGTCGAAGAACCGATGGGAATTTTAGAATATGCTGATAAACAACTACGGAATAAAACAATTCAAATGGTGAAGGTGCTATGGAAAAATCACTCTCCAAAAGAAGCAACCTGGGAAACCGTAGAAAATATGAAGACGCAGTACCCATGGTTATTAGCTGATACAGGTACGAAATTTCGAGGTCGAAATTTTTTAAATGGGAGGGAGAATTGTAAGGAACCGAAAAATTTTATCCCTTATGTTCATGCATATATATGATTTATTTTATATAAGGTATATTTATTCCAAGGGTTGGTAAAGAGAGTAGATGTGTTTTCGGGTATCATAAAGGAAGCATTCGAAAGGCCTTGTGTCTCATTTCGAAGTAGATACGCTTCGAACTAGATAAACTTCAAAACATAAAAGTTGTAGATAATCAAGTTAGCTGTCTAGAGAAGTATGAATCAGGGTAATTGATACCCTGAATCGAAAGTTATGCTTGAAAAAGTGTTGACTGCTATTTCTGGACAACAGCATTCGAAAACTTTTTCTCTCATACAAAGTGGTATCGAAAACTTTGTTTTGGATATCGAAAACTTCTTTGTTCTCTCATACATATGAGTATAGAAAACTTTTCTTATAAGCAAAGGAGTATAGAAAACCCTTGGTGGGAGGTAAAGTGAGATTAAGAGCAAACTTCTTCTAAGTTTGACACCTCATGCTTAAGAGTGATTAGTAAGCACCTCATAGCCAATCATACTACCTTAAGTACTTAGAAAACAAGCAACTTCATACCAAAAGAGATGAAGAGCTCGAAAACTTGGAGAAAAAAAAAAGAGAGAGAGCTTAAGGCATCATCACAAAGGATTAGCAAAAACACTTACAAAGTAAAGTTCAAGTGAGGTATACATGTGAAATTCCTTATCTATAATTTGTTTATCTCATTCATGTTAGGTTTAAAATGAAGATAACATCATGGTAAACTTAATAAGGGAGATAAGGGTCAAACATGAGGAGTTTATATGATTTCATCTATGGATGAAAACATGATTGTTGATAAAAAAAAAGGTATAGGTGATCATGTCAGTTTTTCCAGCAGCACCTGTTCTGTGTTCATGATCATTTTTGAAGTAATTACACTTCGAATATGAAGAATATCAAAGAACAAATGTTGTAGAGAATTGAGTTAGTTGTCCATAGGACTTCGAATCAGAGTCATAAATGCCCTGTGTCGAAAAGTATGATACAAAAGAGGTTGACTGCCAATTATGAACAGCAGCAGTGAAGAAGCACTTTCATGACTTATTTAAGCATTGTTATACTGCGAATTCGAGAGTGTGTCCAGAATGAAAGTTTTAGATCATTAAGTTAGCTGTTTATATTAGTTGGAATCAACATCATTAGTGTCGTATATCAAAAGTTAGATTACAAAAGGCATTGACTGCCAGTCCTGGAATAGCTGCAGCCAAGAAGTAAGTTGATGGCTCATTTTGACTTCGATGCATTTAGAATCCAAGAATATGAAACGAACGAAAGTTTTAGATAATTAAGTTAGATTTCCAGAACAGTTTGAACCAACCTCATTGATACCATGTATTGGATGTTATGAATGAAAGAATGCAGACTGTCATTTCGGGACAGCATGGCTATGTTAAAGTTGACATGATAAAGGCTATACATTGAAGAATAGAGATCCATTCATGTATAAGAACATGCATATCATGCATATATGTTATTCATAGGGTCTTATATTGATGTATTGAATGTGACGTGTTTATAGGTCGTGATCTCGACAAAGGCAAGGACAAAGTCGAGTAAAGAAATGGGATTATATAAGCTAAACCTGTGAGTATGATTGCAACGTGTGCTTTATGTGCTATACGTGACATTATGTGCTATTATGTGATCGATTTGTTAATACGTGATTTACGTGATTGAACAGTATGTCAAATGTGTTGAGTACATTATATGATTCGATTTAATGTTGATACGTGCAAGGTGAATCGACGTTATGTAGTTTACGTGCGACAAATGAGTATATGTTATGCATCATTAAAGGTATGAAAGTAAAGAAAAGACTGTTATGACCGTTATGACCTCGGAAGATGAGTGTTCCACGGAGGATGTTACCGATGTTTATCCCTACAAATCGGGGGATCACAGAGTCCTGTACAGGCACCATATGTATATGTTATATTACAGAGTCCCATGCATGGGCACACAGACACTCTATGATCGATGTCTTGGGCCTAGCTGGTTCATAACAGAATGATAAAACGAACGAGCATGTAGGCATATATGCTACGGATTACGTGAACAATTATATGACAATGATATGATATGATTGAGTACATGCTTATGAATGTATGTGAATGTTATATAACAGTGTAGAATAATGTATCCATTTGATTATGGAAATGATTTACATGTTGCGATCATACTCTGAATCGTTATCTTCGCAGTTTGTGTTGTAGATCAAAGTGAACTCATTTTGGCAGCATGGAGTCAAGGTCGGCCGGCTCTATTCTCATCCTTCTCCCTCCGCTCATCATTTGCACGTAGTTCATAAAGTAATAGAGTGTGATGGTGTTTACGTTATAAGTGGAATTTGATATGTACATATATGTATATATAACTTACGTTGCGCATTTTGAAAAGCGAAAAATTTTATGCGAAATTACTTTCGTAAATACGTGATTTATGTGTTTATGAGAGGGAGCGTCACAGTTTGGTTGGTATCAGAGCCTAGGTTTTAGGTTCTGTAGACTCATGTAGATTCATGCATGTCATGTTTATGTATTTGCTGCCCTAAGAAAAGTTTTGCCTCTTTTAGACAAATGGCAGCAAATCAACCATCCCAAGTAGAACACGATGAGCCTACTGTTCAGGGTGGGGAAGGAACGGCCGTGCCAGAGTCACATTCATCTCATTCACTTATGCATGTTACGCATGAAACCCCCCTGACTATTCCCCGTGAGCCTCGTGAGAGGCGATACGATAGATTGAGGAAAATGGGTGCTGTTGATTTCACGGGTACTACTGATCCTGCCGAAGCAGAGACATGGTTGAAACGAACAAAAAGGATCTTAAGTATGATGAAATGTACACCAGATGAAAAGTTCGATTATGCAATATCTCTCCTTCAGGGAAATGCTTACGATTGGTGGGAAACTATACCAAACAGCACTGTGCAACCACCAGTGTTAACGTGGGATGATTTTCTTAAGGAGTTCAATGACGCTTATCTGCCCGAAGTCTATAAAGACCAGAAGGAGAAAGAATCCTTGAACTTAGGCAAGGGAATAAATCTGTTGCTGAATATGAAGTATTATTTAATCAGCTCTCTCATTATGCTCCTCATATGGTTGCTACGGAAAAGAAGAAATGTAATAGATTTGAGGCCGGTCTTCGATATACGATTCGAAATCGTATTACACCGTCTGATATGGAGTCGTACGGAAAATTGAAAGCAGCCGTTGTACGAGCTGAAAAGCTTGAAATGGAGTCACGAAAATTTCAAAGTGGAAAAAGAAGACCGGGTATGGAATTAACCGGTGGAAAGACAAAGAAAACGTTTAATGTACCTCAACAGACGGATTTCCCAAGTGGCTCGACGAGAAGTAATACGGGCAATATGAGATCAATGGGAAGAGGCGAAGAACCTTCTCGTCAAATAAGTACTTGCGTACACTGTGGGAAAAATCACGGAGGCAAGTGTAGACTGTTTACGGGAGAATGTTTCAGATGTGGTCAACCTGGCCACATTGCAAGAAATTGCCCAATACAGCATGAAGAACGTACAGTTGAACAGTCGAGGTTTAGCGGAACCTCTTCAGGTGGTCGCGGCAGAGGCAGAGGCCATGGACAGTATAGTATGGGTGCAGGAAGGACGGAGATGGAGAGTCAAGCTTATAGACCACCGGCCCAAGCTCGAGTTTTCACTATGACTCGAGAAGAAGCTAGAGCTGAGCCACGTATAATTACGGGTACGCTATCTATCTCGAATGTGGATGCATGCGTTTTATTTGACCCTGGAGCAACACATTCATTCATATCACGAACATTTGCATCATTGCTACCTGATAGACCTGAGCCCTTAGGATACAATTTAGATGTTCGAATTCCAGTGGGAGAAGTGGTTATAGTGAATACTGTTATCGCGAGCGAAAAATCGTTATCAAGGATATGTAAATGAGTGTGACCTTATTGGTTATACCGTTACTCGATTTCGATGTAATACTCGGCATGGACTGGTTAGCAAAACATCGTGCAAAACTCGATTGTTTTGCAAAGGAAATTGAATTTTCTCTTCCAGATCAGTCGCAAGTAATATTTAAGGGAGAAAAGAATGTTCGAACGACATATCAGATATCAAATATAATGGCGTCCAAAATGATAGAAAAAGGATGTAAAGCTTATTTGCCTTATGTCATTGACACCCAGTTGTGTGAGTTGATATTAGAAGACATTCCGGTGGTTAGAGAATATTCAAAAGTCTTTCCAGAGGAACTGTCAGGATTACCTCCAGATAGAGATACGGAGTTTACGATCGAATTACAACAGGGAACCACACCGATTTCTATTCCTCCGTACCGAATGGCGCCTATTGAATTGAATGAGTTAAAAGTTCAGTTGAAAGAACTATTAGACAAAGGCTATATACGCCCAAGTGTATCGCCTTGGGGAGCCCATGTACTTTTTGTGAAAAAGAAAGACGGTACTTTACGACTCTGTTTCGATTATCGACAGCTGAATAAGGTGACTGTGAAAAATAAATACCCGCTACCTCGAATATGATTTGTTTGATCAACTGCAAGGTTCAAAAGTGTTCTCAAAGATCGATTTAAGGTCGGGATACCATCAATTAAAAATTGCAGATGGTGATATTCCGAAGACGGCTTTTAGAACGAGGTATGGACATTATGAGTTTTTAGTTATGCCTTTTGGACTGACGAATGCACCTGCAGTTTTTATGGCATTAATGAATGATGTTTTTCGACCGTATCTTGATCAGTTTGTTATCGTTTTTATTGTCGACATTTTGGTATATTCTAATTCAAAAGAGGAGCACGAACAACATTTGAGAATTGTACTTCAAACCTTGCGAGAAAGGAAGTTATATGCAAAACTTTCGAAATGCGAGTTCTGGTTAGATCAAGTGGTATTTTTGGGCCATGTAGTTCCCGGAAAAGGTATCCAAGTTGATCCTCAAAAGATTGAAGCGGTGATTAAATGGCAAAGTCCTAAAAACGTCGCGGAAGTTCGTAGCTTCTTTGGATCGGTAGGGTATTATCGACGGTTCGTCGAAAATTTTTCTCTTATTGCAGCCCCAATGACGAAGTTATTGCGTAAAGGTGTTACCTTTAAATGGAATGAAGAATGTCAGAAAAGTTTTGACGAGCTAAAAGAACGATTAACTACGGCCCCTGTGTTAACTATTCCATCGGGCACAGATGGTTTTGTTATCTACAGTGATGCATCCTATCAAGGTTTGGGATGTGTCCTAATGAAACATGGCAAGGTAGTGGCATATGCGTCTCGACAATTAAAACCATACAAGACATCTTATCCTACACATGACCTGGAATTAGCTGCCGTGGTGTTTGCGCTAAAAATATGGCGACACTACTTGTATGGAGCGACTTTCCAAATATTTACGGACCACAAAAGTCTGAAATATTTGTTAAGTCAAAAGGAGTTGAATATGCGACAAAGACGATGGATAGAATTACTAAAAGATTACGGCTGCACCATTGAATACCATCCAGGGAAGGCGAATGTGGTTGCAGACGCTTTAAGTCGAAAATCATATGGTGGTATTTCTTATTTATCACCACACTCATCATCGGATTTGATCGATTTACGGAAGTTGAATATCGAAATGAACGTCAACGAACTTGGCGTTATATTTGCTTCAATGTCAATTCCCGTCATGATCGATCGAATTAAACAAGCTCAATTTAAAGATGATAAGCTTGTCAGTATTGCTAATAAAGTGAAGCAGGGAAAGACAACGTCTTTTTCTATAAGAGAAGACGGCAGTTTGGCTATCAACAGTCGATTATGTGTTCTAGATATCGATAACTTACGAAGGGAAATAATGGAGGAAGCACATACTGCTCCTTATGCTATGCATCCGGGTAGTACGAAAATGTATAGAACGTTAAAAGTTCATTATTGGTGGTCGAGAATGAAGAAAGATGTAGCTGAGTACGTTCTAAAGTGTTTAACGTGCCAACAGATTAATGCTGAGCATCAAGCACCAGCAGGAAAATTACATCCTTTACCCATACCAGTTTGGAAATGGGAACGTATTAAGATAGATTTTCTTTATGGTCTTCCCCCTACGTCGAAGAGAAATGATGCAGTTTGGGTAATAGTGGACCGACTTACAAAATCCGCTCACTTTTTACCTTTCAGATGGGGTTCTACATTAGAGTATCTTGCCAAACGATATGTGAACGAAATAGTACGACTACATGGAGTACCAGAATCTATTGTTTCAGATCGGGATCCCCGATTTACCTCGAGATTTTGGGGAAGTTTGCAAGAAGCGTTAGGAACCAAGTTACATTTTAGTACGGCATTTCATCCCCAGACAGACGGACAATCCGAAAGAATGATACAAACACTGGAGGATATGCTCCGAGCATGTGTAATCGACTTCAAAGGTTAGTGGGATGATTACATTGCTTTGATGGAATTTGCTTACAATAATCAGTATCATTCGAGTATTGGCATGGCGCCATACGAAGCCTTATATGGAAGAAAATGTAGAAATCCAATATGTTGGGATATTGAAGGAATACAAGTATTAGAGGGGCCGGATTTTATTCAAGATATGACATAAAAGATAAAAATAGTTAAAAGTCAGCTTAAAGCGGCACAAGATAGACAAAAGAGTTATATCGACCAACACCGACGTGAAATGGAATATGGGGTTGGCGAGAAAGTTTTTCTTCGAGTATCTCCGTGGAAAGGTGTGTTTAGATTTGGAAAGAAGGGTAAACTGAGTCCTCGTTATATTGGACCATATGAGATACTGGAAAGAGTAGGGCCACTGGCATATCGGTTGGCATTACCGCCAGAATTATCACAGATGCACAATGTCTTCCATGTCAGCATGCTAAGACGATACCGATCAGATCCTTCTCATGTTCTTCAGGATGAAGCTGTTCAAATTTCAAATGATCTTAGTTATGTCGAAGAACCGATGGGAATTTTAGAATATGCTGATAAACAACTACGGAATAAAACAATTCAAATGGTGAAGGTGCTATGGAAAAATCACTCTCCAAAAGAAGCAACCTGGGAAACCGTAGAAAATATGAAGACGCAGTACCCATGGTTATTAGCTGATACAGGTACGAAATTTCGAGGTCGAAATTTTTTAAATGGGAGGGAGAATTGTAAGGAACCGAAAAATTTTATCCCTTATGTTCATGCATATATATGATTTATTTTATATAAGGTATATTTATTCCAAGGGTTGGTAAAGAGAGTAGATGTGTTTTCGGGTATCATAAAGGAAGCATTCGAAAGGTCTTGTGTCTCATTTCGAAGTAGATACGCTTCGAACTAGATAAACTTCAAAACATAAAAGTTGTAGATAATCAAGTTAGCTGTCTAGAGAAGTATGAATCAGGGTAATTGATACCCTGAATCGAAAGTTATGCTTGAAAAAGTGTTGACTGCTATTTCTGGACAACAGCATTCGAAAACTTTTTCTCTCATACAAAGTGGTATCGAAAACTTTGTTTTGGATATCGAAAACTTCTTTGTTCTCTCATACATATGAGTATAGAAAACTTTTCTTATAAGCAAAGGAGTATAGAAAACCCTTGGTGGGAGGTAAAGTGAGATTAAGAGCAAACTTCTTCTAAGTTTGACACCTCATGCTTAAGAGTGATTAGTAAGCACCTCATAGCCAATCATACTACCTTAAGTACTTAGAAAACAAGCAACTTCATACCAAAAGAGATGAAGAGCTCGAAAACTTGGAGAAAAAAAAAGAGAGAGAGCTTAAGGCATCATCACAAAGGATTAGCAAAAACACTTACAAAGTAAAGTTCAAGTGAGGTATACATGTGAAATTCCTTATCTATAATTTGTTTATCTCATTCATGTTAGGTTTAAAATGAAGATAACATCATGGTAAACTTAATAAGGGAGATAAGGGTCAAACATGAGGAGTTTATATGATTTCATCTATGGATGAAAACATGATTGTTGATAAAAAAAAAGGTATAGGTGATCATGTCAGTTTTTCCAGCAGCACCTGTTCTGTGTTCATGATCATTTTTGAAGTAATTACACTTCGAATATGAAGAATATCAAAGAACAAATGTTGTAGAGAATTGAGTTAGTTGTCCATAGGACTTCGAATCAGAGTCATAAATGCCCTGTGTCGAAAAGTATGATACAAAAGAGGTTGACTGCCAATTATGAACAGCAGCAGTGAAGAAGCACTTTCATGACTTATTTAAGCATTGTTATACTGCGAATTCGAGAGTGTGTCCAGAATGAAAGTTTTAGATCATTAAGTTAGCTGTTTATATTAGTTGGAATCAACATCATTAGTGTCGTATATCAAAAGTTAGATTACAAAAGGCATTGACTGCCAGTCCTGGAATAGCTGCAGCCAAGAAGTAAGTTGATGGCTCATTTTGACTTCGATGCATTTAGAATCCAAGAATATGAAACGAACGAAAGTTTTAGATAATTAAGTTAGATTTCCAGAACAGTTTGAACCAACCTCATTGATACCATGTATTGGATGTTATGAATGAAAGAATGCAGACTGTCATTTCGGGACAGCATGGCTATGTTAAAGTTGACATGATAAAGGCTATACATTGAAGAATAGAGATCCATTCATGTATAAGAACATGCATATCATGCATATATGTTATTCATAGGGTCTTATATTGATGTATTGAATGTGACGTGTTTATAGGTCGTGATCTCGACAAAGGCAAGGACAAAGTCGAGTAAAGAAATGGGATTATATAAGCTAAACCTGTGAGTATGATTGCAACGTGTGCTTTATGTGCTATACGTGACATTATGTGCTATTATGTGATCGATTTGTTAATACGTGATTTACGTGATTGAACAGTATGTCAAATGTGTTGAGTACATTATATGATTCGATTTAATGTTGATACGTGCAAGGTGAATCGACGTTATGTAGTTTACGTGCGACAAATGAGTATATGTTATGCATCATTAAAGGTATGAAAGTAAAGAAAAGACTGTTATGACCGTTATGACCTCGGAAGATGAGTGTTCCACGGAGGATGTTACCGATGTTTATCCCTACAAATCGGGGGATCACAGAGTCCTGTACAGGCACCATATGTATATGTTATATTACAGAGTCCCATGCATGGGCACACAGACACTCTATGATCGATGTCTTGGGCCTAGCTGGTTCATAACAGAATGATAAAACGAACGAGCATGTAGGCATATATGCTACGGATTACGTGAACAATTATATGACAATGATATGATATGATTGAGTACATGCTTATGAATGTATGTGAATGTTATATAACAGTGTAGAATAATGTATCCATTTGATTATGGAAATGATTTACATGTTGCGATCATACTCTGAATCGTTATCTTCGCAGTTTGTGTTGTAGATCAAAGTGAACTCATTTTGGCAGCATGGAGTCAAGGTCGGCCGGCTCTATTCTCATCCTTCTCCCTCCGCTCATCATTTGCACGTAGTTCATAAAGTAATAGAGTGTGATGGTGTTTACGTTATAAGTGGAATTTGATATGTACATATATGTATATATAACTTACGTTGCGCATTTTGAAAAGCGAAAAATTTTATGCGAAATTACTTTCGTAAATACGTGATTTATGTGTTTATGAGAGGGAGCGTCACAGTTTGGTTGGTATCAGAGCCTAGGTTTTAGGTTCTGTAGACTCATGTAGATTCATGCATGTCATGTTTATGTATTTGCTGCCCTAAGAAAAGTTTTGCCTCTTTTAGACAAATGGCAGCAAATCAACCATCCCAAGTAGAACACGATGAGCCTACTGTTCAGGGTGGGGAAGGAACGGCCGTGCCAGAGTCACATTCATCTCATTCACTTATGCATGTTACGCATGAAACCCCCCTGACTATTCCCCGTGAGCCTCGTGAGAGGCGATACGATAGATTGAGGAAAATGGGTGCTGTTGATTTCACGGGTACTACTGATCCTGCCGAAGCAGAGACATGGTTGAAACGAACAAAAAGGATCTTAAGTATGATGAAATGTACACCAGATGAAAAGTTCGATTATGCAATATCTCTCCTTCAGGGAAATGCTTACGATTGGTGGGAAACTATACCAAACAGCACTGTGCAACCACCAGTGTTAACGTGGGATGATTTTCTTAAGGAGTTCAATGACGCTTATCTGCCCGAAGTCTATAAAGACCAGAAGGAGAAAGAATCCTTGAACTTAGGCAAGGGAATAAATCTGTTGCTGAATATGAAGTATTATTTAATCAGCTCTCTCATTATGCTCCTCATATGGTTGCTACGGAAAAGAAGAAATGTAATAGATTTGAGGCCGGTCTTCGATATACGATTCGAAATCGTATTACACCGTCTGATATGGAGTCGTACGGAAAATTGAAAGCAGCCGTTGTACGAGCTGAAAAGCTTGAAATGGAGTCACGAAAATTTCAAAGTGGAAAAAGAAGACCGGGTATGGAATTAACCGGTGGAAAGACAAAGAAAACGTTTAATGTACCTCAACAGACGGATTTCCCAAGTGGCTCGACGAGAAGTAATACGGGCAATATGAGATCAATGGGAAGAGGCGAAGAACCTTCTCGTCAAATAAGTACTTGCGTACACTGTGGGAAAAATCACGGAGGCAAGTGTAGACTGTTTACGGGAGAATGTTTCAGATGTGGTCAACCTGGCCACATTGCAAGAAATTGCCCAATACAGCATGAAGAACGTACAGTTGAACAGTCGAGGTTTAGCGGAACCTCTTCAGGTGGTCGCGGCAGAGGCAGAGGCCATGGACAGTATAGTATGGGTGCAGGAAGGACGGAGATGGAGAGTCAAGCTTATAGACCACCGGCCCAAGCTCGAGTTTTCACTATGACTCGAGAAGAAGCTAGAGCTGAGCCACGTATAATTACGGGTACGCTATCTATCTCGAATGTGGATGCATGCGTTTTATTTGACCCTGGAGCAACACATTCATTCATATCACGAACATTTGCATCATTGCTACCTGATAGACCTGAGCCCTTAGGATACAATTTAGATGTTCGAATTCCAGTGGGAGAAGTGGTTATAGTGAATACTGTTATCGCGAGCGAAAAATCGTTATCAAGGATATGTAAATGAGTGTGACCTTATTGGTTATACCGTTACTCGATTTCGATGTAATACTCGGCATGGACTGGTTAGCAAAACATCGTGCAAAACTCGATTGTTTTGCAAAGGAAATTGAATTTTCTCTTCCAGATCAGTCGCAAGTAATATTTAAGGGAGAAAAGAATGTTCGAACGACATATCAGATATCAAATATAATGGCGTCCAAAATGATAGAAAAAGGATGTAAAGCTTATTTGCCTTATGTCATTGACACCCAGTTGTGTGAGTTGATATTAGAAGACATTCCGGTGGTTAGAGAATATTCAAAAGTCTTTCCAGAGGAACTGTCAGGATTACCTCCAGATAGAGATACGGAGTTTACGATCGAATTACAACAGGGAACCACACCGATTTCTATTCCTCCGTACCGAATGGCGCCTATTGAATTGAATGAGTTAAAAGTTCAGTTGAAAGAACTATTAGACAAAGGCTATATACGCCCAAGTGTATCGCCTTGGGGAGCCCATGTACTTTTTGTGAAAAAGAAAGACGGTACTTTACGACTCTGTTTCGATTATCGACAGCTGAATAAGGTGACTGTGAAAAATAAATACCCGCTACCTCGAATATGATTTGTTTGATCAACTGCAAGGTTCAAAAGTGTTCTCAAAGATCGATTTAAGGTCGGGATACCATCAATTAAAAATTGCAGATGGTGATATTCCGAAGACGGCTTTTAGAACGAGGTATGGACATTATGAGTTTTTAGTTATGCCTTTTGGACTGACGAATGCACCTGCAGTTTTTATGGCATTAATGAATGATGTTTTTCGACCGTATCTTGATCAGTTTGTTATCGTTTTTATTGTCGACATTTTGGTATATTCTAATTCAAAAGAGGAGCACGAACAACATTTGAGAATTGTACTTCAAACCTTGCGAGAAAGGAAGTTATATGCAAAACTTTCGAAATGCGAGTTCTGGTTAGATCAAGTGGTATTTTTGGGCCATGTAGTTCCCGGAAAAGGTATCCAAGTTGATCCTCAAAAGATTGAAGCGGTGATTAAATGGCAAAGTCCTAAAAACGTCGCGGAAGTTCGTAGCTTCTTTGGATCGGTAGGGTATTATCGACGGTTCGTCGAAAATTTTTCTCTTATTGCAGCCCCAATGACGAAGTTATTGCGTAAAGGTGTTACCTTTAAATGGAATGAAGAATGTCAGAAAAGTTTTGACGAGCTAAAAGAACGATTAACTACGGCCCCTGTGTTAACTATTCCATCGGGCACAGATGGTTTTGTTATCTACAGTGATGCATCCTATCAAGGTTTGGGATGTGTCCTAATGAAACATGGCAAGGTAGTGGCATATGCGTCTCGACAATTAAAACCATACAAGACATCTTATCCTACACATGACCTGGAATTAGCTGCCGTGGTGTTTGCGCTAAAAATATGGCGACACTACTTGTATGGAGCGACTTTCCAAATATTTACGGACCACAAAAGTCTGAAATATTTGTTAAGTCAAAAGGAGTTGAATATGCGACAAAGACGATGGATAGAATTACTAAAAGATTACGGCTGCACCATTGAATACCATCCAGGGAAGGCGAATGTGGTTGCAGACGCTTTAAGTCGAAAATCATATGGTGGTATTTCTTATTTATCACCACACTCATCATCGGATTTGATCGATTTACGGAAGTTGAATATCGAAATGAACGTCAACGAACTTGGCGTTATATTTGCTTCAATGTCAATTCCCGTCATGATCGATCGAATTAAACAAGCTCAATTTAAAGATGATAAGCTTGTCAGTATTGCTAATAAAGTGAAGCAGGGAAAGACAACGTCTTTTTCTATAAGAGAAGACGGCAGTTTGGCTATCAACAGTCGATTATGTGTTCTAGATATCGATAACTTACGAAGGGAAATAATGGAGGAAGCACATACTGCTCCTTATGCTATGCATCCGGGTAGTACGAAAATGTATAGAACGTTAAAAGTTCATTATTGGTGGTCGAGAATGAAGAAAGATGTAGCTGAGTACGTTCTAAAGTGTTTAACGTGCCAACAGATTAATGCTGAGCATCAAGCACCAGCAGGAAAATTACATCCTTTACCCATACCAGTTTGGAAATGGGAACGTATTAAGATAGATTTTCTTTATGGTCTTCCCCCTACGTCGAAGAGAAATGATGCAGTTTGGGTAATAGTGGACCGACTTACAAAATCCGCTCACTTTTTACCTTTCAGATGGGGTTCTACATTAGAGTATCTTGCCAAACGATATGTGAACGAAATAGTACGACTACATGGAGTACCAGAATCTATTGTTTCAGATCGGGATCCCCGATTTACCTCGAGATTTTGGGGAAGTTTGCAAGAAGCGTTAGGAACCAAGTTACATTTTAGTACGGCATTTCATCCCCAGACAGACGGACAATCCGAAAGAATGATACAAACACTGGAGGATATGCTCCGAGCATGTGTAATCGACTTCAAAGGTTAGTGGGATGATTACATTGCTTTGATGGAATTTGCTTACAATAATCAGTATCATTCGAGTATTGGCATGGCGCCATACGAAGCCTTATATGGAAGAAAATGTAGAAATCCAATATGTTGGGATATTGAAGGAATACAAGTATTAGAGGGGCCGGATTTTATTCAAGATATGACATAAAAGATAAAAATAGTTAAAAGTCAGCTTAAAGCGGCACAAGATAGACAAAAGAGTTATATCGACCAACACCGACGTGAAATGGAATATGGGGTTGGCGAGAAAGTTTTTCTTCGAGTATCTCCGTGGAAAGGTGTGTTTAGATTTGGAAAGAAGGGTAAACTGAGTCCTCGTTATATTGGACCATATGAGATACTGGAAAGAGTAGGGCCACTGGCATATCGGTTGGCATTACCGCCAGAATTATCACAGATGCACAATGTCTTCCATGTCAGCATGCTAAGACGATACCGATCAGATCCTTCTCATGTTCTTCAGGATGAAGCTGTTCAAATTTCAAATGATCTTAGTTATGTCGAAGAACCGATGGGAATTTTAGAATATGCTGATAAACAACTACGGAATAAAACAATTCAAATGGTGAAGGTGCTATGGAAAAATCACTCTCCAAAAGAAGCAACCTGGGAAACCGTAGAAAATATGAAGACGCAGTACCCATGGTTATTAGCTGATACAGGTACGAAATTTCGAGGTCGAAATTTTTTAAATGGGAGGGAGAATTGTAAGGAACCGAAAAATTTTATCCCTTATGTTCATGCATATATATGATTTATTTTATATAAGGTATATTTATTCCAAGGGTTGGTAAAGAGAGTAGATGTGTTTTCGGGTATCATAAAGGAAGCATTCGAAAGGTCTTGTGTCTCATTTCGAAGTAGATACACTTCGAACTAGATAAACTTCAAAACATAAAAGTTGTAGATAATCAAGTTAGCTGTCTAGAGAAGTATGAATCAGGGTAATTGATACCCTGAATCGAAAGTTATGCTTGAAAAAGTGTTGACTGCTATTTCTGGACAACAGCATTCGAAAACTTTTTCTCTCATACAAAGTGGTATCGAAAACTTTGTTTTGGATATCGAAAACTTCTTTGTTCTCTCATACATATGAGTATAGAAAACTTTTCTTATAAGCAAAGGAGTATAGAAAACCCTTGGTGGGAGGTAAAGTGAGATTAAGAGCAAACTTCTTCTAAGTTTGACACCTCATGCTTAAGAGTGATTAGTAAGCACCTCATAGCCAATCATACTACCTTAAGTACTTAGAAAACAAGCAACTTCATACCAAAAGAGATGAAGAGCTCGAAAACTTGGAGAAAAAAAAAGAGAGAGAGCTTAAGGCATCATCACAAAGGATTAGCAAAAACACTTACAAAGTAAAGTTCAAGTGAGGTATACATGTGAAATTCCTTATCTATAATTTGTTTATCTCATTCATGTTAGGTTTAAAATGAAGATAACATCATGGTAAACTTAATAAGGGAGATAAGGGTCAAACATGAGGAGTTTATATGATTTCATCTATGGATGAAAACATGATTGTTGATAAAAAAAAAGGTATAGGTGATCATGTCAGTTTTTCCAGCAGCACCTGTTCTGTGTTCATGATCATTTTTGAAGTAATTACACTTCGAATATGAAGAATATCAAAGAACAAATGTTGTAGAGAATTGAGTTAGTTGTCCATAGGACTTCGAATCAGAGTCATAAATGCCCTGTGTCGAAAAGTATGATACAAAAGAGGTTGACTGCCAATTATGAACAGCAGCAGTGAAGAAGCACTTTCATGACTTATTTAAGCATTGTTATACTGCGAATTCGAGAGTGTGTCCAGAATGAAAGTTTTAGATCATTAAGTTAGCTGTTTATATTAGTTGGAATCAACATCATTAGTGTCGTATATCAAAAGTTAGATTACAAAAGGCATTGACTGCCAGTCCTGGAATAGCTGCAGCCAAGAAGTAAGTTGATGGCTCATTTTGACTTCGATGCATTTAGAATCCAAGAATATGAAACGAACGAAAGTTTTAGATAATTAAGTTAGATTTCCAGAACAGTTTGAACCAACCTCATTGATACCATGTATTGGATGTTATGAATGAAAGAATGCAGACTGTCATTTCGGGACAGCATGGCTATGTTAAAGTTGACATGATAAAGGCTATACATTGAAGAATAGAGATCCATTCATGTATAAGAACATGCATATCATGCATATATGTTATTCATAGGGTCTTATATTGATGTATTGAATGTGACGTGTTTATAGGTCGTGATCTCGACAAAGGCAAGGACAAAGTCGAGTAAAGAAATGGGATTATATAAGCTAAACCTGTGAGTATGATTGCAACGTGTGCTTTATGTGCTATACGTGACATTATGTGCTATTATGTGATCGATTTGTTAATACGTGATTTACGTGATTGAACAGTATGTCAAATGTGTTGAGTACATTATATGATTCGATTTAATGTTGATACGTGCAAGGTGAATCGACGTTATGTAGTTTACGTGCGACAAATGAGTATATGTTATGCATCATTAAAGGTATGAAAGTAAAGAAAAGACTGTTATGACCGTTATGACCTCGGAAGATGAGTGTTCCACGGAGGATGTTACCGATGTTTATCCCTACAAATCGGGGGATCACAGAGTCCTGTACAGGCACCATATGTATATGTTATATTACAGAGTCCCATGCATGGGCACACAGACACTCTATGATCGATGTCTTGGGCCTAGCTGGTTCATAACAGAATGATAAAACGAACGAGCATGTAGGCATATATGCTACGGATTACGTGAACAATTATATGACAATGATATGATATGATTGAGTACATGCTTATGAATGTATGTGAATGTTATATAACAGTGTAGAATAATGTATCCATTTGATTATGGAAATGATTTACATGTTGCGATCATACTCTGAATCGTTATCTTCGCAGTTTGTGTTGTAGATCAAAGTGAACTCATTTTGGCAGCATGGAGTCAAGGTCGGCCGGCTCTATTCTCATCCTTCTCCCTCCGCTCATCATTTGCACGTAGTTCATAAAGTAATAGAGTGTGATGGTGTTTACGTTATAAGTGGAATTTGATATGTACATATATGTATATATAACTTACGTTGCGCATTTTGAAAAGCGAAAATTTTATGCGAAATTACTTTCGTAAATACGTGATTTATGTGTTTATGAGAGGGAGCGTCACAGTTTGGTTGGTATCAGAGCCTAGGTTTTAGGTTCTGTAGACTCATGTAGATTCATGCATGTCATGTTTATGTATTTGCTGCCCTAAGAAAAGTTTTGCCTCTTTTAGACAAATGGCAGCAAATCAACCATCCCAAGTAGAACACGATGAGCCTACTGTTCAGGGTGGGGAAGGAACGGCCGTGCCAGAGTCACATTCATCTCATTCACTTATGCATGTTACGCATGAAACCCCCCTGACTATTCCCCGTGAGCCTCGTGAGAGGCGATACGATAGATTGAGGAAAATGGGTGCTGTTGATTTCACGGGTACTACTGATCCTGCCGAAGCAGAGACATGGTTGAAACGAACAAAAAGGATCTTAAGTATGATGAAATGTACACCAGATGAAAAGTTCGATTATGCAATATCTCTCCTTCAGGGAAATGCTTACGATTGGTGGGAAACTATACCAAACAGCACTGTGCAACCACCAGTGTTAACGTGGGATGATTTTCTTAAGGAGTTCAATGACGCTTATCTGCCCGAAGTCTATAAAGACCAGAAGGAGAAAGAATCCTTGAACTTAGGCAAGGGAATAAATCTGTTGCTGAATATGAAGTATTATTTAATCAGCTCTCTCATTATGCTCCTCATATGGTTGCTACGGAAAAGAAGAAATGTAATAGATTTGAGGCCGGTCTTCGATATACGATTCGAAATCGTATTACACCGTCTGATATGGAGTCGTACGGAAAATTGAAAGCAGCCGTTGTACGAGCTGAAAAGCTTGAAATGGAGTCACGAAAATTTCAAAGTGGAAAAAGAAGACCGGGTATGGAATTAACCGGTGGAAAGACAAAGAAAACGTTTAATGTACCTCAACAGACGGATTTCCCAAGTGGCTCGACGAGAAGTAATACGGGCAATATGAGATCAATGGGAAGAGGCGAAGAACCTTCTCGTCAAATAAGTACTTGCGTACACTGTGGGAAAAATCACGGAGGCAAGTGTAGACTGTTTACGGGAGAATGTTTCAGATGTGGTCAACCTGGCCACATTGCAAGAAATTGCCCAATACAGCATGAAGAACGTACAGTTGAACAGTCGAGGTTTAGCGGAACCTCTTCAGGTGGTCGCGGCAGAGGCAGAGGCCATGGACAGTATAGTATGGGTGCAGGAAGGACGGAGATGGAGAGTCAAGCTTATAGACCACCGGCCCAAGCTCGAGTTTTCACTATGACTCGAGAAGAAGCTAGAGCTGAGCCACGTATAATTACGGGTACGCTATCTATCTCGAATGTGGATGCATGCGTTTTATTTGACCCTGGAGCAACACATTCATTCATATCACGAACATTTGCATCATTGCTACCTGATAGACCTGAGCCCTTAGGATACAATTTAGATGTTCGAATTCCAGTGGGAGAAGTGGTTATAGTGAATACTGTTATCGCGAGCGAAAAATCGTTATCAAGGATATGTAAATGAGTGTGACCTTATTGGTTATACCGTTACTCGATTTCGATGTAATACTCGGCATGGACTGGTTAGCAAAACATCGTGCAAAACTCGATTGTTTTGCAAAGGAAATTGAATTTTCTCTTCCAGATCAGTCGCAAGTAATATTTAAGGGAGAAAAGAATGTTCGAACGACATATCAGATATCAAATAAATGGCGTCCAAAATGATAGAAAAAGGATGTAAAGCTTATTTGCCTTATGTCATTGACACCCAGTTGTGTGAGTTGATATTAGAAGACATTCCGGTGGTTAGAGAATATTCAAAAGTCTTTCCAGAGGAACTGTCAGGATTACCTCCAGATAGAGATACGGAGTTTACGATCGAATTACAACAGGGAACCACACCGATTTCTATTCCTCCGTACCGAATGGCGCCTATTGAATTGAATGAGTTAAAAGTTCAGTTGAAAGAACTATTAGACAAAGGCTATATACGCCCAAGTGTATCGCCTTGGGGAGCCCATGTACTTTTTGTGAAAAAGAAAGACGGTACTTTACGACTCTGTTTCGATTATCGACAGCTGAATAAGGTGACTGTGAAAAATAAATACCCGCTACCTCGAATATGATTTGTTTGATCAACTGCAAGGTTCAAAAGTGTTCTCAAAGATCGATTTAAGGTCGGGATACCATCAATTAAAAATTGCAGATGGTGATATTCCGAAGACGGCTTTTAGAACGAGGTATGGACATTATGAGTTTTTAGTTATGCCTTTTGGACTGACGAATGCACCTGCAGTTTTTATGGCATTAATGAATGATGTTTTTCGACCGTATCTTGATCAGTTTGTTATCGTTTTTATTGTCGACATTTTGGTATATTCTAATTCAAAAGAGGAGCACGAACAACATTTGAGAATTGTACTTCAAACCTTGCGAGAAAGGAAGTTATATGCAAAACTTTCGAAATGCGAGTTCTGGTTAGATCAAGTGGTATTTTTGGGCCATGTAGTTCCCGGAAAAGGTATCCAAGTTGATCCTCAAAAGATTGAAGCGGTGATTAAATGGCAAAGTCCTAAAAACGTCGCGGAAGTTCGTAGCTTCTTTGGATCGGTAGGGTATTATCGACGGTTCGTCGAAAATTTTTCTCTTATTGCAGCCCCAATGACGAAGTTATTGCGTAAAGGTGTTACCTTTAAATGGAATGAAGAATGTCAGAAAAGTTTTGACGAGCTAAAAGAACGATTAACTACGGCCCCTGTGTTAACTATTCCATCGGGCACAGATGGTTTTGTTATCTACAGTGATGCATCCTATCAAGGTTTGGGATGTGTCCTAATGAAACATGGCAAGGTAGTGGCATATGCGTCTCGACAATTAAAACCATACAAGACATCTTATCCTACACATGACCTGGAATTAGCTGCCGTGGTGTTTGCGCTAAAAATATGGCGACACTACTTGTATGGAGCGACTTTCCAAATATTTACGGACCACAAAAGTCTGAAATATTTGTTAAGTCAAAAGGAGTTGAATATGCGACAAAGACGATGGATAGAATTACTAAAGATTACGGCTGCACCATTGAATACCATCCAGGGAAGGCGAATGTGGTTGCAGACGCTTTAAGTCGAAAATCATATGGTGGTATTTCTTATTTATCACCACACTCATAATCGGATTTGATCGATTTACGGAAGTTGAATATCGAAATGAACGTCAACGAACTTGGCGTTATATTTGCTTCAATGTCAATTCCCGTCATGATCGATCGAATTAAACAAGCTCAATTTAAAGATGATAAGCTTGTCAGTATTGCTAATAAAGTGAAGCAGGGAAAGACAACGTCTTTTTCTATAAGAGAAGACGGCAGTTTGGCTATCAACAGTCGATTATGTGTTCTAGATATCGATAACTTACGAAGGGAAATAATGGAGGAAGCACATACTGCTCCTTATGCTATGCATCCGGGTAGTACGAAAATGTATAGAACGTTAAAAGTTCATTATTGGTGGTCGAGAATGAAGAAAGATGTAGCTGAGTACGTTCTAAAGTGTTTAACGTGCCAACAGATTAATGCTGAGCATCAAGCACCAGCAGGAAAATTACATCCTTTACCCATACCAGTTTGGAAATGGGAACGTATTAAGATAGATTTTCTTTATGGTCTTCCCCCTACGTCGAAGAGAAATGATGCAGTTTGGGTAATAGTGGACCGACTTACAAAATCCGCTCACTTTTTACCTTTCAGATGGGGTTCTACATTAGAGTATCTTGCCAAACGATATGTGAACGAAATAGTACGACTACATGGAGTACCAGAATCTATTGTTTCAGATCGGGATCCCCGATTTACCTCGAGATTTTGGGGAAGTTTGCAAGAAGCGTTAGGAACCAAGTTACATTTTAGTACGGCATTTCATCCCCAGACAGACGGACAATCCGAAAGAATGATACAAACACTGGAGGATATGCTCCGAGCATGTGTAATCGACTTCAAAGGTTAGTGGGATGATTACATTGCTTTGATGGAATTTGCTTACAATAATCAGTATCATTCGAGTATTGGCATGGCGCCATACGAAGCCTTATATGGAAGAAAATGTAGAAATCCAATATGTTGGGATATTGAAGGAATACAAGTATTAGAGGGGCCGGATTTTATTCAAGATATGACATAAAAGATAAAAATAGTTAAAAGTCAGCTTAAAGCGGCACAAGATAGACAAAAGAGTTATATCGACCAACACCGACGTGAAATGGAATATGGGGTTGGCGAGAAAGTTTTTCTTCGAGTATCTCCGTGGAAAGGTGTGTTTAGATTTGGAAAGAAGGGTAAACTGAGTCCTCGTTATATTGGACCATATGAGATACTGGAAAGAGTAGGGCCACTGGCATATCGGTTGGCATTACCGCCAGAATTATCACAGATGCACAATGTCTTCCATGTCAGCATGCTAAGACGATACCGATCAGATCCTTCTCATGTTCTTCAGGATGAAGCTGTTCAAATTTCAAATGATCTTAGTTATGTCGAAGAACCGATGGGAATTTTAGTATATGCTGATAAACAACTACGGAATAAAACAATTCAAATGGTGAAGGTGCTATGGAAAAATCACTCTCCAAAAGAAGCAACCTGGGAAACCGTAGAAAATATGAAGACGCAGTACCCATGGTTATTAGCTGATACAGGTACGAAATTTCGAGGTCGAAATTTTTTAAATGGGAGGGAGAATTGTAAGGAACCGAAAAATTTTATCCCTTATGTTCATGCATATATAGGATTTATTTTATATAAGGTATATTTATTCCAAGGGTTGGTAAAGAGAGTAGATGTGTTTTCGGGTATCATAAAGGAAGCATTCGAAAGGTCTTGTGTCTCATTTCGAAGTAGATACGCTTCGAACTAGATAAACTTCAAAACATAAAAGTTGTAGATAATCAAGTTAGCTGTCTAGAGAAGTATGAATCAGGGTAATTGATACCCTGAATCGAAAGTTATGCTTGAAAAAGTGTTGACTGCTATTTCTGGACAACAGCATTCGAAAACTTTTTCTCTCATACAAAGTGGTATCGAAAACTTTGTTTTGGATATCGAAAACTTCTTTGTTCTCTCATACATATGAGTATAGAAAACTTTTCTTATAAGCAAAGGAGTATAGAAAACCCTTGGTGGGAGGTAAAGTGAGATTAAGAGCAAACTTCTTCTAAGTTTGACACCTCATGCTTAAGAGTGATTAGTAAGCACCTCATAGCCAATCATACTACCTTAAGTACATAGAAAACAAGCAACTTCATACCAAAAGAGATGAAGAGCTCGAAAACTTGGAGAAAAAAAAAAGAGAGAGAGCTTAAGGCATCATCACAAAGGATTAGCAAAAACACTTACAAAGTAAAGTTCAAGTGAGGTATACATGTGAAATTCCTTATCTATAATTTGTTTATCTCATTCATGTTAGGTTTAAAATGAAGATAACATCATGGTAAACTTAATAAGGGAGGTAAGGGTCAAACATGAGGAGTTTATATGATTTCATCTATGGATGAAAACATGATTGTTGATAAAAAAAAAGGTATAGGTGATCATGTCAGTTTTTCCAGCAGCACCTGTTCTGTGTTCATGATCATTTTTGAAGTAATTACACTTCGAATATGAAGAATATCAAAGAACAAATGTTGTAGAGAATTGAGTTAGTTGTCCATAGGACTTCGAATCAGAGTCATAAATGCCCTGTGTCGAAAAGTATGATACAAAAGAGGTTGACTGCCAATTATGAACAGCAGCAGTGAAGAAGCACTTTCATGACTTATTTAAGCATTGTTATACTGCGAATTCGAGAGTGTGTACAGAATGAAAGTTTTAGATCATTAAGTTAGCTGTTTATATTAGTTGGAATCAACATCATTAGTGTCGTATATCAAAAGTTAGATTACAAAAGGCATTGACTGCCAGTCCTGGAATAGCTGCAGCCAAGAAGTAAGTTGATGGCTCATTTTGACTTCGATGCATTTAGAATCCAAGAATATGAAACGAACGAAAGTTTTAGATAATTAAGTTAGATTTCCAGAACAGTTTGAACCAACCTCATTGATACCATGTATTGGATGTTATGAATGAAAGAATGCAGACTGTCATTTCGGGACAGCATGGCTATGTTAAAGTTGACATGATAAAGGCTATACATTGAAGAATAGAGATCCATTCATGTATAAGAACATGCATATCATGCATATATGTTATTCATAGGGTCTTATATTGATGTATTGAATGTGACGTGTTTATAGGTCGTGATCTCGACAAAGGCAAGGACAAAGTCGAGTAAAGAAACAGGATTATATAAGCTAAACATGTGAGTATGATTGCAACGTGTGCTTTATGTGCTATACGTGACATTATGTGCTATTATGTGATCGATTTGTGAATACGTGATTTACGCGATTGAACAGTATGTCGAATGTGTTGAGTACATTATATGATTCGATTTAATGTTGATACGTGTAAGGTGAATCGACGTTATGTATTTTACGTGCGACAAATGAGTATATGTTATGTATCATGAAAGACATGAAAGTAAAGAAAAGACTGTTATGACCGCTATAACCTCGAAAGATGAGTGTTCCACGGAAGATGTTACCGATGTTTATCCCAACAAATCGGGGGATCACAGAGTCCTGTACAGGCACCATATGCATATGTTACGTTACAGAGTCCCATGCATGGGCACACAGACACTCTATGATCGATGTCCTGGGCCTAGCTGGTTCATAACAGAATGATAAAACGA
The DNA here is from genome assembly GCA_028392965.1 of Lindernia subracemosa. Taxonomy (NCBI): domain Eukaryota; kingdom Viridiplantae; phylum Streptophyta; class Magnoliopsida; order Lamiales; family Linderniaceae; genus Vandellia; species Vandellia subracemosa. The sequence continues at coordinate 197,429 of JAQPCC010000159.1, read as the reverse complement.
ACGAGCATGTAGGCATATATGCTACGGATTACGTGAACAATTATATGACAATGATATGATATGATTGAGTACATGCTTATGTATGTATGTGAATGTTATATGACAGTGTAGAATAATGTATTCATGTGATTATGGAAATGATTTACATGTTGCGATCATACTCTGAATCGTTATCTTAACAGTTTGTGTTGTAGATCAAAGTGAACTCATTTTGGCAGCATGGAGTCAAGGTCGGCCGGCTCTATTCTCATCCTTCTCCCTCCGCTCATCGTTTGCACGTAGTTCATAAAGTAATAGTGTGATGGTGTTTACGTTATAAGTGGACTTTGATCTTGTCAATCTTCGCTTCCCCTGCATGATCCAATCATAGGTGCCAGATGTATCGCTCGTTCGACCATGTCGATGAGTTTGTAATTGCATTTACAGTTTCCACCTTATCTCTTAGATTGACATAAAATAAACCATTTATTAACGTCGTCTTTCCAACGTTTTCATTTCTAAAATAAATATGGCAAACATCATCAATAGCGCCTTGGGCAAAACCAAAACATCAGAATGTTCTAAATAATGCAAAGATGATAAAAGTAAAGTCTTCGATCCCACGTGCGTTGCTGCAACACTATGTCCGCTGCCGACGTTGATCGAGACCTCACCAGCTCGAAGCTTCCTACTTCGTTCCAGACCCTGGTTCAAAACACAAATGTGGGAGCTAGCCCCTGAGTCAAGTATCGATGAAGTAGAATACACATAACAATTAACTTCGAAAACTAATTGCTTACCTGAAGCGTCAGAAGACGCCTTCAGCTTAGGACAATCACGCTTTCAGTGGCCCAGCTGCTGGCAATGGAGGCACTTGTCCGTGGGCTTCGCGCCCGACTTAACAGCCTTCTTGGCGATTCTACCCTTAGGCCCGCTATGCTTGTTCGGCTTCTTTTTTGACCCCTTGGACCGAGTAGTCGCAACAAGCGCCACTTCCTTGCCCTTACCCTTATCGCTGCGATACTGAGTACTGGCTGCAACCAACTGATTGATCAGGTCAGGTAGCGTATACTCCCGATTGTTCAGGTTGCAGTTCACCACGAACTGGTGGAAGGACGGTGGGAGGGACTGCAGTATGATGTCGATCTTCACCTCGTGAGGTAAACCAAATGCCAGCGCATCCAATCGCTCCATATACTCATTTAGCTTCAGTAAATGAGCATGTACATCACCACCCTCTGCGAGCTTTGTGGTAAAGAGACTGTGCGTGATGGCATAGCGAGCGCTCCTAGACGACTCACCATAAAGCCCAGCTAAATGCACATGTATCTCTTTGACACTCATGAACTCATGCTGACGCTGCAGCTCCGGGCTCATAGCCGATATTATGTAGGAGTGAACCTTTCCAGCATCCTCAACCCACTTATCGTGGAACTGCAGGTCTTGCTCAGTCGAATCAGCATTGGGAGTCAAAAGCTCCTCGATGTCCAAGACATATTCTAGTTTTTCCAATCTGAGGACGATCCTCAGATTTCTAAGCCAGTCAACATAATGTTTTTCCAAAAGAACGGATAATGGGTTTGTCATCGTATAAAATAGAGAAGAAAATAAACTGCAGAAAGAAAAATAGATAGTTAGGATTTCAAGTGTTTAATCAGACTAAAACAGGACTTTCAGTTTTCGTCTGACTCCCACTATATTTCTCGAAATCCTGTCTCCCATTAGGAATTTTGGAAACCTCGTTGAGTAGTTTCATAGTGGCGTTAATTTACCCGCGCTGCATCAAACTAGCCTCAACTTAACAGTTTATTGATATATTCGATCAGCTAGGTTCGTGTCGCACACGATTCTGTCACACTGAAGTTTCAACGAATTTGTCTCAGTCAGGGTCCCTCAGCCTGTAACTCCGACTTCTTGGGAATGACTATCCAAGTGCTGCCTATCAACGTCCTGCTAACCTTCCACTTTTGAGTGAACTTTTCCTCCGTAGGATAACACTTTGTAAGAGGACGAAGAGCGGTTGGTTAGCGGCATTATAAAAAATGCATCCAAATATGTTCACGTCAAAGGCGAGGGTTTTGGCGCCATAACTCGGTCAACCAAAACGTACCCCTAAGTCGTAACGTTTTTGGACTTGATAGAGGACAGGAGTCCCACCCCTTTACTCACTTGATATTTTAAAGTCTAACTTCGGAAGAATCCTCACAGTTAAAGAACGAGCATATTATGCACGATATCACGTTCGAAACCAACACGCACATAATAGACTTTAATAGTAAACCTATTTTCAACATATTAAAGTAAATGTGAAGGATCGGGGATATTTCTAGTTCTATCCTATTTGTACAGAAAGTAAAACTCTAAGTCTTCGGGCTTGTCTCGAACGGATACCTCGACCACCGTCTTGTTCGTTCGTCTCGTCTCGATCGTCTCTCGTTCGGCCGTCAATCCTGTACTACTATAGCCTATGACGGAGGGATCTTTCCCTTAAAACAACAAAGTCCGTCTTTCTAGAAAAAATGTAAAGTACAACCCGGGGGGAACCTTGTCACTCTTAACATATCACCCGGTAAAAATAGAACATAATCCCTAATCAATCACCACGTAATTCAAATATTACATGCATTACGATAATTTTACAAGTGTCGTTGCGCATGCGGCCGTGCCCCATGTGCCGCGCGCCCGCATGCGCGGCCAGGCACGGGCCGCGCGCTGCGCGCGGCCTGCCCCGTGCGCCGTGCGCCTGCGCGCGCAGCCAGACCAGCCCGCGCACTGCGTGCAGCCAGCCAACGCCGCGCGCTGCGCGTGCGGCCTTGTAGCGCCGTGCGCCCATGCGCACGGCCGGCCAGCGCCGCACGCCCATGCCCGTGGCCATGGCAGCATGCCGCACGCATATGCCTGCGGCCCGCCTAGGGCGCCGCACGCTCCACGCGCGCGGCCAGCGTTTCCAAAAGGCTATGTTCGGGTTTCGTGGTCATAGTCCCGTGACTTAACCGAGCCTAAGGCTCTGATACCACTGTTGGGAATCCCGGTAGGGCCCCCGAGCCCTCGTTCCTAGAACAGCGGAAGTTTTAAATTTTTCGGGATTCCGCCTTATCCCTTGGACTGCTCGGTATTAACACGAGAAGATAAACACGTATGAAGGGTTTTACAGCCATGATACCTTGTCGAAAACCAAAGAAGGTGGCGAGCTACGAACCCTTCGAATCCCCGGGAAGTAGTATTCCTCTCCTAGCACCAAAACACTCACGAACGGGGTAAGATCGTCACGCAAGCACTAACACAAGTCACGGCCGAGGTACACTCCACGCCACACACGCACGCCGCACGCCGCCGAGGTTGAGTGAGAGAGAGATAGAGACGAGAGAGATATGGGAGGAGTGGAAGAAAAATCCTAGTTTCTTTCTTTGCCTTTTTCGAAAATGACTTAGGATTTTTTAAAGTGAAAAACCCTATTTATACCCTTTAGGGTGTGGCCGAAATTTACCTTGAGTGGGGAGAAAGTTTTTCACCCACTCAAGCCATGCTAAGTCTCTTTTGACTTTGTCTTCTCTTTAAAATTCAAATGCAAATTTAAATTTGAAATAAATTAATTAATAAATTAATATTAATTTCTATAGTTAGTATATTTAAATATATAATATCCAATATAAATATATTTAATAATTTCGAAACTTATACTATATAATAATCGAAATATATATATATATCCAATATATATATTTTATTTAATTCCAAATCAAATATTATTATTTTTCTAAAATAATAATAAAGATTTAAATCATATTTAAATCATATACTAAATATTAAATGTTAGGAATCCATTTCTAGTGCTCAAATGTCATGTTATCTTTGTCTAGGGACCAAATTGTAGTTTATGATAATATAGGGACTGATGTGTAATATACCAAAGTATGCTTTGGTATATAGAGGGCAAGTGTGTGTATTTTACAAATAACTTGAGCACACCTTGAGCGAGGCTTTCTCTCATTTTTTAATATCTCTCTCTTCATCACAGTAGATTAGGCTTAATTGTGGAGAGGTATATGGATTGCTTGTAGAGAAAGCTATTGGATTAAATGAAGATTGATTGATGATTATCTATTGCTTCCGCGCGCTAATTACAAAGGTGAGTCAATCGATCTTAATTCTCAAGTTCAAGTTCATCTTAATTCGTTGGATGTTAAATCTGGAACCTACAATTGGTATCAGAGCAAACTTGTTTGTTGATTCTGTGTTAAATTTGCTGATTTGAGTTGAATTGCTGATTTTGAATGACTTTGGGTTTGTCACTGTTGCATTCTGATTTTCGCCTGATTTCTGTGTTAATCCAGTGTTAATTGTGTTAATCGAGTGATAGGTAAGCTGCGTCGATGCCTATTTTTCGATAATTATGTTCTGATTACGCAGAAATTAGGATTTGAGTGAAAAATCAGAACAGTTCAGTGGTTTTCGCCACAAGAACAGCGGTTTTCGCCACATGAACAGCGGTTTTCGTTGCATAAACTAGTTTTTTTTAGTTAAATCGGTGTTTACTTGTTTAATTACGTGTTTCTTAGCTGATTTGACTTATTAGCGAAAACCAAACCTTTTCAGCGAAAACCAGTTTTCGCTAGATTTATTGGCGAAAACCTCAAAGCTTTTCGCCATATACTGTTTCAGCGAAAACCTAAACTTTTCGCTACATTTCTTAGCGAAAAGTTCATTCCTAGGGAAACCAGTGGCCAGCGAAAAACTTAAAACTTTTCGCCAAACACTGTTCACACGAGAAGTTTTAGAGTTCACAACTTAGCGAAAACCTAATCTTTTTGCCACTTAGCGAAAACCTCAAAACTTTTCGCTAGAATTTTTAGCGAAAACCTCCTAAGCTTTTCTCCACGTACTGATTATCGTGATTAGCGAAAAGAGCTTTTCGCCACTTCTGTTAGCGAAAACCTTGAAACTTTTCGCAATTTACTGTTTGAGCGAAAACCTGAAACTTTTCGCCACTTCCTTTAGCGAAAACCTCAAAACTTTTCGCTAAGAATACTGTTTCAGCGAAAAGTAAAGAACTTTTCGCCACTTCACATAGCGAAAACCTAAACTTTTTCGCCACATAGCGAAAACCTAATACTTTTCGCCATTGTGTTCAGCGAAAACTTAATATTTTTCGCCAGACACCTAGCGAAAACCTAAACTTTTCGCTACATATCTTAGCGAAAAGTTCATACCTAGCGAAAACAGTGGGCAGCGAAAACTTAAATCTTTTCACTATACTGTTTCAGCGAAAACCTCGAAAGTTTTCGCCACATACTGTTCACAAAGCTTTCGACGGTTTTAGGTAGCAAAAAAAAAAAAAAAAAAATTTTATTTTTCACTTTGAGATTTTTTTTGTACGTGCTTTATATAGGTTCCTGGTTCATACGAAAAAAAAGTTTCGTATAACGAAATTTTTTTTGGACTGGTAAAATTTTTCGGTAAAAAAATTATTCTCAGTACAAGTTTTTTTTCTTTCTAAAATCGTTTTACAAAAAAAAAAATATATATATATATATAATTTTGATACCTAATACTTCCGAAAATTATTTCAATACAAATATATAGCATAAGTTGACTAAAGTCAAAATAAAACAAAATAAGTTGACTCAATATCTTTTTAAATCAACGAAACAAGACGATCAATATAACATCCAACATATTTTGAATCAAAATTAAAATATCCAACATTATATACCAATTACAATTTTCGAACTTTAAATTGGTTTGAACTGAAAAGATAAAAAAAAAAATGGAAACATATATGAGCTCTCATGAACTAACAATTAAAAGACTCGAAGATAGACTAGTTAACAACGAACGTGTTCTTAGAAAACATTTACTTAACGAGTCTAGTCTTCAATGTCTTTTAACAAATGCACAAGATAAAATCACAGACCTTGAACTAACATTAGGACGTTATGAAATAAAAGTCTGTGAACTTAAAAAGAGCCTTAATACATATGAGGAAGAAAAGCAAACAGTTCAACAAAAATTCTCATCCACAAATAACGAAATGGTCAGAAAGTTAGAAGCTAGGCTAGCTAATAACGAGCGTGAGTTAAGAAAACATTTAGAAATCGAAGCTAGTCTTGAATGTCAATTGACCAATGCTAAAGATGAGATTACTAGTTTGCTATCTAAGGCAGAAAATTATGGACCGAATATTTCTGAATTAAGAACAAACATAGCTGCCTATAAAGAAGAAATTAAAAATCATCAAGCTCAGAATAAATGTCTTTCAGAAGAATGCAATAAATTACGCATTAAAAATAAAGAACTCGAAATACTTATTGCAAAGAAAGAAACTGAGCTAAAATTGTCTCAAAATAAATCTACTCAAACAAATGAGACAATGCCTATCAAAAAGGAACATTCTATACAAACTATAAAACCCGAATTTAATTGTGAAAATCCAGAAACCGAACGCAAAATTGCCAAGTTAAATTCTCTTCTGGAATCGCAGCAAAAAGGGTTTCAAGCTAAAATTGATGAACTTCAAAAGGAGAATACATTTCTCAAAAATTCCTACAAAATAGGCGCAACCTCAACTTCTTACTCTGTTAAAAGCGAACCATTAAAAAACATATCTCCAAAACAGAATAAGAAAATACCACGAATGACTAAAGCTATCAAGAAAGAAAGAATTGAGGAAGATAAATCATTTTTTATCAAAACAAGCGAAAATGTTTCCTCCTCTATTTCTAAAAAGGTAATTTCTAAAGTCATTCAAAAGATAAAGAAAGAAAGAATAAAGAAAGTAGCTACAAATATTAAAACAGACAATTATACATTCTCTCCTAAAACTGAAATGTCTAAAAATAATAATTGTCTGAAAAATAAAAGTAGTTCATTTTATGAAAACACCTATGTGAATGATGTGATTCTTCCTAATAGGAAATACGACAATTCTATATTGAATGCTATTGATTCTATTAGTTCGTATTCCTATCTCAAGTACCCAGTCAAAGTCAAATCTGAAAAACATCTTCAACGACTGGCGAAAGAGAAAATTTTCTCAACTAACAATAGACACACATTCACCCGTGCTAAAAATGATAATTTCAGAACGGTACAAATTTGGAAACCTAAGCTAGAAATGGAAATAAGTAGTCCTAAACAAACGTGGCTTCATATGACTACTTTATCTGCTAATTTTAATTCCAAATTTGAACCTTATGAGCTTTATAAGATTACTGCTAATCAGTGAGGACCCGTCCAAAAATGGGTACCAAAGTCCCGCTAATTTGTTTTGCAGGATCCCGATTATGTGTAGGTCATCGGGTTGCTTCACACGCATAATCGGTATGAGCTGCAAGCAACCACCAATTCCCGACACGTGTGGTATTCGAGATTGCTCCACACCCGTGATCGGTATGAAATGTGAGCAATCATACTATATAAATAAATATTTTTTTAGATTTAAAAAAAAAAAAACTTTTCGCTCACTATTTCAGCGAAAACCTTCTCTTTTCGCTAACTGTTTTCGCCATTTTTTTATATATATATATATAGGTATAATAAAAAATAATAATAAATAATAAAAAAAAAAAACTTTTCGCTGAAAAGTCTAGCGAAAACCTCAAACTTTTCGCTAACTATTTCAGCGAAAACATTTTTAGCGAAAACTTTTACTTTTCGCCAACACTCAGCGAATTTTTTTTTTCGCGAGAACCTTTTCTTTTCGCTAATTGTTTTCGCCACATTATAAGTTTTTTTTTGTTTTCGCCAATTCCTTTAAAAAGAAAATATATACATATATAAATATATACATATAGAAATATATATATAGGCCTGAAAGAGAGATAAAAAAAAAAAAAAAAAAAAAAAAAAAAAAAAAAAAAAAAAAAAAAAAAAAAAAAAAAAAAAAAAAAAAAAAAAAGAAGGCCAAAATAAAAAAAAAAAAAAAAAAAAAAAAAACAAAACTCTGAGCTTCATTGCTAAAAGGAGATGACTTGAATTTCATTGTCAAAATAGGTACATTACTGTCCTAGATATTAGACTTCATCTTTAGTATTGAGTTTCAAAGGAAGTCTAATGTATCATTCTTAGTACCTAAAAATTTGTCTATGTCGTCTTTACATTCTTTATATATTTAGATGGGGAGTGGATAGACAGATAGACAAGGCGCATGAACTTCAAAAGAGCACATTACTATAGTTCTCATATAACAAGCGTATATGGTTTAGGGGGAGTGATACTTATGAGTGCAGAAGGCACATTTAAGGGGGAGTGTTACTCCATGCATAAAGGGCGCTTGATCTTTGTAATATGCAATCCTCAAAAAGCGCATCTATTTAGGGGGAGCAGGGGCATCATATTGTTACAAGCGCACCATTTTAGGGGGGGAGTTACCTAAAACGGCGCAAGAGCTTAAAAAAAAAAAGGGGGATGCCCTGAAGACAACTTTCGTACTTTGACGGGGAGTGCTACCTCAACCCAAAAAGCGCAAAGACACAAAAAGAGGTGTTCACATACCTGTTCCCATGGTTCAGTTAATCCCAAACTGTACCTATCCCAGGAACAACCCCGAGTGTATGTGAGGGTTTTGAGCGAATCACGATATAATCATTACACCTCAACCACAAACTATCTGGGCCATAACCATTATAGGTACAGGACTGATTTTTCAGATCCCGGTTAGAAGACGCCTCATCGGGTCCAAAGGCGCATGCACAACCCTTCCTAGCTACTCATTTGTCTCCCTAAAGACAAGTGTTTCAATATCTCACGGGGAACCGCATATGCTATCACCGTTTCACTTTGAAGCGGGAGATATTGAATCTAGTGGTCCACAGCCCCACACCACGACTTTATTCTATGCACTTAAACGTCTAGTGTGTCCCATAGCCTAAAAAGTTTTCTATTTTTTTTAGGACACATACATTATTTTTACACATACTATGCAGGTCTATGTGACCTAGCCCGAACTTCTGTAGACACATTTCTGACAAATGTGCTTCTATGATCAGAAGAAAGTCCTGCCGTTGCAACATCAAAACAACAACGGTAGCAGGCCATCTTCTGGAGCACGACTCTAGAACGATGTCAACGGGTTGCCTATGTGGCCCCGTAGTCCCTTCAAATGCAAGTCTTTGTGACTTTGCATCAACGACCAAGAGTGACATCTAGGGATGTCTCACGATGATTGGTCGTCGGTCCCGTTTTCAGGTTACTTCATCCGCACTTCAACGTCAACACGCTCCGCGCTTACACTAGGAATCACCTTGATCCGAAGACATGACGATACAATTGAATCGCCATGAGGGGGAGAAGTATCTCAAGGAGGCAAAGCACGTGACATCATTAAAGAAGCCAAGCTTACAACGCACGTGCTGAACCATAACAAACACGACCTCTCTCCATGGCACGAGAATAAACGAAGAGTCAATGTCCTTCGATCTACACAACTCTGATCTATGCAAGAAGGTGATAAAAAAATTCAAGGTTGCAAAGAAGAAAAAGGGGGAGCATGTACATAGGGGGAGAAAGAAGATTCTCCAGAAGCCCTCAACCTTTTCTTCAAGCAGCAACGAAGAACGTGTCTAATCCACAATTGAACACAAAGGGGAAGATTGTTAGGAATCCTTTCTTGTGTTCAATCGATGATGAAGACTAAAGATCATTAAAGACAAGGACTATTGGCGCTCCAATGACATTTGAACACTAAGGGGGAGATTGTTAGGAATCCATTTCTAGTGCTCAAATGTCATGTTATCTTTGTCTAGGGACCAAATTGTAGTTAGTGATAATATAGGGACTGATGTGTAATATACCAAAGTATGCTTTGGTATATAGAGGGCAAGTGTGTGTATTTTACAAATAACTTGAGCACACCTTGAGCGAGGCTTTCTCTCATTTTTTTAATATCTCTCTCTTCATCACAGTAGATTAGGCTTAATTGTGGAGAGGTATATGGATTGCTTGTAGAGAAAGCTATTGGATTAAATGAAGATTGATTGATGATTATCTATTGCTTCCGCGCGCTAATTACAAAGGTGAGTCAATCGATCTTAATTCTCAAGTTCAAGTTCATCTTAATTCGTTGGATGTTAAATCTGGAACCTACATTAAATATCCAATATTATATTTCAAAAATATTTCGTGAAGTGAAAAGATCATTTTTTCCCCTCACTTGATTTAACCAAGTTTTTCGGCCATTTAGGATTTCGGCCAAGCCCCAAACCCTAATATCTCAATCCAGGCCCCAGCCTGCTCTATTCTCATATAGACGTTGTGTCGGTTGCCCTTTTTAAGCCCGACTCTCTTGGTTCGTCTCAATCGGCTCTGGGAGGAATTCAGGAGTTCGGTATTCACCTAGCCAACCCCGTGATACCGAACCGATCCCGAGTTGAGTACGAATAGGTATAATTCACGAACCGACTATAGATTGTCGTCCTACGTATAAACCCTTTACGTTTGTCCCGGTCGAGTGAAAGTCACGCGTAGTCGAACTTACAGGACTCGGCGCTATGATGTTCGTGTCGGTGACATTTACCAAACTGCCCTCCACGACACTCGTGAGTCAGTTATGTGCTCTGACCAGAGACTTAGGTAAATTCCCGCACATCGAAACTGCATAGGACGTTAACTTCGAATTTAATCAAGGCCGTAAATCCCGCTCAGCGGTATAACCGGAAATCACGTCGAAAAGTCAAGATCGCATTTCGCCGCTGACCCATGCTACATGCAATTCGGGCCTAGCAAACTAGTTACTAATCAAGACCTTAAGACCAACCTCGAGTTAACCCTTTCGGTCTAAGGTTCACGTAGACTACTATAGTCAATCGATCGATCGACGACTTTACCAGCGTGTGATCGTTCGATTACGAGTCAGTGTCCAAATACATACAATCCCCTGATCCGTCTTGTATTAATGTCACGAGCTCCCACTTCCCAAGTGAATGGTTGGCACAACCATTTTGGACCCGTCGACAAACAAGTCATACTCGTCAATCCAGTCACCCTACTGGAGACTAAGACTTGTGGATTTAATTTAATATTACAATATGTCAGCTTACTGGTGCCCCCTCTCTGTCCCTACAGAATCAGTAAATGAACTGTAAATATTGGGGTTTTATTAATTCGTCTTATTACCCGACTGCAAGGTTAATTTATTTAGAAGAAGTAATAATCTGCCTTTTGTATTATTTGTCAAAACTCAGATCGACAAAAAATAAAACGTAATTTCATTATCAAATAATTCAATTACAAATAGTAAACACTACAAAATTACACAAATGCCCTCGTACTATCTAATCCTCGTACGACATCTAGGGCATAAACCTCAACAGGCTGGAGTGTGGGCTGGCAAAATAATTAAATGGGCTCGGCAAATGTTAAAACAACCCAAAAAAACTTCTCTGCCCAAGAAAGCGTAAATGGGTCTTCCGCTTCTTTTAACACCCCTCGCTTCTTGGGGAAAATACATTGAACATTTCGCGCTTCCTGCAAAAAACGAACATATGCCTCTTTTCCAAGGGCCTTATTTAATACATCAACTAACTGTTCACATAGTGCATGAATTTTCCTATCCTTGGATAATTTCCAATCACTCTCTTTCAATTCATCTTCAACAGGGTCGGAACAATAATACATGTATCATCCATTTTACAAAGACATACTATGTCATCTGGTTTCAAGGTTGAGTATTTAATAGATTTATCGATTGGATACCTAGTGCAAAACTGAGCAATATCAGAAATATAGTCTTGAAGATGCGAAGGAGACTTTACCGATATAAGCTGCTCAGAAATAGTTGAGGTGGATCAGACACCAAGAGTATCGGAGCACAATACCATCTAACCAAATCTGTCGACAAAGTAGATAAAAAATATTTTTGCAAATATGAGATAAAGAGTGTAAAACCCGTACTTTAACAAAGTGACCAACGAATCAACGAAAAATAGCAGCTTTTATCGGTAAAGTCTCCTTCGCATCTTCAAGACTATATTTCTGATATTGCTCAGTTTTGCACTAGGTATCCAATCGATAAATCTATTAAATACTCAACCTTGAAACCAGATGACATAGTATGTCTTTGTAAAATGGATGATACATGTATTATTGTTCCTGACCCTGTTGAAGATGAATTGAAAGAGAGTGATTGGAAATTATCCAAGGATAGGAAAATTCATGCACTATGTGAACAGTTAGTTGATGTATTAAATAAGGCCCTTGGAAAAGAGGCATATGTTCGTTTTTTGCAGGAAGCACGAAATGTTCAATGTATTTTCCCCAAGAAGCGAGGGGTGTTAAAAGAAGCGGAAGACCCATTTACGCTTTCTTGGGCAGAGAAGTTTTTTTGGGTTGTTTTAACATTTGTCGAGCCCATTTAATTATTTTGCCAGCCCACACTCCAGCCTGTTGAGGTTTATGCCCTAGATGTCGTACGAGGATTAGATAGTACGAGGGCATTTGTGTAATTTTGTAGTGTTTACTATTTGTAATTGAATTATTTGATAATGAAATTACGTTTTATTTTTTGTAGTTTTGACAAATAATACAAAAGGCAGATTATTACTTCGTCTAAATAAATTAACCTTGCAGTCGGGTAATAAGACGAATTAATAAAACCCCAATATTTACAGTTCATTCACTGATTCTGTAGGGACAGAGAGGGAGCACCAGTAAGCTGACATACTGTAATATTAAATTAAGTCCACAAGTCTTAGTCTCCAGTAGGGTGACTGGATTGACGAGTATGGCTTGTTTGTCGACGGGTCCAAAATGGTTGTGCCAACCATTCACTTGGGAAGTGGTAGCTCGTGACATTGATACAAGACGGATCAGCGGATTGTATGTATTTGGACACTGACTCGTAATAGAACGATCACACGCTGGTAAAGTCGTCGATCGATCGCTTGACTATAGTAGTCTACGTGAACCTTACACCGAAAGGGTTAACTCGAGGTTGGTCTTAAGGTCTTGATTAGTAACTAGTTTGCTAGGCCCGAATTGCATGTAGCATGGGTCAGCGGCAAAATGCGATCTTGACTTTTCGACGTGATTGCCGGTTATACCGCTGAGCGGGATTTACGGCCTTGATTAAATTCGAGGTTAACGTCCTATGCAATTTCGATGTGCGGGAATTTACCTAAGTCTCTGGCCAGAGCACATAACTGACTCACGAGTGTCGTGGAGGGCAGTTTGGTAAATGTCACCGACACGAACATCATAGCGCCGAGTCCTGTAAGTTCGACTACGCGTGACTTTCACTCGACCGGGACAAACGTAAAGGGTTTATACGTAGGACGACAATCTATAGTCGGTTCGTGAATTATACCTATTCGTACTCAATTCGGGATCGGTTCGGTACCACGGGGCTAGCTAGGTGAATACCGAACTCCTGAATTCCTCCCAGAGCCGATTGAGACGAACCAAGAGAGTCGGGCTTAAAAAGGGCAACCGACACAACGTCTATATGAGAATAGTGCAGGCTGGGGCCTGGATTGAGAGATTAGGGTTTGGGGCTTGGCCGAAACCTTAAATGGCCGAAAAACTTGGTTAAATCAAGTGAGTGGCAAAATGGTCTTTTCACCTCACGAAATATTTTTGAAATATAATATTAGATATTTTTGAAATAATAATATTTGATTTGGAATTAAATAAAATATATATATTGGATATATATATAAATTTCGATTATTATATAGTATAAGTTTCGAAATTATTAAATATATTTATATTGGATATTATATATTTAAATATACTAAATATAGAAATTAATATTAATTTATTAATTAATTTATTTCAAATTTAAATTTTAGTTTGAATTTGAAAGAGAAGACCAAGTCTACCAAGACCAAGTCAAAAGAGACATGGCATGGCTTGAGTGGGTGAGAAACTTTCTCTCCACTCAAGGTAAATTTCGGCCACACCCTAAAGGGTATAAATAGGGTTTTTCACTTTGAAAAACCCTAAGTCATTTCGAAAAAGGCAAAGTAAGAAACTAGGGTTTTTCTTCCACTCCTCTCATCTCTCTCTCGTCTCTATCTCTCTCTCACTCAACCTCGACGGCGCGCGGCGTGCATGTGTGGCGTGGAGTGTACCTCGGCCGAGTTTTGGTGCCGCCTCAAGCATATCTTGGCCGTGACGTGTGTTGGTGCCGGCGTGACGATCTTGCCCCGTTCGTGAGCGTTTCGGTGCTAGGAGAGGGATACTACATCCCGGAAATTTGAAGGCTTCGTAGCTCGCCATCTTCTTTGATTTTCGACAAGGTATCATGGCTGTAAAACCCTTCTTACGTGTTTATCTTCTCGTATTAATACCGAGCGGTCCAAGGGATAAGGCGAAATCCCGAGAAATTTAAAACTTCTGCCGTTCTAGGAATGAGGGCCCGGGGACCCTACCGGGATTCCCAACACAGCCCACGCTCGAGAAGCTTCTACTATTTTAGTGAAACCCAGGTCGTTCTTCAAAGCTACAAAAAGAAAGAAATAGAGAATCAAAAACCCTAGTAATGAGGCTGCTACTCTCTTTCAACAAAAGATTGCCTCCTTCATCTTCACTTTAGATCGAGGGTTTTTCTGAAGTTTTCAAGCTCTAGTTTTTCTGTTCTTGTTCTAGTTTAACAAACAAAGCTGACATCCCATCGTCTCATTTGTTTACGCAAAGTTAAGTCTAGCTTGATGTATTTTGGTTCAGAAATAAACTTTTATGTGTAGATATGTGTTAGATTTGCCATCTTCCTTTACAAAAGCTATGTGTTATTTTGAGTTGCATCTCATTTTCGTTTCTTAACAAGACGAGTTTTTAAAGAAAGTCACGCAAATTTATTTTTATAAAAAAAATTGCGTTAGTTATTTACTTTACGAGTGAGTTTGGGATGGTCGCCACATTTAGTGTGTATGATTATTTTCACATGGCACCGAAAATTAGTCCTGCAACCCAAGTGTGTGGTGCGCAAGCTTATAACCAATCATGTGGGGCATGCAGTATGCGCCCATAGCCGGTCCAATGTGGTTAAAGTGTATGTCACAAGCCCATAGCTAGGGGTTTAAACTAGCGAGCTAGGCTCATTATGCTAGAACCATTTCATTTCAGCTCAAGCTCGAGCAGCTTTTAAAAATATAATAAAAAATGTTCACGAGTCGGCTTGCAAGTTTTCGAGCATTCATGCGAGAGCTGGAGCTCGAGCCGGTTCAGCTCATCTTTTACTTCTATCCATAGTTGGCCGAGTGGGATACTCCACGTCAGATTTAAAAAAAAAGGGTATTTTCTTGTAAAGATTAAGAAATCTAAGCTTAAGATTAATACAAATTTGAGATTCATGTCCGAACAATCAACCAATAAACGTACTTTGAAATGTTGGCACACATGGTGTGCTCAGATCAGTTTTCATGTCCCCTCTCTCCTCTGTCTCTCTTGCCCAACCCTTCCAAATTTAGGGTTCATTGCTCCTTCGTCATCTTTCCCTTGGCTTTGCTTTGATTGGTAGTTTAACAGCTGTAAAGCTTGGGGTTGTAAGAATTTAAGTGCTTAGGTGGGCCTAAGTTTTCCTGCATTATCAGGTCACGAGCTTAGATTTGTGTTCGTTCATGTCAGTTTTCTGGTCGATTCGCTATTTTTCACCTTCGTTCTAGCTGAAAAACCCATGTTAAGTCCTCGCTAAAAATCGAACCTTTTTTACTTCAGTAAATTTTTGTTTTTAGACTTCTCCCTAATTTGTCTGAGATTGGGAAAACCATCATTTTTGGTTGAATTAGTCTTTAAAGCTTTGATCTTTAGTGGGATGAATGGATGCGAGGGAAGGAATGTCATTACAAGGGTCAGCTCAGTATTACCTAAACAGAAGTGGGATTAGTGATCTGAGGCCTCCCCACAACGTTCATGGTAATGTTTCTGAGAGCCAAACGCCGCAGGCTTTCAGAAATCTTTTGAATCCGAGCATTTCGATTCATCATAACTTAGGGATCAGTGGTGGGACTTCAAATTCCACATTCCATGGCGATGATTCGTTACCTAATTTTAGTCGAGGGCCGAGTGTGTCTATGATGCCTGGCAGTGGATCTCATGGTGGTGAGGTATCGGGGAAGAAGAAAAGGGGTCGGCCGAGGAAATATGGTCCAGGAGAAAGCAAAATGCCGAAGCTAAGGCTGTCTGCTTCGGCGCCCGCGAAAGCCTCGGGCGAGAATGTAAGGAAAGGGAGACCACCTGGGACTGGATGGAAGCAAAAACTTGCTCCTGTTGGTAATGTTTCTATATCCTTGTAAGACTTCACTCAAGTGATACGATTTTGGTTTCTTATGCGTTGTAGAGATTGGAATTACTTAGCCAATAACTGATTTCTTGAGTGAAAGAGTGGTGTTAAGTTCGTTAGTTTTGTTACTGATACAATGTAAGAACTAGTGATGCTGATAGATCGAAAAGAGATGGTTAAGGTTGATGGAAAATGATAAGAGCAATCGGTAGCATGTTTAGTCGTAATTACCACTTGTAGGTTATCTGCGTACCATTTTAAAATCTTTCCTTGAATATTGTCTTAAATCTTTTCCCATTTGTATCCATCAAAACTCATTCTACAGGTGAATGGATGAACAGCTCAGCTGGCCTTGCGTTTTCTCCACATGTCATACACGTTCGACCTGGAGAGGTTATCGAAATCTCCTCCTTCTCTTACATAGCATTCAGTCTTGTATTAATTCCGTCGAATATTGCACAAAGCACCCTTACTAAATACATATAGTGTAATAATAATACTAATAGGACGTAGCTGCCAGATTATTGGCATTCTCGCAGCAAAGGTCAAGAGCTCTATGTATCATGTCCGGCGGTGGATCTGTTTCAGCTGTAACGCTTCGCCAACCTACGACTTCTGCCGAAACTGTCACTTATGAGGTTGGTTAGAGTACTTATCTATCTGTTCTAATACAAGGGCTTTCGATCCTAGTTTAAAACACCTTGCTCTCATAATTAACCACAACTAGGGCCGTTTTGAGATACTGTGCTTGTCTGGTTCATACCTGGTCGATGAAAGTGACGGGCCCCACGAGCGAACTGGCGGCATAAGCATCTCCGCGTGCACGCCCGATGGTCATATCATTGGTGGCGAGATAGGTGGGGAACTCATCGCCTCAAGCCTCGTGCAGGTGATGATATTGTGCAATTTGTATCATTCTATTATTCTATACAATCTCATGTATAACATTTGATTCTTTCACTAATGCAGGTAGTCTTATGCAGCTTTGTATACGGAAATACGAAGCAAAAGAGTAAAGTCGAGAGAGCATCAGCACACTAAAGAAAGGGTAAAACAGGCCTTCTAAAACAATCTGCCGAAAAGGAAAAATGGTTACTATTCTCAAATTTCTGCAGTTAGCTCATTCTTGCGATCAGTTTCTTACAACTAATGCCGCGACAGAACAATTCACTTGGTCTCCTCTTAGTTCACGGTGTGATGATAGCGTCTCTTTTCTGTACATAGTCGTAATCTGGCATTGGAGCAGATGAAACTCAATGTACTAACTTGTTTGAAATCGACAAGGAGTAGAAGAAAACTAGACAGCTTGTGTGTTCTATTTGGTAGTTCGAAGAATAGTTTTCGTGAGAGATAATTCGCTGTTGTTTCTTTAACTATTTGCATTAATGAATGGCCATCATCATTAGGTTCGATTTGTTTTCTTGAATCCTTAAAAATGTGTTATAGCTTCTGCTGCAAAAGGTTAACATATATATTACAACTCGATCGCCATAAAAATACATCCCAATCTCAGCCAATTAGCATATCTACTAACTACACTACTACATCAATTCTACCGAAGGAAAACAAAACGTCATAGAAAGTCGATATATCGATCAATCAAGCAGAGACGAAGTTAAAAACTGCATTCTCGGCGAAGCCAGAAGCTATCAGCCTCTCATTCTTATTAGACTTGTAAGAAGAAATGGAAGCACTATTTGAGCTTTTCCTTCTCCATTCAAACACGCCCTTATCTTTATCCTTTCCATTCTTCTCAGCTTCCTTTTTCTCGAGCCTTCTCTTGATCACATACTCTTCCGAGATATACACATCCATCATATGTTGTAAACTTGTTCTTGAAGATGAGTATGTGAGCTTTGAGTTGGGAAAATTAGGCAGCTAATTACTGTAATAAATGATGCCCACCTTAGTCAGTTGAGTTGAGAAAGTGAAAGAGATTCGAAGGGTTGTTTCCTATGTATAGGGGGAGTGTTATAAATAATCTATGGGCTAAAGCTAAGAGGGCCCCTTGGTTTTAGTTTGAAGTAAACAAGCTGCAAATTATGTTAGAATATTTGGAAATAATTTAGGAATTCTAATCTGCCGAATTAATTGGAAAAGAATAATTGGAAAAAATTGGACAATTATAGCAAAAAATCAAGAATTGTGTGGCATGACTCAATTGGGATGAATTTACATAAATTGTAAGAGGGAAAGCTGATCTAATCGTAGTTACTAAACTGAAATTCTGACATCTATAACCTTTCGGTAGTGTCAGATTATAATGTGGATAAGGTCGACTGTAATGACGAATTAAATAATTTTTTAGTTAATAATTTTTTAATAATATTAGGTCAAGTCAAACTATCAAATGTGGCAGTCACGTGCAGTCACATGAACTGTTAAATTGTACAATGACATGGATATTAATTTACACGCAAATATGAATATACCGATATATATATTTTACCTCCTAATTCATTATTATAATGGGATATGGCTTGTTAATTCTGATAATTGGTGACACAGTCAAATACTAGCAAGTGTACTAGGTCGTGCAAGTAGTAAAACGGACGAAGTCCGAGTGTCGATCAACGAGGACAGCTCGATTAATTCTAAGATATTATTCTTAATTCAAATTTAGACTAAGATACTTTTTATGATTTTTTAAGGATTAATTTGCGGCAAAATAACTAAAAACGCAATAAGAAATCAAAAGCAAATAAAGATGGCGGCTTTTAAATCAATTAACGAAAACGTGATCAAGATATTTGCTCGGCACAAATTAATAATACGTCCTCATGCAATCAATCCTATATAATCAATACGAATCTGAGTCAAGGTAGAATTTCCTAATATAATCACTACTCGTTTGTCCCGCAATAGCGATCCTATGCAATAGAAAACCAATCCCTATATGTCTATATGACGGTAGTTTCTACGCATGCATTTAATATCTATGAAATTTCTCGAGTTTAAATGCTTTCGGCGTCTAAGTTATCGGAAACCACACATACGAATCGAATTCCATGTCTGGTCGATTTTACGTAGTGGTGTTCGATGCTTATTATTCTAATCGGTCTAATCACTTTGTTCGTCTCATAAACCAATCAAATATCATGCATATGTTGATCAGGTATACGCAAGCATTAAACTCAAACAAAGAACCGTAACATGACTCATACGATTAAATAAAATACGAATAACATTAATACGTAGTCATAATTCGGCCTAACACGGTCTTAATCACATAGAAAATTACGCTAGCTATCACACCTCTATCAATTTAAGATTGGCCCAATAGAAAAT
Organism: Lindernia subracemosa; assembly: GCA_028392965.1. Lineage (NCBI taxonomy): Eukaryota > Viridiplantae > Streptophyta > Magnoliopsida > Lamiales > Linderniaceae > Vandellia > Vandellia subracemosa. The sequence goes on along the minus strand of JAQPCC010000159.1, from coordinate 177,946 downwards.
TTCAGCCCAAACATAAGAGCCAAGTCCATTTTTTTTACTAGAAGATTTCTAGAAGATTTTAGCTCATAGTTATCATTTTAATACCTTCACTCCTAAGCATCCTTTACCACGTGAGAGAAGCAACAGGTGAAAAAGAAAACTTTGGAACACTTGATTCTGTATGGTTCTTGGTTAATCAAGGCTGTGTTAAGGTAATCAACGTCTTTAATCTTCTCCGAATTCACTTATGTTCATATTCTTCAGAAACTAGTCTGCGCAGCTTCTGTTTTCTTCTAATTTGACTTAGCTACAGTTCCTCAGGTTTCCAGAGCCACTTGAAGCATCTAAATCCCACACTTGTACGATTTTTAGTGTATTTTTGAATGTTCAGCTGTGATTTTAACCGAATCTGTGCGCCATCTCTGTTTTCTGTGATTTTGACATAGTTATACTAGTCCGAATTCTTTAAACCTGAATATGCTGGAAAGCTAACTTCTCAGGCTTTTCATAGCCACTTGAATCAGCCAGTTCCGAAATTTCTACGATCTGTTACGAATTTTTGAATGTTTGGCATCTAGACAGAAAAATCCTGTTTCTGGTACTTCTGTGTTGTTCAGTTTTACCCTGCCTATACTGTTCCAATGATTTTGAAATTAATCATTCTTGAAATCTTAGATCCTTGTCTTTCTATAGGCACCGGAAACAGCTCAATCCGAACATTCTATGATGTTTTATGGAATTTTGAAGCTTCTGCCGCAAAACAGGAAATTTTCAGCAAATAGTTGGATTATTTTGAAATCACTCATGGCTATCTTCTTATTTAGGCGAAGGAACTTTGACAAGGGACTTGAGGGCAGCTTCAGACGTCGGCGAAAGCTAGGACTTTACTGTGAGTTGATAGTATGGGGACATCTTCCCTTCGCGGGATGTGTGAACCTCGCGATGGGTTATTTTATGTCGTTTGCACTAGATTATATGTTATTGTTGGATTATGCATTAGTGGGCCTTGCCGGCTATAGGATGTTCATATCCTTACGTTGATGAGAACTTGGGATTTTATGTTGCTTCGTGAATGGTGCTAGTAAGTATTTGAAACGTCTATGTGCTTCGGTGAATTACGTTCATGATTTCAGGGATATGTGACGTGATGGCATGTCACTATTCCACGTTGTTGATTTGATTTGTGGAGTTATGGCTGTGATGCAGATGATTATTTGATGTTGCATTTACTCGGTTCCGAGATGTAGTAGCCCGAATGGCCACGTTCGGGTGAGTGAGAGTTGCATATCGAGTAGTAGCCCGTGGCTTGGCAAACCCGGGTGAGTGAGGCACAACGAGTCACCTATCCGTTTGCCACGTATTGATTATTACTGGAGGGTGATAGTTGGGAAGGTAACAAAGTCCAGTACGAGACTCGGCCAACGTCACCGGTGTGGGACATGCATATCATACATGATAGATATGGTAGTTCACGGTACACTGTCTAGAGTACACTGTCTCGTTCACGCACTCGTCTGACTCTCGACGGGGAGCTCAGTTCGAGGGAGGATATGGCTACCCACGCGTTTATATGTACTATTTGATTCCTTTGATATCTTTGTGACGTTGTTGTGATTTGGATGGTTGTGATGGTGTTCATCGTTGAGGGCACGCCTTTTGTGACGAGAAACTGTGTCTGTATTATCTCCTCACTGAGCTAGTGGTTTGCTCACCCCATATATATATACTTCTTTCTATCCAAGTTGTTGATATTTTTTTGTTCGGAGGTTTGCCATACTCGATCTTCATTTCCGCTGCTGTTTCTACCATTTTGGGTACAGTATCATCTTCTTATATTGGATCCATTGGCGGGGATATTTTGGAAGGAGGTTTTGTTGTACATTATTCCTTCGTTGACCGATGTATCGAGACACTTTGTATTGTATACCTCCTTTGATATCTATATTTATTTTCCTTTATCCAGTTCCATTTCTTTCGTGTGATTTGATTTCGTGACTGTGAGTTGATATCGAGCCTTGCGTTTATTGAGAAACGCGGCGGCTGTCGCCCTTCGACGCGGGTCGGGGCGTGACAGTTTCGGTGGTATCAGAGCCTGGTCTTATTCATTTCGTTTCTTCGTTCGTATAGCCAATGGATCCATTTCTTTCATCTCGTTGTATTGATGAAATATTATTTCATTGATATGGGTTTTGATCTTTTCTATTGATAGTCCTTATGGCACCTCCAGCTCGTACCCGAGGTCGAGGGAGAGGACGCGCTTCTCGTGGTCATCCGAGTCCTTCTCCTTCTCCTGCTCCTCGTAAACCTTGAGGTCGCACTATTCGTGTTCCTACGACTAATGTCGAGCAAACACCAGCACCAGTGCGAGTTGAGCAAATGATGACGCCAACGCAATATCAAATGTATTACGATTATGTTCGTATACATGGAGTTCCACCACCTACGATGGGTCCTTTGACTTCTGCTATACCTCAAGGTCCCGATATGCCGTTCATTCATCAACCGGGAGCTCAGGATGTTCCGCCTCAAAGTGAACCAATTCTACCCTCATCTAGCATACATGTTCCTCATTCAGATACGACACCTGGAGGGTCTAATCCTAGGAGTGTACGTTATATTCCTGATTTGGTGAAAGCCGTCACTGATATGGGAACTCCCACATTTGAAGGGGTAAGAGATGCTACAGAAGCGGGTGCTTGGCTAAAGGATGTCACGGAGACGTTCGATACTTTGACGATCGATGAGAGTCATCGTGTAGTGATTGCGACGAAGCTCTTGGGCAAGGATGCGCATCGATGGTGGCAGAATCTCAAGGAAACATTTCCTGAGACTATTACTTCGCCTATCTTTGTAGAGAAGTTCAAAGATCGATACTTTTCTCAGTACAGCAGAGATCAAAAAAGAAAGGAGCTCTTCAGCGTTTATCAAGGCAATATGACGGTCGTCGACTATGAGAGCAGATTCTTAGACTTGCGGGAATTTGCTCCAGAATCCTATACTACGCGGGACTTGTGTAAAAGGTTCGAAGATGGCCTCAACATAAATATTCGTGATCGCTTGAAGTCGGGTGATAAGTACGATAGCCTTGACGAACTCGTGGATGAAGCAATTAGAGTCGAAGGCTTAATCCAAACAAGACATAAGCTAGCCGAACGATCTCAAAAGAAAAGAGAAGGCGGAGCATTATCAGGGAATGCATCGAAGATGAGTAGAAGTACGGAATTTTCCCATAATATTCCTTCATCGGTGGCATCTGGTCCCTCTCATCCTCGTGAGCAGCCGAAGAGAGGCGAGAGCGTAGCGTTGGGATCTGTTAGTGGAGGTAATAGGTGTCAAAATTGCTTACAATTCCATAACGGCCCCTGTAAAGCCCCACGAGTGTGCTTCCAATGCCGACAACCGGGACATATGCCCTCAGCTTGTCCCCAACTTGTCAGGACTAGTGGTCAGAATTTTTCTTATCCTCGTGGAAAGGCATTATTATATCCCCCACCATATTCTACATCCCGGGGTAGTCGACCAGGAGCTCGAGGTAACACAGGTGGCCAAAACACCCGACCATCTACGTACGAAAGGAACCAGACTCGGGTGTTTCATATGACTCAAGAAGAAGCTCGCTCAGATCCTAAGGTTGTGACAGGCCAAGTAACTATTGGAGACCGTTCGATCTATGTTATCATTGACCCAGGTTCTGATCGATCTTATATTCGGGACAGCCTTATTACAAGTCTACCTTATCATGCTTCTCTCTTATCCCCCAAGGTTACTGTTCATACTCCTCTTGGGGATTGTATTGCTCGAGACTTGGTATTTAAAAGCTGTCCCATCTTGATAAAGAATTCTACTCTAGAAGCCGACTTGATACCTCTACCGTTGATTGATCTTGATGCCATTCTCGGCATGGATTGGCTATCCTATCATCATGCAGTTCTTGACTGTCGAGCAAAACTTGTCACTTTTCGTAGGCCTGGACTTCCAGAACTAATTTTTGAAGGGGAAGATCAATCAGCGTCACTTGCTATTATTTCAATGCTTTCGGCCCATAAATTAATACATAAAGGGTGTGAGGCATTCTTACCTTCGATCATCGATACTTCACACTCTACGACGATGATAGATGATATTTCTGTTGTGAAAGAATTCTCCGATGTATTTCCTGAGGATTTACCGGGACAACCACCTGCTCGAGAAGTTGATTTTGTTATTGATACACTTCCCGAGACTACTCTCATATCAATACCTCCTTATCGAATGGCCCCAGCTGAACTTAAAGAACTCAAGACTCAACTGAGTGAACTCTTAGATAAGGGTTTCATCCGACCCAACACATCCCCATGGGGTGCTCCTGTTCTTTTCGTCAAGAAAAATGATGGATCACTTCGTCTGTGTATTGATTACCGTCAATTGAATAAGGTAACAATCAAAAACAAATATCCCCTTCCTAGGATTGACGATTTGTTTGATCAATTGCAAGGAGCAACAGTATTCTCTAAGATCGATTTGCGATCTGGTTATCATCAACTCAAGATTAGGGATCTTGATATCCCTAAGTCTGCTTTTCGAACCAGATATGGTCATTTCGAGTTATGTGTTATGCCTTTCGGACTTACTAATGCTCCTGCAGCCTTTATGGATCTTATGAATCGAGTATTTCGCCCATATTTCGATAAGTTTGTTATCGTCTTTAACGATGACATACTTATATATTCCAGATCAGATGAAGAGCATGTTAATCATCTTAGAATTGTACTAGAGACTCTTCGAGAAAATCAACTTTACGCGAAGCTTTCCAAATGTGAATTTTGGCTTCGTGAAATAAGCTTTCTCGGTCATCGCATATCCAAGGAAGGAATTTTTGTAGATCCAGCTAAAATTCAAGCTATATTGGATTGGGATCGTCCGAAGAACGTGACTGAAATATGAAGCTTTCTGGGATTAGCTGGGTACTATCGGAGATTTGTCAAGGATTTTTCATTGTTAGCTTCATCCTTGACTAAACTGACTCGAAATGGTGCTAAATTCGAATGGAACGATGAATGCGAGAAAGTATTCCAAGAGCTAAAAAGACGGCTCACTTCGGCCCCTATTCTTACCTTGCCGGATCCGGAGATTAAAGAATTCACTATTTATAGTGATGCATCGAGACAAGGTTTGGGATGTGTTCTTATGCAAGAAGAAAAAGTTATTGCCTATGCCTCGAGACAACTAAAGAAGAACGAAGAAAATTATCCGACACATGACTTGGAGTTGGCCGCCATTGTCTTTGCATTAAAAATTTGGAGGCATTACCTTTATGGTGCAACATGCCGAATCTTTACGGATCACAAAAGCTTGAAGTACATCACCACTCAAAAAGAGCTCAACCTTCGACAAAGACGATGGATGGAGTTGATTAGTGATTACGACTTAATCATCGACTATCATCCAGGTAAGGCGAATGTTGTAGCTAATGCTTTAAGCAGGAAATCTTCAATCTCACTTGCTTCGATCCAATCAGATTATATTTCTCTCTTAGAACAATTTAAAGGCCTTCGTATATCGCTACATCATGGGGAATCAAGTGATTCTTCCTTATTCGCTAAATTCGAAGTTAGACCTACTTTGTTCGAGCAAATTCGAAAAAAGCAGTCGCAAGACGCTCACTTACAATAAATTGCAAAGAAAAAACAAAGAGAGACGAGTGACTTCAGAACTCGAGACGACGGGCTTCTTACCTTTCGAAATCGTGTTTGTATACCGTCGAACTTTGATCTTCGTAGAGCTATTCTTGAAGAAGCTCATTCTTCTGCCTACGCTATGCATCCAGGTAGCACGAAGATGTATAGAACTCTTCGAGAATATTATTGGTGGCCCGGTATGAAGCGAGAAATCGCTAAATACGTATCGAAATGTTTATCGTGTCAACAAATAAAGGCCGAGCATCAAAAACCAGCGGGCGTGCTTCAACCTCTTCCTATTCCTGAGTGGAAATGGGAAAACATCACGATGGATTTTGTGTCGGGTTTGCCTCGAACTCGAAAAGGCCACGACTCTATCTGGGTCATCGTTGATCGTTTAACCAAATCAGCCCATTTTCTTCCCGTGCATACCAAAAATAGCTTGGAAAAATTGGCCAAGTTGTATGTGGATGAGGTTCTGAGATTACATGGGGTACCGGTGTCCATTGTATCAGATCGAGACCCACGATTTACTTCCCGCTTTTGGCCAAGCCTTCAAAAGTCACTAGGTACAAAATTGTTATTCAGTACGGCTTATCATCCCCAGACCGATGGGCAGTCGGAAAGGATGATTCAGACACTAGAAGACATGTTACGCGCAGTTATCTTGAATCTAAGCGGCAGCTGGGAAAAATATGTAGCACTAATGGAGTTTGCGTACAACAATAGATATCACTCCACTATAGGTATGGCCCCGAATGAAGCTCTTTATGGCCGAAAGTGTCGAACACCTCTCTTCTGGGATGAAGTTGGCGAGAGAAAAATTGAACAGGTAGAGCTCATTGAAGACGCGACTGAAAAAGTTAAACTTATTCGGGATAGACTCAAAGCGGCTCAGGATAGACAGAAAAGCTATGCGGATAATAGAAGACGTGAGCTGGAATTCAATGAGGGAAACAAAGTTTTTCTAAAGATTTCTCCGTGGAAGGGCGTGTTACGATTTCAGCATCGTGGAAAGCTCAACCCTAGGTATATCGGTCCAGTTACCATTACAGAAAGGATTGGTCGTGTTGCATATAGGTTAGAGCTACCATCAGAATTGTCGCAAATCCACAATGTCTTTCACGTTTCTATGCTTCGGAAGTACGAACCTGACCCTTCGCATATACTCGAGTTTCCCCCACTCGAGTTAAACGAAGATCTTTCCTACGAAGTTCAACCGGTTCAAATTTTGGATCGACAAGAGAAGAAGCTTCGTAACAAGTCCATTCTGATGGTGAAAGTGCTTTGGCGTAGCGACAAGGTGGAAGAGGAAACATGGGAACCAGAAGCACTGATGCGGCGTCAATATCCACATCTATTCGATTTGTTAGGTACGTTTACGTTTCGAGGACGAAACTATTTGAAGGGGGAGATACCTTATAACACCTCTATCAATTTAAGATTGGCCCAATAGGAAATTTCAGCCCAAACATAAGAGCCAAGTCCATTTTTTTTACTAGAAGATTTCTAGAAGATTTTAGCTCATAGTTATCATTTTAATACCTTCACTCCTAAGGCTGGTTAATCAAGGCTGTGTTAAGGTAATCAACGTCTTTAATCTTGATGAGAACTTGGGATTTTATGTTGCTTCGTGAATGGTGCTAGTAAGTATTTGAAACGTCTATGTGCTTCGGTGAATTACGTTCATGATTTCAGGGATATGTGACGTGATGACATGTCACTATTCCACGTTGTTGATTTGATTTGTGGAGTTATGGCTGTGATGCAGATGATTATTTGATGTTGCATTTACTCGGTTCCGAGATGTAGTAGCCCGAATGGCCACGTTCGGGTGAGTGAGAGTTGCATATCGAGTAGTAGCCCGTGACTTGGCAAACCCGGGTGAGTGAGGCACAATGAGTCACCTATCCGTTTGCCACGTATTGATTATTACTGGAGGGTGATAGTTGGGAAGGTAACAAAGTCCAGTACGAGACTCGGCCAACGTCACCGGTGTGGGACATGCATATCATACATGATAGATATGGTAGTTGACGGTACACTGTCTAGAGTACACTGTCTAGTTCACGCACTCGTCTGACTCTCGACGGGGAGCTCAGTTCGAGGGAGGATATGGCTACCCACGCGTCTATATGTACTATTTGATTCCTTTGATATCTTTGTGACGTTGTTGTGATTTGAATGGTTGTGATGGTGTTCATCGTTGAGGGCACGCCTTTTGTGATGAGAAAGTGTGTCTGTATTATCTCCTCACTGAGCTAGTGGTTTGCTCACCCCATATATATATACTGCTTTCTATCCAGGTTGTTGATATTTTTTTGTTCGGAGGTTTGCCATACTCGATCTTCATTTCCGCTGCTGTTTCTACCATTTTGGGTACAGTATCATCTTCTTATATTGGATCCATTGGCGGGGATATTTTGGAAGGAGGTTTTGTTGTACATTATTCCTTCGTTGACCGATGTATCGAGACACTTTGTATTGTATACCTCCTTTGATATCTATATTTATTTTCCTTTATCCAGTACCATTTCTTTCGTGTGATTTGATTTCGTGACTGTGAGTTGATATCGAGCCTTGCGTTTATTGAGAAACGCGGCGGCTGTCGCGCCTTCGACGCGGTTCGGGGCGTGACACTAGCATATTAATAAACGAAATCAACAACGAATTAAAAGGAAACATTATTGAAAATGAAGTATCAAAGGTATAGAAATCGTCCCTTCACGATGCCCGAATGGTCACGCGTCGCTTCGGTGCGTTTGGTCTTAATCGGATGAAGAAAGACCTTTGTGTGTGATCTCAGCCGTGCTCGTCCGAATTCTGCTCGTGGGTTGTATGCGTGGTTGTGTGCTTGTGAGATCCTTGCCGAGAGTGGTGTGCGCGGGATGTGGCCTTAGGATCTTTAAGCGTGAGTATGTGAGGTGAATTGGTGGATGATCAGGTATGTGATTGGCTGATGGTTGCGTGAGGGTGAGGGTGAGTTGGTGTTATCGCAGTATGGCAGAGAGTGATGGATGCCTCGATGCCTTTGAGTCTTGAATCGTTCGGCCCTATATAGAAAATTCCTCCCATTTTTGTTGAGTGTAACTTGCGTGTATATCTCGGTTATGTTTGAGAAAATATCTCAACCTCTTGATTCCCCCTCATCCACGTCAACATACTTTTTAATTTTCAAAATCTGCTAAATTGCAGAGTTGCTCCTGAGATTGCTGATATTTGCAAAGAGATCCCTCAAGACTAAAAAAACTTCAAAAATGATAATAGTTCCCCATTTTTGGTCCCTTTTTCTTCGATATCTGTCAAAATAAGAAATATAAAAGTAAACATAGGATATCCGAAGTATTCTGGATAGATAACAATCGAAAATGCAAATTTACTGGTATAAAAACTACGTAAAATCCTAACTTATCAATTGGTAAATGGAGTGACATTTTTCAAGGAAGATAACTGAAAAATAGTATAAGGAAACTCCAAAGGCTGAAATTAATATAAAAAAGCAATACTCATGTCATACATGAGACGAATTTATACATGTGAAATACTCAATTAAGATATGGAAATGAGAATATTATCACAACTAACAAATCGTAATCTTCTGGGACAGACACACAAGTCAAGACAACTAGTCCCGCTGAAAGCCGAGATTGTACGATAGCTGACAAATGGATTTGAATCTATTTAGGGATTGCAATAGAGCGGGGTCTGAAGAGGATTTGGCAGGACCCGGTACCCACCCCGATTAATTTTTAATGGACCCGAGACCCGCCCGATCCCGCCTCAAGTGTGTGTGTAGATCCGCCCCGCCCCGTCCTGCCCCGGACCTGAATCATAACACTGTTGGGAATTGAACTCAGAACCTCTTAGGTTCATAGAACAACAACTTACGCATTAGGCCACAAGGTCCAATTAATAATATTAACACTTCTTTATATTTATAATAAATGTAAAAATAAATAAATTTATATATAAATATTTATGTATATTATATGGGGTGGCTTTCGGGTTAGGTTTTGGACTGGGATTGGCTAAACCCGAGACCCGTCTCGGACCCGGCCGAGTTGAGTCTTTTGAGACCCGTAACCCGTCCCAATACCCAAATAGTAAACAAAAAAACCAGCTTCATTAGGGGCGGGTCAAGGTGGGTCCGGGTCTAGACCCGCCTCATTGTCATTCCTAAATCTGGTCAGCATTAAACATAGTCGAAGTATTGAGACTACGGTTTGATTGTGTAAGGATGTCTCTTAGAGGCCTGTTTGGTGTCCCATATAAGCCCATATTATACTAATTATATTATATAATATTATGTTTGGTTTTTATTATTCGAGTCCGCTTTTAATATTTCAGCCCGATATTAAAATCCAAGCCTGATACAAATAAACTGTGTAAGTGAGGTTATATTAATTATCATGGCTGTATTAAATAAATTAGAAGTGGGCTTTTATATTAGCTTTATAACCAAACGGACCCGTAAAAAAATAAAAGCAATTGATTTCTTTTAACACAAAAACTAATGTATTAATGTCGTATTTTGCAACAAAATTTTTACCTAATCAACAATATCGTCTTAACAATTGTAAGGATTGAATCAACCCCGAACGCCCAATCCTATAAGCCCTTGTGGATTTCTACTCTAAATATCAATTGGCAATAAAGAAAGTAACCCACAAGGTTGTTGAGGTTTATGCCCTAGATGCCGTACGAGGATTAGATAGTACGAGGGCATTATTGTAATTTTGATGTGTTTAACATTTGTAATTGAATTATTTGAAAATGAAATTATTTATTGTCGATTTTAGTATGACAAACAATACAAAGGCAGATTATTATTTCGTCTAAATAAATTAGCCTTGCAGTCGGGTAATAAGACGAATTAATAAAACCCCAATATTTACAGTTCAGTTACTGATTCTATAGGGACAGAGAGGGGGCACCAGTAAGCTGACATACTGTAATATTAAATTAAGTCCACAAGTCTTAGTCTCCAGTAGGGTGACTGGATTGACGAGTACGACTTGTTTGTCGACGGGTCCAAAATGGTTGTGCCAACCATTCACTTGGGAAGTGGGAGCTTGTGACATTGATACAAGACGAATAAGAGGATTGTCTGTATTTGGACACTGACTCGTAATCAACGATCACACGCTGGTAAAGTCGCTGATCGATCGATTGACTATAGTAGTTTACGTGAACCTTAGACCGAAAGGGTTAACTCGGGGTTGGTCTTAAGGTCTTGATTAGTCACTAGTTTGCTAGGCCCGAATTGCATGTAGCATGGGTCAGCGACGAAATGCGGTCTTGACTTTTCCGGTTATACCGCTGAGCCGGATTTACGGCCTTGATTAAATTCAAGGTTAACGTCCTATGCAGTTTCGATGTGCGGGAATTTACCTAAGCCTCTGGCCAGAGCACATAATTGACTCACGAGTGTCGTGGAGGGCAATTTGGTAAATGTCACCGACACGAACATCATAGAGTCGAGTCCTGTAAGTTCGACTACGCATGACTTTCACTCGACCGGGACAAACGTAAAGGGTTTATACGTAGTACGATAATCTATAGTCGGTTCGTGAATTATACCTATTCGTACTCAACTCGGGATCAGTTCGGTACCACGGGGCTGGCTAGGTGAATACCGAACTCCTAGATTCCTCCCAGAGCCGGTTGAGACGAACCAAGAGAGTCGGGCTTAAAAACGGCAACCGACACAACATCTATATGAGAATAGAGCAGGATGGGGCCTGGATTGAGAGATTAGGGTTTGGGGCTTGGCCGAAACCCTAAATAGCCGAAAAACTTGGTTATCAAGTGAGGGGCAAAATGGTCTTTTCACCTCATGAAATATTTTTGAAATATAATATTGGATATTTAATTTAGTATATGATTTAAATGAGATTTAAATCTTTATTATTGTTTTAGAAAAATAATAATATTTAATTTGGAATTAAATAAAATATATATTAGATATATATATATATATATATAAAATTTTCGATTTATTATATAGTATAATTTCTAAAGTTATTTAAATATTTATATTGGTATAATATATTTAAATATACTAAATATAGAATAAATATTAATTTATTTTAATATTAATTTAAATTTGAATTTTGAATTTGAATTCAAAAGAGAAAGACCAAGTCAATAAGTAACTTGGTATGCTTGGAGTGGGTGAGAAACTTTCTCCCCACTCCAAGAAGAATTCGGCCAACCCTAAGTAGGGTATAAAAGGGTTTTTGTTTTTTGAAAAATAACCTAAGTCATTTTAAAAAAGAAAAAAGAGAAAACTAGGGTTTTGCTCTCCTCTCTCTCTCTCGATCTCACTCTATCTCGTCTCTCTCCCTCTTTCACTCTCGAGCCGCGTGCTGCCAGCGTGAAGAGGTGCTGCCCGAGCTTACTCTAGCCGTCTCAAGCTAGCTTCGGTCGTGACATTGTAAGGTGCCGGCGTGACGCTCTTGTCCCGTTCGTGCGCGTATTGGTGCTAGGAGAGGGATACTACATCCCGGGGATTCGAAGGGTTCGTAGCTCGCCATCTTCTTTGGTTTTCGACAAGGTATCATGGCTGTAAAACCCTTCTTACGTGTTTATGTTCTCGTGTTAATACCGAGCGATCCAAGGGAAGGTGGGGAATCCTTAAAAGTTTTAAAATTCCGCCGTTCAAGGAACGAGAGCCTCGGGACCCTACCAAGATTCCCAACAAAGGTTATATACAAGTCATCCCAAGCTTACATACAAGTCATTCATCTTCGAATTATCCTATGTGCAATTGAGTTTGATACTCCAACAATCATCCCCCTCAAACTCAATACCATCGAACGAGTCATCCTTTCAACAATAATCTTCCAAATTGGATTGATTTTCTCTTAACCGAGCTTTCATCACAATTCGCAAAATCGTTATTGCAAGGATCGGGGACACCTCATCCACATTGCATTTGAGCTCTTCCTTTGGTTGCTTGATTCATGATCCACGATCGATTTCTTGATCACGCATTCAATTTGTTGGAGTCCCCCGATCGTCCGGATAAAAAATACGAGCATGCATTATAATGTGGAAAATAAAAGGGTCCAATCGTTTACCTTTTACGAAAACTTCGATTCTTTAATCTGCGGCTTGCATTGCTTTGCCCATACATGTCGCGCTTCGTCCTTGACATCCGCGCACTGCTGCCCCTTCAACAGAGTCACGCCGACCCTTCGGTGTGTCTCGGTTCGAACCTCATTGGATGGCTAGAGACGGTGCGACCGAGAGAGAGTAAGAGGATGAGATTTTGATAATTTTCTTTTTACTTCAAAAGTGTCTCGAAAATTGTGACCTAGCACAATATATATTGACCGAATTTTCAATGGTATGTGGTTGATGATTTTCAAAATATCCTCTCCAAGAAAGACAAGACCAAGTCAAATTGGGAGACTAAATCTCAACCGATCTCTTATTAAGTCTACGTGAACCTTAGACCGAAAGGATTAGCTCGGGGTTGGTCTTAAGGTCTTGATTAGTCACTAGTTTGCTAGGTCCGAATTGCATCTAGCATGGGTCAGCGGCGATATGCGGTTTTGACTTTTCGACGTGATTGCCGGTTATACCGCTGAGCGGGATTTACGGCCTTGATTATGTTGAGGTTTATGCCCTAGATGTCGTACGAGGATTAGATAGTACGAGGGCATTTGTGTAATTTTGATGTGTTTAACATTTGTAATTGAATTATTTGATAATAAAATTATTATTGTTTGTTTATTGTCGATATTAGCATGACAAACAATACAAAGGCAGATTATTATTTTGTCTAAATAGATTAACCTTGCAGTCGGGTAATAAGACGAATTAATAAAACCCCAATATTTACAGTTCAGTTACTGATTCTGTGGGGACAGAGAGGGGGCACCAGTAAGCTGACATACTGTAATATTAAATTAAGTCCACAAGTCTTAGTCTCCAGTAGGGTGACTGGATTGACTTGTTTGTCGACGGGTCCAAAGTGGTTGTGCCAACCATTCACTTGGGAAGTGGGAGCTCGTGACATTGATACAAGACGAATCAGGGGATTGTCTGTATTTGGACACTGACTCGTAATCGAACGATCACACGCTGGTAAAGTAGCTGATCGATCGATTGACTATAGTAGTCTACGTGAACCTTAGACCGAAAGGGTTTAACCCGGGGTTGGTCTTAAGGTCTTGATTTGTCACTAGTTTGCTAGGCCCAAATTGCATGAAGTAAGGGTCAGCGACGAAATGCGGTCTTGACTTTTCGACGTGATTGCCGGTTATACCGCTGAGCGGGATTTACGGCCTTGATTAAATTAAAGGTTAACGTCCTATGCAGTTTTGATGTGCGGGAATTTACCTAAGCCTCTGGCCAGAGCATAAAACTGACTCACGAGTGTCGTGGAGGGCAGTTTTGGTAAATGTCACCGACACGAACATCATAGAGTCGAGTTCTGTAAGTTCGACTACGCGTGATTTTTACTCGATCGGGACAAACGTAAAGGGTTTATACGTAGTACGATAATCTATAGTCGGTTCGTGAATTATACCTATTCGTACTCAACTGGGGATCGGTTCGGTACCACGGGGCTGGCTAGGTGAATACCGAACTCCTGGATTCCTCCCAGAGCCGGTTGAGACGAACCACGAGAGTCGGGCTTAAAAAGGGCAACCGACACAACGTCTATATGAGAATAGAGCAGGTTGGGGTCTGGATTGAGAGATTAGGGTTTGGGGATTGGCCAAAACCCTAAATGGCCGAAAACGTAGTAAAATCGCGTGAGGGGCAAAATGGTCTTTTCACCTCACGAAATATTTTGGAAATATTATATTGGATATTTAATATTTAGTATATGATTTAAATGTGATTTAAATCTTTATTATTGTTTTAGAAAAATAATAATATTTAATTTGGAATTAAATAGAATATATATTAGATATATATATGATTTTCGAATTTGATTTTGAATAATTTCGAAAATTATAATTAAATATATATATTGGATATTATATTTAAATATACTAAATATAGAAAATATATTAATAAATATTAATCTATTTAATATTAAGTTTGAATTTGAATTTTGAATTTGAATTCAAAATAGCCAAGACCAAGTCAATGGAAGACTTGATATGGCTTGAGTGGGTGAGAAAATTTCTCCCCACTCCACCTAAACATTCCGGCCACTTCAACAAGTATAAAAGGGTTTTGATTTAAATCAAAACCCTAAGTCATTTTTAGAAAAGAAAAGGAAAAAGTTAGGGTTTTTCCTCTCCGCTCTCTCTCAATCTCTCGATCTCTCTCTCCCTCTCTCACCTTCTCGGCCGCGCGTGTGTGTGTGCAAAAGGAGGTGCTGCCCGAGCCTTGGCCTAGCCACCTATAGCAAGGATTCGGTCGTGACGTTGTAAGGTGCCGGCGTGACGATCTTGCCCCGTTCGTGCGCGTATTGGTGCTAGGAGAGGGATACAACATCCCGGGGATTTGAAGGGTTCGAAGCTCGCCATCTTCTTGTCTTCGTCAAGGTATAATGGCTGTAAAACCCTTCTTTCGTGTTTTATATTCTTGTGTTATTACCGAGCGGCCCAAGGGAAGGCGGGAATCCCTTAAAGTTTTAAAATTCCGCCGTTCAAGGAACGAGGGCCTCGGGCCCCTACGGCGATTCCCAACAGATTAAATTCGAGGTTAATGTCCTATGCAGTTTCGATGTGCGGGAATTTACCTAAGTCTCTGGCTAGAGCACATAACTGACTCACGAGTGTCGTGGAAGGCAGTTTGGTAAATGTCACCGACACGAACATCCTAGAGTCGAGTTCTGTAAGTTCGATTACGAGTGACTTTCACTCGACCGGGACAAACGTGAAGGGTTTATACGTAGGATGACAATCTATAGTCGGTTCGTGAATTATACCTATTCGTACTCAACTCGAGATCGGTTCGGTACCACGGGGCTGGCTAGGTGAATACCGAACTCCTGGATTTCTCCCAGAGCCGGTTGAGACGAACCAAGAGAGTCGGGCTTAAAAAGGGCAACCGACGCAACGTCTATATGAGAATAGAGCAGGCTGGGGCCTGGATTGAGAGATTAGGGTTTGGGGCTTGGCCGAAACCCTAAATGGCCGAAAAACTTGGTTAAATCAAGTGAGGGGCAAAATGGTCTTTTCACCTCACGAAATATTTTTGAAATATAATATTGGATATTTAATATTTAGTATATGATTTAAATTTGATTTAAATCTTTATTATTGTTTTGAAAATATAATATTTAATTTGGAATTAAATAAAATATATATATTAGATATATATATAAGTTTCGATATTTATATAGTATAAAGTTTCGAAAATATTAAATATATATATTGGATATTATATATTTAAATATACTAAATATAGAAATTAATATTAATTTATTAATTTATTATTTCAAATTTGAATTTGAGTTTGAATTTGAAAGAGAACCAAGTCAACAAAAGACCAAGTCAAGAGATCAAGTCTTCTTGGAAGTGGGTGAGAAACCTCCTCCCCACTTCAAGTAAAGAATTCGCCTAACACCCCTAGATATAAATAGGGTTTTTGGTTTTTTGAAAAACCCTAAGTCATTTGTGACAAAAGAAAGAAAACCCTAGGGCAAATCTCTCTCATCTCTCTCGCATTCTCTCCCTCTCTCACTCTCGGCGGCGCGCGCGTGAGGAGTCTTCGGCCGAGCCTTGGCCTAGCCGCCTTCATCAAGGAACGGCCGTGACGTTAGTGTGGTGCCGGCGTGACGATCTTGCTCCGTTCATGCGCTTGTGGTGCTAGAAAAGGGATACGACATCCCGGGGATTAGAAGGGTTCGAAGCTAGCCACCTTCATCGTTATTCGTCAAGGTATAATGGCTGGAACCTTTCTTTATCGTACTTATATTCTCGTGTTAATACCGAGCGGTCCAAGGGAAAAGGCGGAATCCCGAAAAATTTTAAACTCCCGCCGTTCTAGGAACGAGGGCCCGGGGACCCTACCGGGATTCCCAACAGTAATCCACCTTCGAATTATCCGATATGAGATTATATTTTATACTTCAACAACAATCATGGTGTAGAACAAGCAGCGAGGATAATAACAATAATAATAATTTATAAAAAAACAAATAATGAAGTGAACATTATTATATATCGCTATCTTGCCTTGTTAGAGTTTAGCGGTGGAGGCTTCCCAACCTACCGCCAAATGCACTGTAAACTTGGCGGGAGCTACAGTGCCCCACCATCTTAAGTAGGGATGTCAATGGGGCGGGGATTCCCCGTCCCCACGGGGATCCACCCCGAACGAGGCGGGGAATCCCCGTTTTTTATCCCCGCAGAGCGGGGACGGGGCGGCATTTAGCCCAGTTAGCGGGGACGGGGCCGCCCCGCCCATTGACATCCCTAATCTTAAGCGGGGCACTGTTCCCCGCTATCAATTTCTCTTTTTTTCTTTTTTAAATTTTTTGTAATTTCTGCTTCCAATTTCATTGTTCTTTACTGTTAGTTGAGTTAGGGTTTAAAATAGATTTGGGTAATCTCATGGAAACAAATTATTTTGGAATCGTTTTCTATCGAGGAAGACGATGAACAGTGAACAGTGAAAAAATTAACAATAATCAAAAATCTTTTTACTTTATAAAAAATTATTAATAAATAGAAAATTTAACTTAGTTTTATTGTTATAATTAATTAAAATAATTAACTAAAAAAATTTAAAAATATTTCTTAAATAGATAATTGAACATTTTAGTTTTATCTGATAATTAATAAATTTTATCTAATAATCTTAATTTTATGTTATAATTAATTAAAATATTAATTTAAAATTTAATTATTATTATTATTACTATTATTATTTAATGCATGATTTAAGTAATCTATAATTTTTCAATGAGTACATTATAAAAAAATTATATTATAAATTAATACGTGAAGGAATTTATTAGTGGAAAATATAAAGGGAACGGAGGGAGTATGATGATATATTCAAACTCTAAATATTGAAGAATCGTAGTGTTAACAACTCTTAGAAATGACTGGAGATGGCCTTAGCGGGATAATGTGGATGTGAAAATGGCTTCGAAGAAACAATATCACTTGAATGTATCACGCTGATTTTGCTTGTCTAAAATCGCGAACCCTAGTTTCTGTTTCACCTGAATCGAAGACCTATCAACAAAGATTTCTTGAAAAAACAACATCCCAGAAGATGTCTGGACCTATTTTATGGCAGTGCCGGAGAAAAATATTCAGACACAAATCAGAATACGGTGGCGTCCTTCTGTGCCGCAGGCCACTTATGCAGCATCGATTGGATTTAGGAGTTGATTATGATCAGGTTTTTCATATTCATATGTCAAGTCTCAATCTATTCAAAATTAGTTTTGTTTCTTTATTCGCTGTGGTTATTATTTGCATGTGAGGTTTGACATTGAACTTTGTTTTGGGTATGTGCTGAGGTGGTACGGTCTGGATTGGAACTTGGAATGGAGTTACTATTTCCCTAAGGCTTTTTTTTTTTTTTTTTTTCAAACCGAAGGATGTGACTTTTCTACTAAGATAATATGATCTTAGCTGTTTGTTAAAATGTCTCTTGCGGAAGTTTTACGTCTGAAGAATCAAAGTTGGTCGATGTATTGCAGTTGGATATTCTTGAAGAAAATTAGACGAAGCAGAGAGTTGTCCAACTGCATAAGCCATGCCATGAGTATGAAATCCAATCTATTACTGGGATCATTTCCATTCCTTCAACAAATCTCGTTGCTTTCTGACATACATTACCACTGGTAAAGATATCTTCTTTTTTAAATTTCTTATTTTTCTTTTTGGTTTACTACCAACTATTATGCCTGCTGAAGTTTATTCAACTAAAAATGCATGTAATGATGAGGCAACCAACCATTAAATCGGGATTTGCCAAGAACATGGCGGACTTGATGGAGGATTCATTGGGGTCATTCGACTCAGAGCATAAGAAGAGATAACGCTACTGATAAAGAGACTGGGAAATTGAAATTAGCTGAGGGCTTAGCTTTTTTGGTTCAAGAATCATACGATGTTAGCAAGCAAAAGCCTAATACAAGAACCCGCGTAGAGATCAAGAGATTTCTCGAGAATCGAATAAAGAAGAAAGTGAAGCAGCGGTACAGAGATGGGAAGTACCATAACCTCATGTTACAAGTGATTGTTGATCCAAACACGCTGAAGGACGCATATGATTGTATGAGAGTTTCCGCTTACATTGATTTGGCGTCATGTGGGAACAAGCTGCCCTTTGAGTCGATAGCAGAAGATCTAAGAAATGGAAGCTTCCTAACTTGATGGTTGTTTTGGAAGCTATGAGAATTGTGTTGGAAGTTGTTTTTCGACCTCACTTCTCGAAGATCTCTCATGGCCTGCGAAGTGGTAGGAGCCTTAAAATATATTCGTAAAGAAATACATGATCCTTCTTGGTGGTTCACGCTGGTGATTAACCAATGAATGCATTCTTAACCAACTCCTCTCCTTGATTAAGGATAAGATAGACGACCCTGATCTATTTGACACTGTCAAGACTGCATTTGATGTTGGTGTTTTAAACATGGAGTTTGGAGGTTTTCCCTAGGGGCAGGGCCTTCCGTAAGAAGGGGTGCTCTCACCTATATTGATGAACATTTATCTTGATCTCCTTGATAGTGAAGTGTACAGATTGTCAATGAAGTATGAAAACTTTATCAAGGTTCCCGATGAATCGAACAGGTCACACTCAAAGTTGCGTGGATGGTTTAGGAGACAAATTAATGGCATTGTCGAGGAAAAACAAGACAATGATGCGAACAAGTCTGATGTAAGAATACATTGTTGTCGTTTCATGGATGAGATCTTCTTCGCTATTTCGGGTCCTAAAGAGGTTGCTTTGGCTTTCAAGTCTGAAATTGAAAGTTACGTACGAAACTCCCTCTTCTTGAACATTGATGACACCGCTGATCTCTTGCCCTGCATTGATGATCGCCGTGGTTTACAATTTCTTGGTGCTTCGATTCAAAGACGCGTAAAAGAGAACATTGCTGTCAGAACAGCTCATAAGTTGAAAGAAAAAAGTCAAAATGTTTGTCGAACAGAAACAAAATGCTTGGAACGTAGGGGCTTTTCGAATCGGTAAGAAAATATGGTTGGGACATTGGGCTGAAGAAAGTTAAAGAATCAGAGATCACCCACTTAGTTGATGATCACTCTGTTTTGCATCAGATCTCACGCCGGGCATGGGAACTGATCATTGGTACAAACTGCTGCTTAAGATATGGCTGCACCGTGTGGTTAATGCAAAAGCCTGCAGAGAGTGAAGAAACGATCTTGGCCAGCACTTCCCCGAGAACTTACAGACTCTTACATCTCCTCAGAAACAGCTTCAACTCTGGCTCTATTACCACACTCAGCTTCATCAGATCAGTTTTTATTACCGAAGTCACTGCCCCAGTTAACATCATGATGAGGTGCCTCCATCGATATGGATTGACAAATAAAGAAGGACATGCTAATCTTGTTGGACGACGATCAAATCATCGATTGGTTCTCGGGGATTGTACGCCGATGGATGAGATGGTACCATGGATGTGAAGTGAAAACTTTGTCCAGGTAAAGAAAATTATTTCCGATCAAGTATGAATGTCTTGCATACGCACATTGGCTGCAAAGTACAGAATTCAATAAGGAGCTGAACAAAATCCCGTCAAGTGAAGAGATCGAGCTTGAGTTATCAAATGCTAAACTGCTCTTCTCTCGAGAATCTAACCACGATCTGTGGATTAAACTATAGCATAGCGGTTTGTGTTTAGTATCATTGGCCAGAAAGGTGAGCAAGTCAAGACCGTGTAACTCTTTCCTCGTCGGCTGTGCATCTTCGGTATCGTCTGTTTATGCGATTCATGTGACGGAAGTTTCCGGGCTGGAAAACGGGCTTCGCGGGGGGTCAATTAACCCGAGCCTACACAGGAGGAGGATAGGGTTGTGCGAAAGCATCTGAAGAATTTGTTCCTTGGTGACATATCACTGCAGTCAATAGACTTTAGTGCTTGGATTGGAGGTGATTTTATATTTATAATTCTTTTTTTTTTTTTTTCTTTTTCCAGAAGGAAAAGAAGAAACATGGCAGGCCAACATTGGCTATGCTATATTTTTTATTTGACTTTGGAATGGATCAGAATCAAAATCATCTCCCAGAGGGAAATATGGAAGGTTATGAATAGCGATTGACACTATGGTAAAAATAGAAGAAGATATATATTTTTTTCGGGGATCTCATCAACGAGACAAATGGTTGAATGGAAGTCGTCCATGCCATAATTCTCCTGGCATGGTCGATCCCTTCCATAATGATCTTTGTATATAGTTTAAAATTTCATATTCCATTCTAAAAAGGGTTAAATATTTATGTAGTCCTATAGTTTAGGGGGTAAGACATTATAGGGACAATGAATTAAGGGAATGGCATTATACCGACAATAACTTTAAAAAATAAGCAATTTTTGGTCATTATATGCCGGAATACTAGATTATGCCCCAAATTTTAGGGTTCCTGCGTATAATCTAGGTTTTCGGCGAATTGGGTGGCATTTTACGGATAATAACTTTCAAAATTTAGCAATTTCGGGACAAAATTTAGAATTTCGGTTTATAATGTCCTAAAATTACTTAATTTTAAAAGTTATTGTCCTCGTAATGCCACTCCCTGAATTTATTGTCCCTACAATGCCACATCCCCTAAATTACAGGATTAAAAAAGTAATTAATCCTTCTAAAAATATATTTACATTGCTTTAAATGATTATATAACAATATATAATGCATTTTTATTACTGACGATGATGTCATTGAATAACTTAAAATAATTGCATACAGAAAAATACGGTATTGTTATAAAAATATTAATTGTGATTAATATTATATTAAGATTATTTTATTATAATTATACTTATATTAAGATTATAATGATAATATAGCTTATAATAATAAAGAGAGAGATTAAGTATTTCAATACTTGCTGTGTTTTACAATGAACTCTAATTACCTATTTATACTACTAAAAATTCACTATTACAACTAATCACATTAATTACAATTATACACCCCACACTAAAATACAAACTCTTCAATTAAACACCTCATCTTATCATCTTATCACATTATCATCATTTAATACAATACTTCCAAATCATCAATAATTTAACTAATATTATTTAAAACATCCACATTTATTAATTATTTCATAATACTCCCCTTTGGATGTTTTCAAAGAATATGGCTCATTAAAAACCTTATTGGGAAAACCACATGGGAAAAACCTCAGTAAAGGGAAAAAAAGTGCAACGCGTATTTACTCCCCCTGATGATAACATCATTCCAAATCTCGAAATCTTCGAACTCCAATTGAATATACCAATCTTTTGAAAATTATTGGGAAGTGCTTTCGTGAATAAATATGCAAGATTTTCACTTGATCGCACTTGTTGTACATCAATATCACCATTTTTCTGTAAATCATGTGTAAAGAAAAATTTTGGTGAAATATGTTTTGTTCTATCTCCCTTAATATATCATTCCTTTAATTGGGCAATGCATGCAACATTATCTTCATATAAAATCGTAGGAAGTAACTTTTTCGATAATAGTCCACTAGTTTGTTGTATATGCTCAATTATCGATCGCAACCAAACACATTCTCGGCTAGCTTCATGAATAGCTAGAATTTCCGCATGATTAGATGAAGTAGCCGTTAAACTTTGTTTAACTGACCGCCATGAAATAGCGGTTCCGCCATGCGTAAATAAATAGCCCGTTTGCGATCGAGCATTATGTGGGTCGGATAGAAAACCAGCATCTGCATACCCAATCAAATCTGCTCTTGATTCATTTGGATAAAACAATCACATATCAGTTGTTCCTTGAAGGTATCGAAATATCCGTTTAACTCCATTCCAATGTCTACGAGTCGGTGACGAACTATATCTTGCCAATAGATTCACAGCGAATGCTATATCAGGTCGCGTATGACTCGTCAAATACATTAGGGCTCCAATAGCGCTGAGATATGGTACTTCAGGACCAAGAAGTTCTTCACCATTTTCGCAAGGTCTAAACGGATCTTTATTTACATCTAAAGATCGAACAATCATTGGAGTATCCAATGGATGAGCTTTATCCATATAAAATCTTTTCAATACCGTTTTCGTATAAGTCTCTTGATGTACGAATATCCCATTCTTTAAATATTCGATTTGCAGTCCAAGACAAAATTTCGTTTTACCGAGATCATCCATTTCAAACTCCTTTTTCAAACAATCAACGGCATTTGATAACTCTTCAGGAGTTCCAATTATGTTAATATCATCAACATAAACTGAAATGATGACAAATACATTTCTAGATCTTTTCATAAATATGCACGGGCAAGTTTGATCATTTTTATACCCCTCTTTCGATAAATATTCACTTAGGCGATTATACCACATACGCCCAGATTGCTTTAATCCATAAAGCGATTTATTTAGCTTGATTGAGTACTCATTTCGGGGCCCTGAATTTTCAGGCAACTGAAATCCCTCGGGAAGTTTCATATATATGTCACTATCAAGTAATCCATATAAATAAACGGTGACAACATCCATTAGACGCATATCGAGTTCTTCGCGTACTGCCAGACTAATTAAATAACGAAAAGTAGTTGCATCCACCACATGAGAATATGTATCCTCATAATCAATACCAGGTCGTTGTGAAAAGCCTTGTGCAACAAGCCGTGCTTTGTATCTCACAATTTCACCGTTTTCATTTCTCTTTCTAATGAAAACTCATTTATATCCAACTGGCTTTACATTTTCTGGTATGCGGACTACAGGTTCGAAAACTTTTCGTTTCTCAAGAGATTTTAATTCTGCCTCGATTGTATCTTTCCATTTTGGCCAATCATTTCTTTGTCTGCATTCTTTTACAGACCTTGGTTCATGATGCTCATTCTCATTTATCTCATTCATTTCATGTAGCGCTACGTTAAATGAGAATTTATCGTCAACGTTGACTTTTTCTCGGTTCCATCTAATTCCTTTTTGGGCATAGTTTATCGAGATCTCTTCATTATCATTAATTTCATAAATTTCAGGTACCTGATTTTCATTCTCATAATCATTAATGCTCATTGACTCTTCTAGAGTCGATAAATCCTCGACTGGATCATTCTTATTATTTGCTCCTTTTCTTTTTCGAGGATTTTTATCTTTGGAACCCGATGGCCTACCACGTTTCAATTGTGGCTTAGGCTCGATCCTTATATGTTCTCCAGGAACATCAATTTTTGCAGGAGCATTAACAACTGGTATATGTGACTTAGTCACTCTTTTAAGGTCAGTGAAACTATCTGGCAGTTAATTAGCTAAACTTTGTAAATGAATTATCTTTTGAACTTCTAGTTCACATTCTTTCGTTCGAGGATCATAATTATTTAGCGATAATTCATTCCAATTAATACTCATTTCCAGTTGTTTCTTTTCTCCCCCTAATGTCGGAAAATTCGATTCATCGAAATGACAATCGGCAAATCTAGCCGTAAATAAATCTCCAGTTAGAGATTCTAATTATTTTATAATCGATGGAGATTCAAATCCGACATATATTCCCAACATCCTTTGAGGTCTCATCTTAGTGCGTTGTGGTGGAGCAATTGGAACATATACCGCACATCCAAAAATTCTCAGATGGGAAATATTTGGTTCCTAACCATATACCATTTGTATCGGGGAGATATCGTTATAACTTGTTGGTCTGATGCGGATTAGTGCCGCTGAATGTAATATAGCATGTCCCCAACAAGATGAGGGAAGTTTCGACTTCATTAATAATGGTCTTGCAATTAATTACAACCTTTTAATCAACGATTCTGCAAGACCGTTTTACGTATGAACATGTGGCACGGGGTGCTCAACATCAATTCCAATAGACATGCAATATTCATTAAATGCCTTGGAAGTAAATTCACCAACATTATCAAGGCGTATTTTCTTTATTTGATAATCCGGAAAATGTGCTCTTAATCGAATCAACTGAGCAAGCAATCTCGCAAAAGCTACATTCCGCGTTGATAACAAACATACATGAGACCATCTAGTTGATGCATCAATCAATACCATGAAATATCTAAATGGTCCACACGATGGATGTATCGGTCCACAAATATCACCTTGTATACGTTCCAAAAACCTTATAGATTCATTCTTTATTTTTACTAGTGATGGCCGAATAACTTCCCTTTAGGGCAAGCAGCACATGATAATTCATTAGATTGAAGAATCTTCTGGTTCTTCATTAAATGTCCACATGAATTTTGAATTATTCTCCGCATCATAATTGAACCGGGATGGCCCAACCGGTCATGCCAAACAACAAATGTATTATCATCAGTAAACTTCTGGTTTACGATAGCATGCGATTCAATTGTTTTAACATACGTGTAATACAATCCAGAGTCAAACGAAGGTAATATTTCAACAACTCTTTTATCATCTGAAACTACTTTTGTAATGTGCAAATATTCAATATTTCTCTTTTCTGCAGTCTCAATGTGATATCCATTATGTCGAATAGCTTTAAAGCTCAATA
Source organism: Lindernia subracemosa (assembly GCA_028392965.1). Taxonomy (NCBI): domain Eukaryota; kingdom Viridiplantae; phylum Streptophyta; class Magnoliopsida; order Lamiales; family Linderniaceae; genus Vandellia; species Vandellia subracemosa. The sequence goes on along the minus strand of JAQPCC010000159.1, from coordinate 152,694 downwards.
AATTTCTTTGAGACTTAGGAGAATATAAGGCATTTTCAATTATCAGCCTTGTCCCTCTGGACAGTATAATATTAGCTCTTCCGGATCCCTCAATTATATTTGTGCTACCCGATATAGTGATAACACTTGTTTCTTTCATTTCAAGATGGGAGAAATATTTCTTATTTCTTAGAATCGTATTAGTCGTTGCACAATCTGCAAGACATAACTTCCCATTGCACATGCTTGTATCCATTGTATTGATAAATATATAATAACTACTGTTATTAAATAAATAAGCGTCAAAATAAAATTATATATATAAAGATAAAATAAATAAATAATGCTTAAATAAAATTTATAACGATGTATCAATTTTCTTTATTTGGATCTTTAACAAGAACTCCAATATTCAAAATGAGCATAGGATCTAGCACCAATTTTCTGAAATATCGTAATTTTGAGCAAAATTTAATTTCATCGACACTTCACTTTTAATTGCTCTTTATAAAGATCAACGGGACCTTTGGGTGCGAATAATAACCAACGATAATATTATAATAACCTTTATATTGCTCAATACATCTTTCTCAATCATTTACTAGTTTTCCACTTCGGGGGAAATATTAATAATAACCACGGTAAATATAATATTCACGACCACTTTTATTGTTTGCGAATACATTCACTTCAGGGAATGCAACATAATCATTTAGTCGGACTTATGCTTTTCATTCATCCATCATAATATTTTCTGATCATTTTCTCACGATATTTATTCGTATTATATTCGATGGACTGAACGTGGTGAATGCTTTATGATATACCGAAATAATTGTGTAAATCAAGTATAAAATCGAGAGTGATATATCAAAGTTTTGCAAAATTTAATTTATTGATATCATGAAAATAAAATCATCATTAACATATTGAAAGATAAATTATAACTATTCTTCTTTTATATATTCTTTTGTAAAAGTTCTAATGAAAAATGATATCCACATCCAAATAACTGTCGTCGTAATAATAAACATAAGTAATAGATCAAACATCGGACAAAGCGTCATCCTTCAAAATAAAATATATTTCAGTAATTATAATATTAATAATTTTATTTTAAAAACATTGGTAAAAACATTATCCACATAGCCGTAAGGATCACCGTAAATAAAGCAAGCAACAGAAGATTCATCGTTGTATAAAACGACATGATTCTATAACATAAAAAAAGAACATAATAATCAGATAACATATAAATCAATGATAAAATATATGAATTGTTTCATAAAACTCGTTCTTTATTATTTCATAATTATTGTCCAATCTCCGATAAGGTTACGGTAATAAAATTTGTCCATTGTCCAAAACTATTCAGTGCAATAATTACTTCAAGATTGGTCAATAAAAAAAAACTCAATAATATGCCGCTACTGAGGTGGGGATAACCACAAGACCTCGTGGGCTTTTGGTGTTGTGTACGTGTATATAAATAAAAATAAATAAATCGTAAATAAAAATTCCACACACCACCACGGGGTATCGAAATCTGGACCTCTCGTCACTTATAGTGAACGATATTCCGCGAAACCACTCGGGTATTGGCGTTTAGTTATAAAACTTTTAAAATATACTTTTATAATATATATTTTTAAATTAATCACAATTAATATATGATTAGTATAAATTAAATATTAAATTACCGTACCTCGACTAAACTCGTACGAGATCTTCGACGGAGGTGGATCTTGACGATGGAGAGCGATCGTGCTGATAACTGTGTTATAAAAATATTAATTGTGATTAATATTATATTAAAATTATTTTATTATAATTATACTTATATTAAGATTATAATGATAATATAACTTATAATAATAAAGAGAGAGAGATTAAGTATTTCAATACTTGCTGTGTTTTATAATGAACTCTAATTACCTATTTATACTACTAAAAATTCACTATTACAACTAATCACATTAATTACAATTATACACCTCACACTAAAATACAAACTCTTCAATTAAACACCTCATCTTATCATCTTATCACATTATCATCATTTAATACAATACTTCCAAATCATCAATAATTTAACTAATATTATTTAAAATATCCACATTTATTAATTATTTCATAATAGGTATCTAATAATATGTCCATCGCTAAAAGAATTTATTAATCATTACAATCAATAATATAAAGATGTTACAAACTTGAGTGCCAGGTAAATGGCTCAAATTGTCGAGCGAATCGGAGCAATAATGCACTGTTCAAAATGCAAGAGTTGGAAGAATCAACTTAGGAGCCCAAAATCGAATTTAAAAATACTTTGAGCACCAATTGAAAAAGTGTTAAATTCATAGGTACTAACCGCAATTGAAAAAAAAACCTTCGATGCCAACTGAAAAAAGCTTAAACACAATGATATCAAACGAAATTTTTCTTATGTTAATTTGTATATCATATGAATCCGATTATCATCGGTACAATAAAGAGGGAGAAACGGGACATCCCCCTCCATATTAAGAACTTCTCCAACCGATGCTCATACGGGAACGCAAACAGCTAGATACACTCCAATAGATACCAAAACTGAAATGCAAAATAGGTTTACCATGGCATTCTCACCTAGAAAACGCAAATTTCCGTTTGAACTATTCATCCACCAAAAAGTTTTATTGCCTTACAAAAACACCCCTCTTATATTAATAATTTGATTTTATTACAAAATATATTGTTATTTTTTGTATTAGATTTATTTAATTCTTTATATTTATATAATATGTAAATAATGTATATTAATGTCAATTGAATAAATTATAAAAGTTGGTGGAAAGAGAATATTTCGAGAATATTCTTTTGAGTTTAAGAATAAGTTTAATGGTTCAAGAAGAATTATTGCATTTTGATTTTGAGAAAGAGTTTGAGAATGAGTTTTTCGATTGGAGATGGTTTATAATTGATCTAAATCATCGAATTTCACATAATCAACTTATAATATATATTCAACATTATTCATATATGAGATGAAAGAAGCATCATATGATATAACTAGAGACCAACACCACTCCATATATTCCAAACTCCATAATTCACGAGGGACCGCAACAAATAGCCCCGCCCGGACCACTGCCATGATCATAGTATAGTTTTTAAGGACAGAAGACGACTCTATAACTCGTCCCCTCGGGACATGTGAAAGTGCTCGTGGGATCATCCTCGGGATACGTAAAGGCATCGCGACACCTCGACTTGAAAAACCTCGACAGGTTAGTGGGCCTGCACGGGCCGTTGTGGCAGCAGTACTCCGTCGTCTTGAAGACGGTGCATGGGTTGTGGCAGCCGCCCGAGGTCCTGAGCTGGGCCGGGCATTGGCCGTTGATGTCTGCAGCACATCTTATGGACCTATATGGTGCAGTGTAAGAATTTAGGAAATGGCCGTCAACTTAGAAAAAAATTGAAAGAATTTTGTTATCTTCACATTCACATTCCGATTAAATTATAAGTTGAATCAAACCTTATTATCGGCTAGGTGATGATATACTAATCTATGTGACATGTAAGTGAATCAATCCCTTAACTTCCTTAGAGATATCATAAAACTGCCCACTTTATTACATATCCAAGGATAGTTATATGGTGTAATACAACTATTATATTAGCACATTTATGTGGACCAACATAAGATATCTTGTCGTGTACGACTTTTATTTGACTCATCTTCGTGCCTAAATAGGACAACATTCTACGAAAAAATGGTCACTAAGTCAAGAAAGCACGCACCCATAAACACACACGTGGTCATCTCCGTAAAATAGAGTGGACGACTTTTCTAATAACTAGCCAAAACAGTAAAATTAATTTTAGGAATTTTTTGGTCAATATCGTGATCTTGGTATGAAAAAAATAATAAATAGAGTCAATATAGAGATAATTTAAAAAAGAAAAATACCTTGTACAACCATTATTGATAGGAGCCAACTCGATAGGCACGTTAAAGCCCTCCATAAGGGAAATATCGTAATAATCCTTGTGTGCGAAGGTGTTCCAGCCGTACTCCGCCAAGGTGTACGGCGGCGTGCCGTACGTCGTGCACTTCAGCTGGCCGTTGCAGTCTCCGGTCAGGCACTTCCCCCTGCCCGAGGCATCGAAAGTGCAGTTGGTCCTCGCCCAGAGCTTGGCGAGTTTAGGGCCGTAGGGGAGGTCGATGGTCCACGTCTGGCCGGGGTCGAGGCGCCGTCCGGCGCTGGGCAAGGTGGCGGGCCACACGGTGTACGGGCAGTTGTTGCGGATGTCGAACTGTATCGCGTGGGCGGTGGCTTGTAGGAGGGCTAGTAGTAGGAGGATCGACAGCGGCGGCGCCTTGAGGGACTTCGTCATGTTTAAGGTTGTAGTATTTGTCTCAGTTGCAGTGTGTGAAAATGATCACTTCTAGAGATGAGATGCGTTGGTAGATTGATTTTTATAGACGTTATGGTGGGGTGGGGGGAGGAAAAGGTTGCGTGAAGGATTTGTGTTGAAATTGGTGCGTTGAAAAGTAGTAAATGGCTACAATTTTTGGAATATAAAAATAATATTTATATACATATAAAGATAATTAGGAAAAAAAAAAGATGCTCATTTAAGACAACATTTTCTTTCTTTAAGTTGATTTGTACCTAATCTCGTTTTTTGAATTTAGTTTCACGAGTCAAAACAATTACATGGCTGCTGTGCTATGTATGATATGGTGTCGTATTCCATGCCTCTTTGTCCATTCTTGATGGTGGGGCATGGCATGCCTTTGCTTTCACACGTCACGCACAACTCTTCATTTGAAATATTGTTAGAAATAAATAAAAGTTCTTATTATACTTAATTTTATTTTATAATATAATAAATTCTGTCCTTCAATGATATTTATTCTTATTATGTATTTCTAAAGACGACTTTTTATGCTACGATAATTATCCAAGTAAAAAAACATGTATCTATCTTCTTTTATGCTAATTTTATTTGTGTAGTGATTCTTACTGTGATGTTCTGAGTTCAATCAAATTTTATTCACATTCACTTTTTTGTTTGTTACAAACCTACTGAACGTATAATGTGGGATCCACCTTCTCAATATTTTTTTACTCGACACAAAGTTTCCCACAACACCTTCATAGTCGTGTCACTGTTATCGATTAGGGGACAATAACTAACTTTCGCGGGAATGATCCTCGTCTAGTGTTTTTCATCTTAAACCCACACGAACAATAATGACAAGGGAACCAAGTAAAATCGAACTCGTGACATCTCTTTTGGAGTTATCACGTCTCAACTATTTGGCCAAATTCATGTGGACTTTTCAACACTTAGATGTTCGGCGAACTTAATGGTTGTTGGAAATTTGATGAGAACTATGCAAATGATATGTTGTATATTTTGTCAAGGTTAGTATCAATGATGTCTTCAAGAAGATCTTGCTCCACTCTAAATGCCGGCGGAACATATCTTTTCTTGATAAAATCAGCTTTCATTTATATAGGGCAATCCGAAGAAAGCAAATGATAGATAGCATCGGTAGATGACGAAAGACCCTCCCCATCATAACCAAGATGTTTAGCTAGATAGTGAGCAATACTGTTATGACGATGCTTAACAAAAGAAAACTCAATTGAATTGAAAAAAGCAGCAAGTTGGAGACAGTCATCGAGAATTCCCCCACATAATGCTGAAGCGCTATTCTTGTTTCGAAGATTAATGATGACAACCAAGCAATCACCCCACAATATTCGAGCTCCAACCACGACTATGGCGGAACATATCAATCATCTTCCAAGATACATGGACAACGTTTCCAAAAAAAAAGTACTTCTAATTTCTAAACAAACGAATATTTTCGAATGTTTTTTGGACTTTGTTTGAGAATATTATAAATACTAGAATCATATTGCATAACTTTTAGATGCTATGAATGCTTTGCGGTGTTTTCGATGATGCAAATGAGTAACATATTTATAGATGAGGATTGGATCTGTTTGACATATACGTCTATTCTAACCAATGTTTTAAAACGCGCATCGCGCAGAGTGTCGCGTTTTAGTTCCGACGTAGCGTAGCGTAAATAGCGTAGCGTATTGCGTGAGTATTTCGAGAAAACCATTTATAATGAAAAATATATATATATATATATATATATATACAACCACACAATCAAACAAACATAATTCAAAATGGTCTCCAATCATGTAGGCTTTTAAGTCTAGAAAAACATTCGAATATTAATTGATACAAACAATTCAAAGTCATAATATTCGAAACATAGAATCAAGTCTAAAAGTAATCGGTGTCATCCAATTGAATTTGACTATCATCGTCGATACTATCAAAGTTTGGAGGATTTCCGCTATCAAAGATCCTTGGAGCAAATTCTAGCATCTCGACATCATCATGAATGTTGGCTGGATCCTTGTTTGCACCTGTAGATTTAAAAATTAGTAGGAGATTATATTTACTGAATAAAAGTCATGTACTTACTTGAGCTTTCACCGAATCTTTTCTTTTTTAGAAGGGGAGAGGGCTTTTGATCTTCATTTTCAACATCAATCTCGACTCGCTTATCGGAATCCAAAAGGCTATCAAAGCTTGGTGGCAAACTCACAATAGGATCCCCTTCGAACAAGTCATCATCAATAAGCCAATTGGTATTGTTAGGGAGGGATGGATCTTCTAGCTCTGCTATCCATTCATCATCGGATGCAATTTCATCAACTATAATTGGATCCATTTTGTCTCTCCGTCTAATACTTCTCTCCCGTAATCTGTAGTTATATTTCACAAAGACCAAAGCATTCAATCTTGAATGCTCAAGCCTATTCCTCTTCTTTGTATGTATCTAAGAATAACCAAAGCAATTTATTGTTAAACAAACTTTTTGTCCAATGACATGAAATCAAAGAAAAAATAAATAGCATCTCTTTCTTTCGCATCCCGATAGAAAAAAATAATTACCAACTCAAACGTGCTCCAATTTCTTTCGCATCCCGAAGCGCTACAAGTAAGACTAAGAACTCGTATAGCAAATCTCATAAGCTCGGGTGTTTTGCTTCCAAATCGTTCCCACCATTTTGCTATAAAAATATAAACAACATTCAGAATTACATAGAGTTGAAAGCAATGTATGAAAAAAAACAGTCTAACATGCAAACATCATACCTGGTGATCTCAACATTCTTGATTTTTTTGCAATTGGACTTCCAAATTCTCCTTCTGATTTGTCATAAAAGTCCAGCTGGATATCGGCAAGAAGACGATAATCGGGCGACAACATTCGGTCCATACAAGCATACAAACCGTCTTTAACTTCCACGGTATTGCAAAACGATTCTTCATAACGCAATTGTGGATTCAAATAATATCCGGCTGCATGTAGAGGATGGTGAAGTTGTGGAGCCCATCTCTCATCTATTTTTTTCCAAATAGGCATGTATATTTTTTGTATTCCTCCACAGTTAAATTTAATCGTCTCCTTTGCCCTTCTCATAAGCTCATAAATGTATCCCATGGCTGGCCTCTCTTCAGAATCAACCTCCCTCAAGACACTAACAAGGGGCACAACACTTTTAACACAAAATGCTACGTGCGGCCAAAAATTGGGATCATTGACGACAATTCTTTTAACGAACTTTCCTTCAACTTTTTTGGCTTGAGGAGAACTTACCCAATCTTCAGAAGCAAACATAATTTCAAGTGGCCTTTTTTGCTTATACATGCTTTGAAGAGATAGGAATGCCGTGGCAAAGCGAGTTACCACGGGACGAAGAAGTTCTTTCCCATTCGTATGCTTCCTCATCAAAGATAGAAGAGTACCATGACCATAAATAAACTTCACAACCCTTTTCGCCTTTTCAATTGTATCTGAAAATAAACTCAGTTTGGCAATTGATTCCAACATGAGATCAATGCAATGCGCCGCACAAGGTGTCCACCATAAAACCTTTCGTTTAGCCATCAACTTCTTCCCAGCCTTTATACAGTTACTAGCATTATCCGTGATGATTTGGATAACATTTTCCTCCCCTACCTCATTTACAACATCATCAAGATAGTTGGAAATCAATTCACCATTTTTGATAGAGTCGGAAACGTCAACGGATTTCAGAAAGAAAGTGCCAGCAGGACTATTAATGAGAAAATTTAGCAAAGCTCTATTATTCCCATCCGTCCACCCATCGGACATCACAGTACAACCATATGTTTTCCAAAATTTTTTATGCTCCTCATAAATTATGTTGATGTCACTAACCTCGGACTTAAGCAACCTCGTTCGTAGTTCATGCATAGAAGGAGGTTTGTACCCTTTACCATACTCTACAATGCCCTCAACCATTGGTAACCAGTGAGGATCGTTGACGACATTGAAAGAAATGTTGGAAGTATTTTATAGTGTTCAATAATCAAGTTATCTTTGTCTAGGAACTTAATTGTAATATATGTATAGTTAGGGACTAGAATGCAAATATACCAATATTGATTGGTATATATAGGGCAAGTGTGTGTAAAATACACACAACTTGAGTTTAGCTTTCTCTCACTAGAAAATCTCACTCTAATCACTATCTAAGCTAGGGTTAATTGTAGAGAGAGAAAGAGGTTAATTGTAGAGAAAGTTTGTGATTAATGAAGATTTGATTGATTTAATCCTTAAGCTTCCGCTCGCATTATCATCGAGGTGAGTCTATCGAATCTATGCTCGAGTTCTTCGTTGGATGTTAAAATCGGACCTAACAATATTGGTATCAGAGCTGAATCGTGTATGAATTGATTGATTTTTTTATCTGAAATTTTTTTTCGTATGTGTTCTTCACGTCAAAAGCATTTTTCGCATGCTACAGTGATTTGAGCTGAAATGATGATTGATCTGTGATTTTTGTATGATACTGAGCGAAATCTATGTGCGAATGATTTGATATATGTTAATTGCGATTATCTTCCATTAATTGAGCCTGAGATTGAAATCTACGATCGGAAAATATTTTTTCATCTTCAAAGTGTTCTTCGCTGATTTTGCTTAATTGGACTATATTTTGGTTTCGATCATGTTAATCGAGTGTTTTAGGTGATTGCCCAACGTATTTCGATCGATTAACCGTGCTTAATGTGTTAAATTGGGTGTTATTTGAAAACTTCGCATATAAAATCACGTTTTTCGCACGTCATACTTTTTCGTATCAAGCTTAAATTTTCGCATGACACTCTTTTCGTACCTATTTTCGCATTGACCTGGATTTCGTACCTCTCACGCTGAATTTGTCGCATTTTTATAAGTTTCGTATACTGTAGCTTACGAAAAAAAAAAAAAAAACTTGGATACGGAAAGTTTTTCGCATACTGTTCATCCGAAAAATAAACTTTTTTTTCGCACGGTACTGTTCATCCAAAATACTGTTCATTCGAAAAATATTTTTTCGCGCGGTACTGTTCATCCGAAAAAAAAAAACTTTTCATCCGAAAAATAAATTTTTTTCTCGCACGCTACTGTTCATCCGAGAAAAAAAAATTCCTATACGAAAAATATTTTTTTCTCGTACGAAAAATACTGTTCATACGAAAAATAAATTTTTTTTCTCGCACGCACTATCGAAAAAAAATTATTGTTCATCCGAAAAATAAACTTGTTTTTCGCACGGTAATGTTCATCCAAAATACTGTTCATTCGAAAAATATTTTTTCGCGCGGTACTGTTCATCCGAAAAAAAAAAAACTTTTCATCCGAAAAATAAATTTTTTTCTCGCACGCTACTGTTCATCCGAGAAAAAAAAATTCCTATACGAAAAATATTTTTTTCTCGTACGAAAAAAACTGTTCATACGAAAAATAAATTTTTTTTCTCGCACGCTACTGTTCATCCGAAAAATAATTTTTTCGCACGGTACTGTTCATCCAAAAAAAAAATAAATAATACTGATAATTCAAAAAAAAAAAAAAAACATTTTTCATCCGAAAAACAAATTTTCTGATACGAAAAGCAAATTTCTGATTCGAAAAAAAAAATTCATTCGGAAAATTTTTCGGATACTATTCATTAAAAAAAAAAAAAAAAAAAAAAAAAACACTTTTCGAATACTATTCATACGAAAAACGTTTTACCAAAACTTTGACTGCGAAAACTTATACATTCGAAAATCTTTTATTAAAATTCTCTAACTGATTTTTTTTTTTCAGCTTAAACTAAAATTTTTTGAACACAAATTTTTCTCGAATTCGATTCGAATTCAATACGAAAACTTTTCTCGAACTCAAAATTTCTCGACATTTTTAACGAAAATATTTTCCCGAACTGAAATTTCTTGAAATAAATCTTGTCGAATTCGAAAAGTTTTGATCAAAATTTAATATCAATTCAAAAACACGATAACGATAAAAAAAAAAACATCCAACCCAGAAAGTAAATATGGAAGCCAACTACTTAATAAAAATCAAAGAATTAGAAGCTAGGCTAGAAAATAATTACAACTGCTTAGTTAAGAGTCTAGAAGAAAAATCTATTCTTAAAAATAAACTAACAATAGAACAAGAAAGGCTGACGAGCTTAAAGACAAGGGTCGCACAACAAGAATCAACTATAAGCGAACTTACAAAAGAATTATCTACATGTAGAGACGAAGAAATAAATAGTGCAGCCCAAAATAAAAGTCTTCTTGAACAAAGAAATCAATTATATTCAAAAATTAAAGAATTAGAAGATGTTCTAGCTAAACGAGGACAAACTGAGCAACGCAAAATAAAAGAAACTATATTGTCTCTAAATAAGTCGACTCAAACAATTGAGTCCGTGCCAAACGAGGAACATTCTATACAATCAACAAAACCAAACTCTAAAGATTGTGATATTCTAGAAAATGAACGCAAAATTGCTGAATTACATTCTCTTCTGGAATCAGAACGTAAAGAGTTTCGAGCAAAAATGGATAAGCTTTTAAAGGAGAATTCATTTCTCAAATATTCCTTAGAAAATGGCACAACTACAACCATTCATCCTGTAAAACCTGAACCTTTAAACGATATATCTTCTAAACAGGATCAGAAAACTCAAATGACTAAACCTATAAAGCAGGAAAGAATAGAGCAAGACAATTCATTTTCTATTACAATAAACAAAATTGTTCCTAACTCTATTCTTCCTCCAAAAATTCCTAAAGTCATTCCAAAGATAAAGCAAGAAGCTACTAAAGCTAAAACAGACAATAAATATATATTCTCTATTAAAGCTGAAACGTCTAAAAATAATAATTGTCTAAACAAAAGTAGCTCATTTAATACACATTACAAAGTGAATGATGTGAGTCTAGAAGGTAGGAAATACGACACTTCTATTCTTAATGCCATTGATTCTATAAGCTCGTATTCCTCTCTCAAGTACCCGGTCAAAGTCAAATCCGAATTACATCTTAAGCGACTGGCGAAAGAGAAAATTTTCTCTTCTACAAAAAGACACACATTCACCGATGCTGAAAAGTTAAATTTCAAAAAGGTACAACAAATTTGGAAACCTAAGCTACAAATGGAAATAAGTAGTCCTCGACAAATGTGGATTCCTATGACTGCTTTATGTGATAATTTTGCTTTCAAATTTGGACCTTATATGCATAATTGTTTCACTGCTAATAAGGGAGGACCCGTCCAAAAATGGGTACCAAAGTCCCGATAATTTGTTTTGCAGGATCCCGATCATACATGGTAACTTGGCGATGACTGCTCCACATGTATGGTCGGTATGCGACGATGAGCAGTCACACACATTCCCGACACGTGTGGTATTCTGGTTGCTCCACACACGTGATCGGTTGTTTTTAGTTTTATTTTTCTGTTCATAAAAAAAAAGGGGCCATAACAAAAAAAAAGAAGGCCATAAAAAAAAAAAAAAAAGGGGAGAAAAAGAAAAATAAGGCATTAAAAAAAAAAAAAAAAAAAAAAAAAAAAAGAAGAAGAGGGGATTGGATAGAAAAGGTGCAAGAGTTTCAAAAGAGCGTATTACCATAGTTTATTGTAAAAAGCGCATATGTTTTAGGGGAAGTAATACTCATAAGCGCAATATCAAAAAGGCGCGAAATGTTCAAAAGGGGAGTGTGCTTCAATCACAAAAGGCGCATAACTTGAAAGAAAGTAATAGGCAAAAATCTACAAGAGCGCACAACTTTAGGGGAAGCAAGGGCATCATATTAGAAATAGCGTAACTATTTAGGGGGAGTGTTACAATGAAAAGGCGCTAGAGCTTAAGGGAAGAATGCCCTGAATACAAACTTCATGCTTTTAAGAGGGAGTGCTACCTAAATGTCAATAAAACGCATGGATACAAAAGAGTTGTTCACATACCTGTTCCAAAGGATTAGTAGACCCAACTGATCCTAACCCAGGAACAAACCCCGAGTGTATGTGAGGGTATTGAGCGTATCACGATGACATCCTTACAACTCACCCACAAACTATCCGGACTACAACCAATATAGGTACAGGACTGATTTATCAGATCCCGGGTAGAAGACGCCTCATCTGGTCCAAAGGCGCATGCACAACCTTCCTCCGCTACTCATTTGTCTCCCAAAAGACATATGTTTTAATATATCACGGGGAACCGTATATGCTATCACCGTTTCATTTGGAAACGGGAGATATTGAACTAAGTGGTCCACAGCCCCATACCACGACTTTCTTGAACACGTAAATGTATAGTGTGTCCTCATCGCCTAAATGTTTTCCACTTTTCTAGGACACATACATTCTTTTACACACATATTGCATGTCTACGTGACCATGCCAGAACTTCTGTAGACGCATCATTCAATGATGTGCTTCTATGATCAGAAGGAAGTCCTGCCGTTGCAACATCAAAACAATAACGGTAGCAGGCCATCTTCTGGAGCACGACTCTAGAATGATGTCAACGGATTGCCTATGTGGCCCCGTAGTCCCTTCAAATGCAAGTCTGTGTGACTTTGCATGAACGACCAAGAGTGACATCTAGGGATGTTTCACGATGATCGGTCGTCTGTCCCGTTTTTCAGGTACTTCATCCGGAATTCAACGCCAATACGTTCAGCGTACACAGGATCACCTTGATCACACAGCATGACGATACAAATGAATCGCCATGAGGGGGAGAAGTATATCAAGGAGGCCGAGCATGTGAACTCATTATAGAAGCCAAGCTTTCAATGCACGTGCTGAACCACAACAAACAAGACCTCTCTCCATGGTTCGAGCATACACGACAAGTCAATGCTGATGATCCGCGCGACTCTGATATATGCAAGAAGGTGACGAATATTCAAGTTGCAAAGAAGAAAAAGAGAGTGCATGTAAATAGGGGGAGACTGAAGATTCTCCAGATGCTCTCAGCTATTTTCTTCAAACAGCAATAGAAGACCGTGTCACATTCAAAGTTGAGCACAAAGGGGGAGATTGTTGGAAATTATTCTGTTGTGTTCAACTGATGATGAAGACTGAAGATTCGAGAGACAAAGACAACCGAAGCTTCAATTATAATTGAACACTAAGGGGGAGATTGTTGGAAGTATTTTATAATGTTCAATAATCAAGTTATCTTTGTCTAGGGACTTAATTGTAATATATGTATAGTTAGGAACTAGAATGCAAATATACCAATATTGATTGGTATATATAGGGCAAGTGTGTGTAAAATACACACAACTTGAGTTTAGCTTTCTCTCACTAGAAAATCTCACTCTAATCACTATCTAAGCTAGGGTTAATTGTAGAGAGAGAAAGAGGTTAATTGTAGAGAAAGTTTGTGATTAATGAAGATTTGATTGATTTAATCCTTAAGCTTCCGCTCGCATTATCATCGAGGTGAGTCTATCGAATCTATGCTCGAGTTCTTCGTTGGATGTTAAAATCGGACCTAACAATATTGGTACCAATTGTAGGATCGTGTACCGGGACCTGTGGGATTGGTCCCACCGCATACAGACTGATAGTCTATCCTCACTGTACCACCACTAGCCTTCCCATTGTGCTTTGTCCTCACTCGCACACACCTGAGCAAACTTCCCAGGGGGTCACCCATTCCAGTGCTACTTCAAGTCAAGCACGCTTAACTTTGAAGTTCTTATGGATGGGCTCCCGAAAAGGAAGGTGCACCTTGGTGGTATGAGTAGCACTTATCAAGTCTCTTATACCATTCCTTTAACCACTCTCATTCGGGTATGGAACCGATTCATTCATGTACCCCTCCACCTAGAAGCCTGCCAGGAGCCGCTCATTGTCCGTGCACCTTGGCACCGGCGATCACTCCCCGCCCTCATCGGCCCCGACCTAGAAGCCTGTCAGGAGCCGCTCATTGTCCGTGCACCTTTGCACCGGCGATCACTCCCCGCCCTCATCGGTCCCGGGTGTCACGTGCCCACCAGCTTCCGCCTGGTTCGTCCTCAGACAACACCGTACTGTGAGTGGATTCAGGAATGGTTTTTCATGCCTCACCGGTGTGGAATTCCTCAGCATTGCTACTGAAGAGGTGGGTTTAAGAGTCGCGGATTTGACCGGCTCGAGGGAACATTAGTCCCATACCTAACATTCCCCCCCCCCCCCCCCCCCCCCCCAACACCGGTGCGGTCCTCTAGCTCTGATACCAATTGTTAGGTCCGTTTTTAACATCCAACATATGAACTTGAGCATAGATTTAATCGAAATTAACTTGAACAAGATCGAGCGGAAGCATTTGGGTAATATTCAACCAAATCTTCATTAATCACAAACTTTCTCTCCAATTAACCTCTTTCTCTCTCTACAATTAACCCTAGCTTAGATAGTGATTAGAGAGAGTGTTTCTAGTGAGAGAAAGCTAAACTCAAGTTGTGTGTATTTTACACACACTTGCCCTATATATACCAATCAATATTGGTATATTTGCATTCTAGTCCCTAACTATACATATATTACAATTAAGTCCCTAGACAAAGATAACTTGATTATTGAACACTATAAAATACTTCCAACAAGAAAGTCCAGCCGAGTACATGAAACGAGCCACCCTGCGATCAATATCCTTTTTCAATTCCTTTTTGTATGTGGAATTAAGAGTTGTCTGCCTAGGTTCAGAGCTAACGAACTTATCCAATGTGTCTACGCCTTTAGAATGGCTATTGCTACCTCCTTGTGAAACCCCATCCCCATCAGTAGAAGAAAGTCTAGTGCCACTTGGACCCTCACCGATCTCGCGGAGCAATTCATTCCTCTTGCTTTTGAGAGTCTTATAAGTTTGTAGACTCTCACTAATTTCCCTTCTCACATCATCTGGAACTTTGTCACAAGGTGCAACACCTTTGCGGGATTGAGCTAAATGTTCTTTAAGACGAGAAATGCCCCCATTAGATTTATGGTGACCAAATCTGCATTCAATAGTTTTCTCCCCGTCTACTTTAAATCCATATTTCCACCCGATATCCTTCTTGCTATTTGTTGACATTTAAACTGCAAATAAAAAAGCTGAGATTAATAGAAGCGTGAACTGTTCAAAAGCATTGAAATAAAAACCAAATGCAACCAAAAGAGCAACAGCATCGAAAGAAAAAAAAAACATAAAATTGATTTCTAATGCCCATCAGCTAATTATAGAGCAAGCAGAAAATCCATTCAATTAAAGGAAAAAACAAATAAAAAGTATCAAATTGATTTTTCCAGCACCTCAACGAATCAAAATGCAAATACAATGAAATCACGAAACCACGCATAAAGCCAAATACAACTAACAACCTAATTGAACTTACTGAGTGAGATGAAATTGGAAGCTAGCAGACTAAGAAGACTCCAAGCAGCAGACCAACAAAATCGGACTGAAAGGGATAACGAAACCTAGATACAGTTGTGCTTTAAATGAGCTATTTACGTATTACACCCCAGACTTTCAGTAAATTATCAAATGGTACGAATAGCGTGGGTATTTGACGTAAAAGCGTAAAAAGCGCGATATATGAGTAATATCACGTGCCACGTCACATAAAGCGTAAGCTTTTTAGGAAAAACGCGAAATAATTTACGCTACAGCGCGTTTTGGGGTGGAAATACGCAAAAGCGCGCTACAAGATGCGCTATTCGGCGCTTTTTAAAACACTGATTCTAACAGACAAGTGAAAGCTTTTCACTTAAAGAGATGCATATCAAGTATTGTCGTCTAGGCACAACATGATACTATTTCAACCACTATGTTAATATACAGATGGTTTTTAAGTGAATATTTTATAGATATAGAACACTCATTTTGATAAAATAATTTGAACCACTTTTTGGCTTTTTACTTGAACCAACACAAAAATGTGAAGTATTGCTTCTCATGATTTTTCAAGCGATGAGCAGCCTTTCCTAGTAATAATAATATTATTATTATATATTATTTTAATTTTATTTCCACCCATAATAACACTAAATGATAAGAAACCCTCAGTCCATTTAACCCGAGTCCTCCAAATCTCAAAGTTGCACAGCGACGATCGCCACGTGTTGGAACGGTCGACTTTCTCGAACGGATGAAGAACCCGTTGATAGGTCTAATTCTTGATCCGACAACGCACCGCATAGTTAGATCGAAGAAGAGCGATTCGTACCACGAATCAAAACACTCGCAATCCGAGAGGAGAGTTTTAGAATAACTCACGAAAAACCACGTAATCCCCGAAAGAAGAAAACTCAAAAATTCTTTATATCAAAACGATCTAACTTCTTGAATGAAAACTAAGGTCTATTTATAATAATAGACCAAGACTAAATAACAAACTAATAGATATTTAAGCATAAATTTAGAATATCTAACTTAAGCATAAATCTAGGAAAATCATAACTAACTTATTTAACTCAAATCTCGTCCAATATGCAGCAACGTAGTTTGATTCAGCATATGGACGAAAATGGCAGTTTAGTCCCTCAAGTTTTGATTATTTGCATTTCAGTCCCCAAACTTTCATGATTCGTCAAATCAGCTCCAATTAGATTCTTGAAAATTATATTTCGATCTTCTTGATACTCAATTGATGTACTCTTGATCTTCTCGTCTTCAAAAATCTTCAATATCAATATGTTGATCCTTTCTTTGAACTTCTTTGCTCGGTGTTTTGTTACGGGTCCAGTCGGTGCTTGAATCATCGGCTTATGATTGAACTCGTTCACTTCACTAAATGTCTATCAAAGAGTACTTAGATAATCTCATTAAATTCGATATATTAATATTGAATAACATAATTCTCTATGCATCGTATTTATTTTTCAAGTAAAGTTGACGCAACATATCTAATCACGCATTTAAATACATAAAGTCAAAAGTGGATATACACCCAATAGATTTAAAACATAACGGCCACTGTGAGAGCTAAGATTTACTTGCGTATTGAGCTAAAATTTTATGACCGTTCATGCATATACTCTTACTTAATTACCTACACGTGTTGATTGATCGTCAATTTCATATCTTTTTGCTATTCAAACCTGTCACACCTAAATGTGTTATTCAATATATGAAATTTCAATATCTTTCAATCTAAATGGCTTTTTTAATTTAATATTGCTATTTTTTTTTATTCATTAATTAAATAGGATTATTTTGAAATGTATTAATAAAATAGGACAAAACGCGGCTAATGAAAGCGACGTCGCATCCATTAAACGCGAAGTCGCTTCCAATGGCAGCGACGAGTATACGGGCCGCATATTCCAAAATGGGCCTTCGTCGGGTCCATTGGATGCGACGTCGTGTCCAATGGATGCGACGCCGTGTCCAATGGATGTACTCCATTTATATCTCTGCTTCTGAAAAGGCTGCAATGACTTCTGAAAAGGCTGAACTCTGAAAAGGCTGAAGCAATGACTTCTGAAAAGGCTGAATTCTGAAAAGGCTGAAGCAATGGCTTCTGAAAAGGCTGAAGCAATGTCTGATTTATGAAAAGGCTGAGACACTGTGTAACTGTTGTCGTCGTGGGTAATAGGCACGCCATCGTGGGTATTAAGCACGACGAAATCCATTATATAACGAATTCATATTCTTCATATTTTTCAAAGTTCAGAATATCTCTTAAGATTCTCAGTATGACCTCTCGTAAAATTCAAGTCGTTGTGTATTTTGGTGGTGAAATTATATACGAATCAAACACCATTCAATATAGTCTTCAACCGATTGGTTTTCGACGAATTCATCGCGATACCAGTTTTTCTCAATTTTTGAGCATACTGTACGAGATGACTTGCGTCGATAGCGCTTCTTCCTCTTTAACCATTCGTGTGAAGAATGAATACTTTCAGCATTATCGACTTTATCAAAGGCTCTTAAACACTTCAAACGATGCTGAGCTCGCATACTTCTTGGATGCAGACGCCGAGCTAAATTTAATTGAGGTGTTTGTCGAGACAAATGAAAATGTTCATTTTGATCTTAATGAAGAGGCTCCTGAAGAATTCACCAATCTTGTATCGAGTTACTCAGTTCGTAATATCTCAGCAGTTACTCAAGGAATGAGTAACGTTTCGTTCCACGCTCCTCATGAAGATATTCCTTCAAGTAGCCGGAGTTTTCCTAATATTTCAACAGTGGCGGAACCTGAGATCGTGCATGAAGTCGAGCACAACAGTGGCGTTAGCGATTCTGAAGCCGATGATGAAGGTGGTGCACTAGATGATTTTCCAGATCCCGCAGAAGACGAAGGTGGTGATGATGATGATGGCAATAACAATCTTCCAGAAAATGATATTTCGATGCAAGAAGATGATACTCCAGCTCTTTATCAGACAGTGCCGTTTAATTCAACATATCAAATGGCTCCCTCAGAAGGGGACGAAGACGGGGGTGATTTTTACGATAGAGACAATCCAGCGTTTGCGGAAGGTATGACTTTTAATAGTAAAGATCATTTGAAAAGTGCTGTTGAAGATTACTCTTTGAGGGTTGTTAGGCGCGAGTTTCACGTTGTTGAAAGTAAGAAAACCGCATGGAGCGTGAAATGCAATCACAACGACGAATGCCATTGGAGATTACGAGCTTGCTTCAAACCAAAAAAGGGATTTTGGAAGATAACAAGATATGGAGGACCACACACATGCTACATGAACGAGTTGGCGAGCACACATCGTAACATGTCACCAAACGTAATTGCGCGTAAGTTAATCGGAACAGTGACTACCGACCCTCAGTATCTTCCCAAAAACGTCCAACAGCTCGTAAAGGATACATTTGGGTACGACATCTCATACATTCAAGCGTGGCATGGACTTAAACGAGCCAAAGAAAACGTTTATGGCACCTGGGAAACTTCAGTCCAACAACTTCCCATCTTCATGAAAGCGTTGCAACGTTACAATCCCGAGACTGTTGTAAAGTGGTTGCATCTTCCAACTAATATGCCTGGACTAAAGAAACTGGGGTATGTTTTCTGGGCATTCAAACCTTGTATTGCTGGCTTTAAGCACTGTCGTAGAGTCGTCTGTGTTGACGGTACGCACTTATATTCAAAATACGAACATAAAATGTTGATTGCATCAGCAATCGATGCCAATCAAAATATTTTTCCACTTGTTTTTTCCATTGTTACAACCGAAAGCACACATTCTTGGAAATGGTTCTTGAACTTACTTAGTGTCCACGTGTTGGAGAATCAAGCTGTATGCCTTATTTCAGATCGACATCCAGGTATTTTGATATATTCATTTAATTTTCTTATATCTTTTTTATTGATGATAAATTTTGTTACTTACAATCTATAATGCAGGTATACTGGCTGCTGTAAGAGAGCTCGAAGCTTTTAGGCCACCAAATGGACAACATCGTTTTTGTCTACGCCACGTGGTTTCAAACTTCAACACAGAATTCAAAGACAAGGATTTGAAACAATTATGCCATAGAGCTGGGATGGCGCACACACTGGAAAAGTTTAATCGGATTATGGAGCACATCAAAGATATCAAGGAAGAAGCGTGGGCGTGGTTGGACAAAATTGACAAAGAAAAATGGACGTTTTCTCATGATGGGGGACTTCGATGTGGTGTAATGACCACTAATATCTCAGAGGCCCTTAATGGGGTGTTCAAAGGGGCTCGTTGTTTGCCGCCGAAAGCAATAGTCGACTTTAGCTTCCATCGATGCGTTCAATACTTTCGTGATCGATTTCAAGAGTGCTCTGCCGCGATCGATAATTCCGAAAGCCAATGGTCGCCTTATGCTTGGAAGATGTTCAATACTTGGACGGATCACTCATTTAGTCATGTCGCATATCGATTCGACCCGCGTTTTCAAACAGCCGAGGTATTTACTTCTGCGGTAAATCAAAGAAAACATGTGGTAAACGTTCAAGGAAAGACGTGCACTTGCGGAAAATGGGACATGTATTTCATTCCATGTTCTCATGCTCAAGCAGCTTGCCGTATGTGGAATGTTCATAGCATGCAACATATTGCTCCTTTCTACAGCAAACAATCGTACCTTAGAACATACGAGGGATTTTTCTATCCACTGTACGATGAGCGCTACTGGGAGCCTGCTGATTTTTCTCTTATACATAATGAAGCTCGACGTGGCCGAAGAGGACCGGGAAGATATCGCACTACTCGTATCCAGAATGAAATGGATCGAGGTGGATCAATAGGGAGATCAAGTCAAAGAGGTCGTGGAAGACGTTGAATCGCATTAGCTTCTGTTTTTATGTTATTATGTTGGATGTAAGTTTTAGTTTATGCTATTTGAAGTATTTAATGCAATTTAAAAACACAAATACATTTGCTTTAAACACCTCATTATAGCTAGGAACACACTAACTGCTAGAAACACAAACAAAACTACTAAAAACATACCACACTTGCAAGAAATACATCATAGTTGCTAATTAATATTCTTTCCATCCTTTTGGAAGATTGTCAACGAAGTCATCATCACTAGTATCCTCTTTGATTCTCGAACTAGAGACGACATGTTTTTTGCCTTTGTTTCTAACCATTCGGGACATACCGTTATGTTTTCCTTTCGGAGGCTTGTCCACGACTAGTTCAATGACGTTAGTATGGGCTACAATCCGAATAGCTTGTGTTGGTCTTTCATTCTTCTCAATTGCAAGCACGTCAATGTCTGGAACAATAGCGGGATTGATAAATTTCTCAAAAATTGCATAAAGACGATTATCAAAAGGCTCGCATTCATAAAAGTAAATCGTTGAAAGAGGATCCTCCTGCAAAAGAAAACAATTTTTTTTGTTACAAATATACTTTCAAATAAATAAAATATAGAATAGAATAATTACTTCAAACCACTTAAGCCATTGCGTAGTGTCTGCATGAATCCAACCCCTGTCATATTCTCCCCAATCTCCCATCTCTGAGCGTAGCTTCTTCCATAAAAAGTAACGACGCTTAAGATGACCGAGTTTCACCATTAGAAATGGTACCGTGAAATTCCTTCCATATATTCCATTTATCAGGTGAGCAATATAATGGAGACCATCCTCTAGATTTTCATTTGTTAGATTTCCACGATGCATTTCACACCACACATGATTAACGAAGGTTGATTCCATATTGTATGTCCACAGATCATCATAGAAATAATCCCCGAGTACCTTCAGATTTTCAAATATTGGATGACCTTGATTCATTGGCTTCCTAGTGAACCGATTAAGGCGCGGATCTCTATTGAATGGATGCATCGTGTTTGTGATGTTGAGTATGTTAATTAATATCATTCTAATTTATAGACGTTCGAAGTCGTAGCTTCATATTCTTATTTATTCATTTTTTTTATTAAAGCATGTGATGTTGTAGATGATTAAAGCTGACAATTGTCAGTTTATTTTTATTATTATTATTGGCGAATTTTAATTTATTCAGTTTATTAAAGATGTACATGATTAAAGCATGTGATATTCATTAAAGATGTACATGATTAAAGCTAACAAGTGTCCGTTTATTTATTTTTTATTAAAGATGATGATGTTGATTAAAGCTGACGTACTGGACCTGATTAAAGTTGTATATGATTTAACATGACTACTGTAAATTTATATTTTTATTATTATTATTGGCGAATTTTAATTTATTCAGTAAAGTTATTATTATTATTATTATTATTATTATTATTATTATTATTATTGGCGAATTTTAATTTATTCAGTAAAGTTATTATTATTATTATTATTATGGTAATGATTATTATTATTATTATTATTATTATTATTATTATTATTATTATGGTAATGATTATTATTATTATTATTATTAAAGCTTATTAGTATTAATTTATTCATTTTTTTTATTAAAGGTCGTGATGATGATTAAAGCTGCAACCAACAAAGAAACATAAATAAAATAATAAACGTAACATAAACATAAGTAAAATAAAAATAACATCCGCTAATAAGAAAAACACATGAAAAATTAACCACTATGGCATGTAATGAGATCCGGTGCCACATCTATGGGGTCGTCGATCTCTACGCAAATGACCGCGATCAATAGGGGCGTCGTGCTGCTGTGGACGACGTCGTGGCCGCTGCCGAGGTGGTGAGTGCTGTGTATATGGATGGTATGGCGGAGTCTCGTCGTCGTCTTCGTAGCCGTGAGGTGTCGGCGTCACATATCCAACATCTTCGTATAATCCCGGTGTAATACGTGAAGACGACGGACCAGGGTCCGGCATCGTACGACGTGAAGATGACGGACCAGAACCTTGTGTCGGAGGAATATCGGTGAACTCTATCTGTTGTCGCTGACGCCTGTCAATAACAAGTCGCTGCATCCGATGTATAACATCTAAGCCCCCATCTATATCCCCCCGGCGTAATATGTTCTCGGTCTCATCGACGCATTGTGCCTATTATATAATTAAAATTATTGCATGCAACATCTTAACAACTAATATAAATCTGAGTTAAATTGCAACATACCATCACGTCGATAAATGCACTATTTCCCATCTGAAAACCTCGCTCCATGTGAATTGTAGACGGAGATATATAGTGACGGGTGACAGATCGATACCATGTAAAATAATCTGCAGTGCACGGCGCCCCATCACCTATCTCCATTGCATCAACTATCGACTCGTATCGAGCTAACCAATACGCTTCATATTCTGCGTGATGCAATCTCTAGTCTCTTCCCGCGATATTGCGAAGATTGAACCGATATAGATTTCGATGTAAATATCGAGGAGCGTCCGGGATCGACTGTACCATTCCGAACTGTCGGACCACACGGTCGGGGTAGTGCCACTCAACAATATTATAACATATCAGTGGACACGACGAACGACAACAAGGTGGTCGGCATTCAGGTCTCAACGCCATAATCTCCGGTGCATTATCATCATACGGAGTCCACACAAACTGCTCCATCGACATGCTATCGAACGACTCTCGTATGGCACGTAAATTAGAATTTGCGGAGGTGGTATGATTCAACAGTGCATTCCACCTTAATAAAATAAACAAAGTTTATAGAAAAAGTAATAATATTACAAAATCATAAGAAATTAAAAAAATAATTCCACAGTACCTTGCCGCATGCGGCGGAATGGGAAGCTGAATTCCATCGACAACGGCGGGTAGCATCTCCACTCGAGGATGGATAATAATGGGCTGCACGGGTAATATACGCATCCACGCCCATACCTATACAAGATTTAATTAAATCGGTTATTCTATTTACGACATAATAACGAAAAAAAATATATTAAGATAAATTAGTACCTGAAGCAAACGCAATGCTCCACCAATGTTCATCTTTTACTTTTGACATGATGTACATAGCTCTCTGTACAGGAAAGCTAGAACAGCACTGCCCCAACTGTAAGTGTGCACCTCATCGATATTCTCGAGCAACGGAAGGTACGTCATCGACGTAGTACTTCCGCTGGAATCGGGAAACATAACTGATCCAATGAGTAATAGTGCATATGCACGTGCGTGCTGATCTACTACATCATCGACACTCTCATTGTCGATCGGATTGGCTTCTAACCAGTCCGCCAATTTTCTCAAAGATACTTTGGTCCCGTGGTACGTGCCCTCCTCAGGTCTGTAGCCAGTCAACGCCTCACAGTAATCTATCCACTGCTCCGTCGACTTACGATGGATCACTCCGCTAACAGAAACACCATCGACTGGGAGTGCCCAAAGAACACCGACGTCCTCTAAAGTAACGGTCGCCTCCCCCATCGGTAAGTGAAACGCGTGCGTTTCCTTTCTCCATCTTTCTACTAGCGCCGTAATTAAGTGTGGATCTAATTTCTGAGATCCACAACTATATACGCCATAAAATGACATTGTATCCAACTTTTCCAAAACACGACCATGCAAGCGCACCGGTCGTGAAGGCTTACCCCATACTACGCCTTCCAAACCTCTCACGGTCAACGGAGTATCTAACGCACCATCCGCATTAGATGGCACATCGTTACAACGATGACTATCCTGAAATATCAATAACGACCGATCGACGGGACCGTAAAATTCATTCGTATCCATCCTAAATCGAACGACATCGAGTTAAAATTCAAAACCCCCAATGATGAATAACAACTTTAACAGTTACAAATATTCATCATAGCTTGCTAATTAATATACCTTCAATAAGAAAAGGGAGTGGTGTACGTGTGGCAGCGGCTACGGGCAGCGACGGGGCAGCAGCGACGGGCAGCGACGGGCAGTGGCTACGGGCAGGCAGCGACGACGGGGCAGCGGCTAAGGGCAGATCCGGGTAGAGAAGATGGGCAGCGGACACGGCCGGCGAAGACGGGCAGGCGCGGCGGCGACGACGGAGAAGACACGGCGGTCACGGCGGACGGCGATGCTGAGTAAGGAGAAAGAAAGGAAAAGAAAGGAAGAAAGAAGAAGAAGAGGAGGCGATGGCTTTTATATCGCGGCGTCGCGTCCATTAAATGCGACGACGCATCCATTGGAAGCGACGTTGCTTTTAATGGACCAAAACCCTAGGGTCGGCCCATTTCACAAGCCCACCTATTCGTCGCTGCCATTGGAGGCGACGTCGCGTTTAATGGATGCGACGTCGCTTTCATTACCAGCGTTTTGCCCTATTTTATTAATATTTTTCAAAATAATCCTATTTTATTAATGAATAAAAAAAAATAACAATATTAAATTAAAAAACCCCAATCTAAATATTGCCTTTCAAACCTATGGGCTAGCATTTTCAACCTCGATTATTGTGCCACGTATCATGCGGGCATATCCCATTGTTTAAGGGAAAAAACGGTGTGTGTGACTACTTAAAAAAATATATATATTGGGTAAATAATAGAACAAATTAAAAAAAAAAAGAAAAAAGAAAGAAAATGTGATGTCAAGCAGTTATAACTAAAGTCTCTGTAAATTGTAAGCCCATATGCCCAGTACGTCGTGTACCTCACAAATAAGTCAAAGTTGGGCCAATAGTACAAAAACAAGATTTATTTATTTATTCCTATTTTTAAAAAATAAATATATAAACACTAAATAATAAGTTGGTAAATGTTTCAAATTACCAACAAGGTGTTATTATCTTAAATATAAAAATCAAATAGGGTTTAGATCACCTCAGACCTTCCATGTTCTACTTCAGACAAATACAAAATTGATACAACACCCTTCAGTACTATTGGGTCAAATAATTTCCTCTTTTTTTTTTTTTAAATTCCGGTTGGTAACCCTGTGTTTAAGGCTTTTCCAGTTGGTGCCCAAAGTTATTTTCGATTCCGTTTGGTACCCCTGTGTTTAAGCCTTTTCCAGTTGATGCCCAAAATATTTTTCAATTCTGGTTGGTAACACTGTGTTTAAGTCATTTCTAGTTGGTACACAAAGTATTTTTAAATTTCGGTTGGTAACCCTAAGTTATGAAAAAACATAACCCCGCGATTTTAAAAGACTAAAAAATGATATCTTTAGGTATAGGAATGTTAGTTGATAACGAAATTCTAGAAAACATAAAATACGGTTCATATACCTAAAGATATTGTTTTTTATTCTTTTAAAATCGCGGGGTTATGTTTTTTTCATAACTTAGGGTAACCAACCGAAATTTAAAAATACTTTGGGCACCAACTGGAAAAGCATTAAACACAGGGTTACCAATCGGAATTGAAAAATACTTTGGGCACCAATTAGAAAACGTTTAAACACAGGGGTACCAACCGGAATCGAAAATAACTTTGGGCACCAACTGGAAAAGTCTTAGACACAGGGTTACCAACCGGAATTTTCCTTTTTTTTTTTCAAACGTGTAAGAATTTATTTATTTATTTATTTTTTGATCTTTAAAGCTCATTCTTTTATTGGATATCAGCAAGTAACAAATTCGCCAGTTCTTGTGTGGGCGGGGAAGAACCTTCTCCGTCATACCCAAGATGCTTGGCTAAATAATGAGCTACGACATTTGACTCCTTGTGCACATGTTGAAAACGAACACATGCAAATAATTGACACTAAGAAAAGCAATTATAAAGGATGCACACAATCTCTGATGATTTTGTCGATTCTTGTTGGAGCTTATCAATAACGTTCTTACAGTCACTCTCGACTTCTATACGAGTCCACCCTTTGTATCGTGCGAATGGCAGGGCCTCTCTGATCGCTATGGACTCGATAACCTCTGGTGAGTAATGACTGCTGTGAAAACGGCACCCTCGATTCGCAACTTCATGTTCTTTCACGTGTATGTGATAAACGAATCAAGAAAATTGTTCTTGAAGTCGATCGAATGCGAAAACATCAGCTAAAGAACACAAATTGAACACAATGTTTACGTGGTTTGGCCTTAACGTTAGGCCTACTCCACGGACCAACGAAGCCTAGTTATTCAAACTAAGAATTGGGTTTACAACTTTGCCACACCCTCTACAAATCTCTAGTTTACACCTCACTCTGAATCGCTCTCTATCGAAAGATACACACTCACGAACATGGCTAGTTGAAACTTATAAACTGGTATTTATAACAGAATATAAAAGTTGTTCCTGCATCAAGAGCTTGTACCGTGCGCATCGCTGAGTTGTACGCTGCGCTACTCCACTTATGAAAGTGTCAATGCGATTTTATAAGTTTTCATCTCATCCCTTCGATCCTAAGCGCGCCAAGATCAACGGTTTACATTCAATCTCCATGGTTTGAATCCTAGCCTTTAGATCAGGCGTCAAACGAATCCTATGGCTGATATCATATTCCTCTTGTAATTGGTTAGATTGTAAATATTAGATAGTTTAGGGACCAAATTGTAAATATATACCAAAAGTAGAAAGGTATATATAGTTAAGGTCCTCATTTCTCTTTGGTAGAGTTTTGGAAAAGAAGTTTAGGCATGTAAAGTTTGGAAAGTAAATCTCTCTCTCATTCATACTTTACGCGCGCCAAAACTCGCACACACATACACAATCTTCGATCGATTTCTCATCTAAAGACTGTTTGATTATCCTTGGATTTGCTGCTCGATAATCAAATAGATTTAGGATCCACTCTGCATTTGATCGAGCTGATCTTCAAACGATTAAGGTTCGAAAAATAGCTTCCGCGCGTTTATCATTTCGTTCGAGCCCAAGTGTGTGTTTAATTGATTGAGTTGAATGGTTTCTGGACCTACAATCTGAGCTTCAAGTTCGATCATTCCCAGCTTGAATCTGCAGAGTTTTAGCTCATAACCCCAACCATGACCTATCAACTCCTTCGTACGCTAGCCAATGCATATCCCAGATGCATCTCTCGCGATAAGGCCTACTGACGATGTTCTCCGCATCTTGTGGATGACGTGATCCGTGTTGATTTTCGTAAAATGCAATTCTGGTCGGATCCACCCCGAAGTGGTTGCGAAGGGACTTCTTGAGTCGGGCTATCAGTTGGTAATAAGGGATACATCATAGCATTCACCTCAGCTATAGTGCGGTAATCAGGAATACGAATTCTTTCTGTAGCCCACTTATTTCGAATCCGCCATGTGACCCAGCAAAGAGTAATGAATAGATTAAAATCCTCGTCGTTTAGCCTTTTTTTCATCTCCCGAATCCATGTCTCCGCATCTATTGCTCCAGTACAAACTACGGCATAGGGGATCCTTGTTAGCTTCCATAAACCTTTCACCATCGGGCATGTAATAAAAACATGCACCGTATTCTCTGGAATACCCTCACATCGACTGCAACGGGTATTGGTAAGACATTTTCGCTTGAAAAGATTCTCGGCTGTTGATAGAGCATTGTTGCATAAGCGCCATATGAAAATACAAATTCTGGGAATACATATTGTTTTCCAGATCATAAGCCAGGATAGGGGAGATGATGACGAGGCTTCATGGTGGGATTTCTGTTTCTCAGTTAGATAGTTAGAGTAGTGCCACACGAGTCGATCTGGTTGGCTATATATGCCCAGTGGGATTGATAGAATACGTTCGGCATCAAGTGGTAGAAAGATGGAGTGAATTAATTGTACATCCCACTGGCCCGATGCTGGGTGACGAATATCAGTGACCTTGGTTATACTATCATCACAAGGTGGAGTTAGAATGGGCCTGAAATTCTCTGCACTTGAAATCCATGGATTATGCCATGTATTGATCCTATGGCCTCCCCGTACTTGCCAACACAGACCTTGAACGACAGAATCCCATGCACGAATGATACTTCTCCATGACAAGGATGGGTGATGGTGCTGCTGTAAGAAAATCCACATTTGGGAAATATCGTGCTTTAAAGATACGACTTACTAAAGCATCCGATCTTTGTATAAGGCACCACGCTTGTTTGGCAAGCATTGCAAAATTGAAAGATTCAAGGTCTCGAAAGCCTAAGCCTCCCTGCTTCTTAGGGCGATGCATTCGTTTCCATGCTAGCCAGTGTACCCCTTTACCTTTCGACCCCGACCACCAAAAGAGGCTTAGCATTCTTTCGACATCACAAAGGACCAAGCTTGGCAGAAGGAAGCAGCTCATGGCGTACGTGGGGATTGCTTGAAGTATGGACTTGATCAACACTTCCCATCCCGCTTGCGATAGGAACTTTTTAGACCATCCATTTACCTTACGCCGAACACGGTCTTTTACGTATGCAAAGACCTCCTTTTTATTACGTCCCACCATGGATGGATGTCCGAGGTACATTTTCCGACATCGCTATTCATGTAATCCGAGGCCGCTGCAAAAGAGATCACGGGTGGGCAACCCTACATTCTCCGAGAGCACCATCGACGACCACTACAAAAATGATAATTTACAATCGCAACTTATTTCCTCACTAAATGTACTAAAGCTTTCACTATAATAAGCTTGTGATGACTTTAAATGTTGTCACTATGTTGTAAATATAGACATTGTCACTAAATAATTTAATCACGACTAGCATACTCGTTGCTATAAATCGATGCTTTAGTGATACCATACACCATTGTAAAAGACATGTGCTTTAGCCGCGTGAAGTTCTCCGCCACTTGATAAACGTATTTCTATACGTTTATGAGATCGTATTAACATGTATTTGCTGTGTTGATTGAGTTCGTCTAAGTACTTTCATGAGTATTTACGCCTATTTTATTGCTAATTGTGCTTAAGACGAGTTTTGGGACGATTCGGATAAAAACAGAGCGAAAATGAGCCAAACAGAGAAGATCCACGGTCAGAAGCGGGATGACCCTGTTGGGAATCCCCGAAGGGGCCCGAGGCCCTCGTTCCTTGAACGGCGGAATTTTAAAACTTTTGGGATTCCCGCCTTTCCCTTGGACCGCTCGGTAAAACATGAGAACGTAAGAACACGAAAGAAAGGGTTTTAGCCATTATACCTTGACGAAGACAAGAAGATGGCGAGCTACGAACCCTTCGAATCCCCGGGATGTAGTATCTCTCTCCTAGTACCAATAAGCGCACGAACGGGGCAAGATCGTCACGCCGGCACCAACTCACGTCGCGGGGCTGCCCTTGCTGTAGGCGGCTAGGCCAAGAACACCCCGAGCCTCCTTGTCACACACGGCCGAGTCAGAGAGATGGCGAGAGAGATGAGAGACGAGAGAGAGAGGGTGAATGAAACCCTAGTTTCTTTCTTTTTCTTTTTCGAAAAATGACTTAGAATAACTTAGGGTTTTGATTCAAAAATCAAAACCCTTTTATACTTGTTAGGGTGGCCGAAAATTCAAGTAAGGTGGGTGAGAAAAATTCTCACCCACTTAAGCATACCAAGTCACTTGTTGACTTGGTCTTTCTCTTTTGAATTCAAACTCAAAATTCAAATTCAATTAAATAAATAAATAAATAAATATTTATTCTATATTTAGTATATTTAAATATAATATCCAATATATATATATTTAATTAATTTTCGAAATTTTTATCAAATAAAAAATCGATTATTATATATATCTAATATATATATATTTTATTTAATTCTAAATTAAATATTATTATTTTTCTAAAACAATAATAAAGATTTAAATCACATTTAAATCATATACTAAATATTAAATATCTAATATTATATTTCCAAAATATTTCGTGAGGTGAAAAGACCATTTTGCCGCTCACGCGTTTTTACCAAGTTTTCGGCCATTTTGGGTTTCGGCCAAGCCCTAAACCCTAATCTCTCAATCTAGGCTACAGCCTGCTCTATTCTCATATAGACGTTGTGTCGGTTGCCTTTTTTAAGCCCGACTCTCTTGGTTCGTCTCAACCGGCTCTGGGAGGAATCCAGGAGTTCGGTATTCACCTAGCCATCCCCGTGGTACCGAACCGATCCCGAGTTGAGTACGAATAGGTATTATTCACGAACCAACTATAGATTATAGTACTACGTATAAACCCTTTACGTTTGTCCCGGTCGAGTGAAAGTCACGCGTAGTCGAACTTATAGGACTCGACTCTATGATGTTCGTGTCGGTGACATTTATCAAAACTGCCCTCCACGACACTCGTGAGTCAGTTATATGCTCTGACCAGAGGCTTAGGTAAATTCCCGCACATCGAAACTGCATAGGACGTTAACCTTGAATTTAATCAAGGCCGTAAATTCCGCTCAGTGGTATAACCGGAAATCACGTCGAAAAGTCAAGACCGCATTTCGCCGCTGACCCATGCTTCATGCAATTTGGGCCTAGCAAAGTAGTGACAAATCAAGACCTTAAGACCAACCCCGAGTTAAACCCTTTCGGTCTAAGGTTCACGTAGACTACTATTGTCAATCGATCGATCAACGACTTTACCAGCGTGTGATCGTTCGATTACGAGCCAGTGTCCAAATACAGACAATCCTTTGATTCGTCTTGTATCAATGTCACGAGCTCCCACTTCCCAAGTGAATGGTTGGCACAACCATTTTGGACTCATCGACAAACAAGTCGTACTCGTCAATCCAGTCACCCTACTGGAGACTAAGACTTGTGGACTTAATTTAATATTACAGTATATCAGCTTACTGGTGCCCCCTCTCTGTCCCCACAGAATCAGTAACTGAACTGTAAATACTGGGGTTTTATTAATTCGTCTTATTACCCGAGTGCAAGGTTAATTTATTTAGACGAAATAATAATCTGCCTTTGTATTGTTTGTCATGCTAATATAGACAATAAACAAACAAAAATAATTTCATTATCAAATAATTCAATTACAAATGTTAAACACATCAAAATTACACTAATGCCCTCGTACTATCTAATCCTCGTACGGCATCTAGGGCATAAACCTCAACAATCTTCCACTTGCACTAATGCCACGCGCTATAGTATCTCAACCCCATTTTATCGAGGTGACGATCTAGCACTGCCTGAGACAGTGGCTTCGTGAACAGGTCCGCCACATTTTCTGCTGAGGCGATCTTCTGCACGGCTATAGAGCCATTCTCAACGAACCCACGTAACACGTGGTATTTTCTCTCTATGTGCTTGGACTTACTGTGAGCACGGGGTTCCTTAGCTTGTGCGATCGCTCCGCTATTGTCGCACCACAATGGTAACGGGCGATCCACTATGCTTGGTACCACCTGCAGTTCTTCTAAGAACTTGCGTATCCAAACACCCTCCTTGGCAGCTTCTGAAGCCGCTATATACTCCGCCTCAGTGGTGGAATCAGCAGTCGTGCTTTGCTTGGAACTCTTCCAAGTTACTGCGCCACCATTGAGCGTATATACAAAACTCGAAGTAGACTTTCGGTCATCCACATCTGATTGGAAGTCCGAATCCGTATAACCATCTACCTCTAATTCTCCTGGGCCGTAAATCAGTATCAAGTCCTTAGTCCGTCTAAGGTACTTCAGGACTGTCTTTACTGCCGCCCAATGTTCCTTACCAGGGTTGGCCTGAAACCTACTCACTACTCTCACAGCGTACGCTATGTCTGGTCGCGTGCAAAGCATCGCGTACATTAGGCTACCCACAGCTGAAGCATAGGGGACTCCACTCATCTCTTTTCTTTGTACCTCGTTGCGAGGAGACATAGCCTTTGAGAGATGAATCCCATGCCTCATAGGTAGGAACCCTTTCTTAGAGTCGTCTTAAACCTTTTAAGGACTTTATCTAAGTAAAGGGCCTGAGATAAGCCAATTGACCGTTTCGCCCTATCTCTAAATAGGCGTATTCCTAGAATATAGGTCGCTTCTCCCAGGTCTTTCATAGAGAATTCAGTCGAAAGCCAAGCTTTGACCTCTGAAAGCATCCCAATGTCGTTTCCTATCAAAAGGATATCATCTACGTACAATACTAGAAACGACATCTTGCTCCCATTAGCCTTCTTGTAAACACAGGGCTCATCTTCGTTCTTTATGAATCCGTAGTTCTTAACTACTTCATCGAATCGAAGATTCCAACTCCTTGAAGCTTGTTTCAGTCCATAGATGGACCGATTTAGCTTGCATACTTTTTGAGCATCTGCATCTGACGTAAAACCTTTGGGTTGTTCCATATAGCTCCTCCTGGAGGAATCCATTCAGGAACGCGGTGTTTACGTCCATCTGTCAGATCTC
This sequence comes from Lindernia subracemosa, assembly GCA_028392965.1. Classification (NCBI taxonomy): domain Eukaryota; kingdom Viridiplantae; phylum Streptophyta; class Magnoliopsida; order Lamiales; family Linderniaceae; genus Vandellia; species Vandellia subracemosa. The sequence continues at coordinate 119,794 of JAQPCC010000159.1, read as the reverse complement.
GTAGTCATAGTATGCTGCTATCGCAAGCATAATGCGAATAGACTTAATCATCGCGACTGGTGAAAAGGTCTCCTCATAGTCAATACCCTCTTTTTGACTATACCCTTTCGCTACAAGCCTATCTTTGTACGTTTCCACCTGTCCGTCAGATCCAATCTCCTTCTTGTAGATCCATTTGTTCCCGATCGGTCTGAAACCATTGGGTAGGTCTACAAGTGTCCAAACCTGGTTTGAATACATAGAGTCTATTTTGGCCTGCATAGCCTCAAGCCACTTGAGGGAGTCTGTACCAGTAATTGCCTGGTCGTAGGTGACGGGATCGTCCCCGACGCATCCCTCCATCGCAGCATCCCCATGCTCGACGTGTACCATACCATATCTCTCAGGCATTTGATATATCCTACTAGACCTGCGCAATTGCGGCTGAGCCGGGTTTTCTGGAACGTCGTCTAACGACTCTGTAACAGCTGGAGTTGATTCATCGCTTAACTCACCAAGAGTTATTTCACGTCCTTTACCACCTTCGCTAATGAACTCTTCTTCCATAAAGGTTGCGCGTAAAGCGACAAACACCCTGTGTTCTTTTGGAACGTAAAAGTAGTACCCCATTGAGTCCTCGGGGTATCCGACGAATCTGGCCATAATCGACCTTGATTCTAACTTGTCTGCCTATAACTTTTTCACAAAGGCGGGGCAACCCCAAATCCTAGTGTGATTTGGGCTTGCCTTACGATTATGCCAAGCTTCGTAAGGGATCCTATCGGCAGAACGGGTAGGTATCCTGTTAAGGATATAGGCTGCTGTCTCTAAAGCATAACCCCATAACGAAATGGGGAGATCTGTGTAACTCATCATCGACCGAACCATATCCAAAAGTGTTCGGTTTCTTCGCTCGGCTACGCCATTTAATTGGGGCGTACCGGGAGGTGAGAACTGTATAACGATGCCATTTTCTCTGAGGAATGCATCGAACTCAAGGCTCATATATTCGCCGCCTCGATCTGATCTAACGGCTTTAATGACCTTGCCAGTTTGCTTATCCACTAACGTTTTATACTCCTTGAACATTTCAAGAGCTTCGGACTTTTGTCTCATCAAATAGACAGTCCCGTAACGGGACGAATCCTCCGTAAACGTAATGAAGTAGCGACAATTACCTCGGGCCGTCACTTTAAACGGTCCGCATACATCTTTGTGGATTAATCCCAACACTTCTGTGGCCCTAGTAAAAGTCCTTGTGAAGGGTGACTTGGTCATTTTGCCTAGGATGCAAGAATGACAAGTTGGGATCGGGCCTGACTTAGCTATGCGAATCAGACCGTCCTTTTCCATCTTGTCAATCTTTGCTTTCCCAGCGTGACCTAGTCGAAGGTGCCATATGTATCGTTCGTTCGACCCCGTCGACGAGTTGGTAATTGCATTTACAGTTTCCACCTTATCTCTTAGGTTGACGTAATATAAACCATTTATTAACGTCGCTTTTCCAACGTTTTTATTTCTAAAATAAATTTGGCAAACATTATCAATAAATCGAAACTCATAACCAAGTCTGCTCAAAACAGGAATCGAAATAATGTTCTTAAGCCCCTTAGGCAAAACCAAAACATCAGAAAGTACTAAACAATGCAAAGATGATAAAAGCAAAGTCTTCGATCCAATGTGCGTTGCTGCAACACTATGTCCGCTGCCAACGTTGATCGAGACCTCACCAGCTCGAAGCTTCCTACTTCGTTCCAGACCCTGGTTCAAAACACAGATGTGGGAGCTAGCCCCTAAGTCAAGTATCCATGAAGTAGAATACACAGAACAATTAGCTTCGAAAACTAATTGCTTACCTGAAGCGTCAGAAGACGCCTTCAGCTTAGGACAGTCGCGCTTCAAGTGACCCAGCTGCTGGCAATGGAGGCACTTGTCAGTGGGCTTCGCGCCCGACTTTACAGCCTTTTTGGATTTCGCCTTCTTGGCGATTCTACCCTTTGGCCCGCTGTGCTTGCTCGGCTTCTTCTTCGACCCCTTGGACCGAGTAGTCGCAACAAGCGCCACCTCCTTGCCCTTACCCTTATCGCTGCGATACTGAGTACTGGCTGCAACCAACTGATTGATCAGGTCAGGTATCGAATACTCCCAATTGTTCAGGTAGCAGTTCACCACGAACTGGTGGAAGGACGGTGGGAGGGACTGTAGTATGACGTCAATCTTTACCTCGCGAGGTAAACCAAATGCCAGCGCATCCAATCGCTCCATATGCTCATTCAGCTTCAGTAAATGAGCATGGACATCACCACCCTCTGCGAGCTTGGTGTTAAAGAGAGTATGCATGATGGCGTAGCGAGCGCTCCTAGACGACTCACCATAAAGCCCAGCTAAATGCACCTGTATCTCTTTAACACTCATGAACTCATGCTGACGCTGCAGCTCTGGGCTCATAGTCGATAGCATGTAGGAGTGGACCTTGCCAGCATCCTCAACCCACTTATCGTGGAACTGCAGGTCTTGCTCTGTCGAATCAGCATTGGGAGTCAAAGGCTCCTCGATGTCCAAGACATACTCCAATTTTTCCAATCTGAGGACGATCATCAGATTTCTTAGCCAATCAACATAGTTTAGTCCCACCAAACAATATTTTTCCAAAAGTACGGATAATGGGTTTGTCATCGTATAAATAGAGAAGAAAATAAACTGCAGAAAGAAAACAGATAGTTAGGATTTGAAGTGTTTAATCAGACTAAAACATGACTTTAATTTTTCGTCTGACTTCGACTATTTTTCTCGAAATCCGGTCTCCCGTTAGGAATTTCGGAAACCTCGTTGAGTAGTTTCATAGTAGCGTTGATTTACCCTCACTGAATCAAACTAGCCTCAACTTAACAGTTTATTGGTATATTCGATCAGCCAGGCTCGTGTCCCACACAATTCTATCATACAGAAGGTTCAACGAATTTGTCTCAATCAGGGTCCATCGGCCTGTAACTCAGACGTCTTGGGAATGATTGTACAAGTGCTACCTATCAACGTCCTGCTAACCTTCCACTTTTGAGTGAACTTCGCCTCCGTAGGATAACACTTTGCGGGAGGACGAAGAGTGGTTGGCTAGCGGCATTATCAAAGAATGCATCCAAATACGTTCACGTCAAAGGCGAGGGTTTTAGCGCCGTAACTCGGTCAACCAAAACCGTACCCCTATGTCGTAACGTTTTTGGACTTGATAGAAGACAGGAGCCCCGCCCCTTTACTCACTTGATATTTTAAAGTCTAACTTCGGAAGAATCCTCACGGATAAGAACGAGCACATTATGCACGATATCACGTTCGAAACCAACACGCACATAATAGACTTTAATAGAAAACCTAGTTTCAACCTATTAAAGTAAATGTGAAAGATCGGGGATATTTCTAGTTCAATCCTATTCGTACAAAAAGAAAACTCTAAGTCTTCGGGCTTGTCTCGAACGGACACCTCGGCCACCGTCTTGTTCGTTCGTCTCGTCTCGATCGTCTCTCATCTCTCTCGCCATCTCTCTCACTCGGCCGCGTGTGACAAGGAGGCTCGGGGTGTTCTTGGCCTAGCCGCCTACAGCAAGGGCAGCCCCGCGACATGTGTTGGTGTCGGCGTGACGATCTTGCCCCGTTCGTGCCCTTATTGGTGCTAGGAGAGGGATACTACATCCCGGGGATTCGAAGGGTTCGTAGCTCGCCATCTTCTTGTCTTCGTCAACGTATAATGGCTAAAACCCTTGCTTTCGTGTTCTTACGTTCTCGTGTTTTACCGAGCGGTCCAAGGGAAAGGCGGGAATTCCAAAAGTTTTAAAATTCCGCCGTTCAAGGAACGAGGGCCTCGGGCCCCTTCGGGGATTCCCAGCAGTGGTATCAGAGCCTTAGGCTCGGTTAAGTCACGGGACTATGACCACGAAGCCCGAAAAATGCTTTTTGAAAGGCTGGCCTGGCCGTGCGCGCAGCGCGCGCGGCACTTGGTCGGGCCGCGAAGGCGGTGCCGGCTCGGTCGCGATCGGGTTCGCGCGGTTAAGCCTCGAAGCCCAATGGGCCTGGCCCAAATCTGATAAAAGCCCAAATATGGATTTAGGCTTGGATCTGTGTAAAATTGTCATGAAACATGTAATATTTGAATTACGTGGTGATTGATTGGGGATTAGGTTCTGTTTTTACCGAGTGATATGTTAAGGGTGACAAGGTCCTCCCCGGGTTGTACTTTACAGTTTTTCTAGAAAGACGTGTTTTGTTGTTTTAGGGAAAGTTCCCCCCGTCATAGGCTATAGTAGTACAAGATTACGGCCCTCGTTCCTCGAACGGCGGAATTTTAAAACTTTTGGGATTCCCGCCTTTCCCTTGGACAGCTCGGTAAAACACGACAACGTAAGAACACGAAAGAAAGGGTTTTAGCCATTATACCTTGACGAAGACAAGAAGATGGCGAGCTACGAACCCTCCGAATCCCCGGGATGTAGTATCCCTCTCCTAGCACCAATAAGCGCACGAACGGGGCTTCCCTTGCTGTAGGCGGCTAGGCCAAGAACACCCCGAGCCTCCTTGTCACACGCGGCCGAGTGAGAGAGATGGCGAGAGAGATGAGAGACGAGAGATAGAGGGTGAATGAAACCCTAGTTTCTTTCTTTTTCTTTTTCGAAAACAATAATAAAGATTTAAATCACATTTAAATCATATACTAAATATTAAATATCTAATATTATATTTTCAAAATATTTCGTGAGGTGAAAAGACCATTTTGCCCCTCAGGCGTTTTTACCAAGTTTTCGGCCATTTAGGGTTCCGGCCAAGCCCTAAACCCTAATCTCTTAATCTATGCCCCAGCATGCTCTATTCTCATATAGACGTTGTGTCGGTTGCCCTTTTTAAGCCCGACTCTCTTGGTTCGTCTCAACCGGCTCTGGGAGGAATCCAGGAGTTCGGTATTCACCTAGCCAGCCCCGTGGTACCGAACCGATTCCGAGTTGAGTACGAATAGGTATTATTCACGAACCGACTATAGATTATCGTACTACGTATAAACCCTTTACGTTTGTCCCGGTCGAGTGAAAGTCACGCGTAGTCGAACTTACAGGACTCGACTCTATGATGTTCGTGTCGGTGACATTTACCAAAACTGCCCTCCACGACACTCGTGAGTCAGTTATATGCTCTGGCCAGAGGCTTAGGTAAATTCCCGCACATCGAAACTGCATAGGACGTTAACCTAGAATTTAATCAAGGCCGTAAATTCCGCTCAGCGGAATAACCGGCAATCACGTCGAAAAGTCAAGACCGCATTTCGCCGCTGACCCATGCTTCATTCAATTTGGGCATAGCAAACTAGTGACAAATCAAGACCTTAAGACCAACCCCGAGTTAAATCCTTTCGGTCTAAGGTTCACGTAGACTACTATAGTCAATCGATCGATCAGCGACTTTACCAGCGTGTGATCGTTCGATTACGAGCCAGAGTCTAAATACAGACAATCCCCTGATTCGTCTTGTATCAATGTCACGAGCTCCCACTTCCCAAGTGAATGGTTGACACAACCATTTTGGACTCATCGACAAACAAGTCGTACTCGTCAATCTAGTCACCCTACTGGAGACTAAGACTTGTGGACTTAATTTAATATTACAGTATATCAGCTTACTGGTGCCCCCTCTCTGTCCCCACAGAATCAGTAACTGAACTGTAAATACTGGGGTTTTATTAATTCGTCTTATTACCCGACTGCAAGGTTAATTTATTTAGACGAAATAATAATCTGCCTTTGTATTGTTTGTCATGCTAATATAGACAATAAACAAACAAAAATAATTTCATTATAAAATAATTCAATTACAAATGTTAAACACATCAAAATTACACTAATGCCCTCGTACTATCTAATCCTCGTACGTCATCGAGGGCATAAACCTCAACAGACCCACGGCCGTGGATCAGGACAGAAGCTCGTTCCAGAGCTAGACTAAGGTCCACGGCCGTGGAGATATTGCTCCAAATCGTGGGCAGAGGCTGGAGACGCCTCACGGTCAGATGCAGAAGGTCCACGGCCGTGAACATCATGCGAATTCTGCCAGAGACTGAGTATAGTCCACGGGCTGAGACACTTCGGTGTCAACGGCCGTGGACCCTTATTGTCTGGACCGATGCAGCAGCACGCCGTGGACAGTGGCAGAAAGACATCCACGGTCTGGAACGCTTCTGTCCACGGCCGTGGATGATGGCAGAGTGCAAAGGCCCAGTGTATTTCGACACTCCACGGATGTGGGAGGCCCATTCCCAGACCGTGGATAGAGCGAAAACACTGAATAAAGCTCAGAATCAACCCTAAACGAAAGGGGACGCACACACACAACACACACTAAACCCTAAGGCGGCTAGGAGGCGATTTGGAGCAAGAGAGATGAGAGGAAGGGCTAACACACCTTAGACGCAAGGATTTGCTCCCGGATCGTGATTCAAGGACAACCCCAACGGAGAAACCATCCCGAGCGTGAATCCCCTCAAGAACGAACCTTGAGCTACTCAAAGAAGGAAGTTTCATGTTTATTTTGGTTTCCCTCCGAATTTGTTTTGTGTTTGAACATAATATGAGTAGCTAAATCCTTGGTGTTAGGGATTAGATGATTGCTAGGTCGGATTTGTTGTTTTGACGTTGATTTCTCGTGAACACGTGTTTGGATCTACTTATTGTTATGAAATTTATTCTTCGTTCAATATGTCTATGTGTTGATACGAATATTTGTGTATCGTCGAGGGCGACAGCTAAAGACGATTAGACTATTCATAAACATTAGGGTTCGGTTAGAGGGAGACAGCTAATAACCGACCCTCGCTAATAGCAATACCGATTTAGATTCTCGAGACCGTCTAGGGCTACAACAAATTCGGTCTCGAGTAGGAAATTGTTGCGATTTAGGAATAAATACGTGGGAACGGGGAATTACGGCATTAACAACGAGACCTGGCAGGATTCGAAATCCCGAGCACGTCTTTTACCAATCGAGTACCTAAACCTCTACTTGCCTTCGTTATTTTAGTCGTATAATTAGGATTGTGTGTTTGTGGTTCCATCAGTTAGAAAATCATCCAACTATTTGATAGGCTAGATATTAAATCCTAGGATTAGTACTAGTACTTACTTTATTCCTCGTGATCGATACTCGGATACTCATCTAACTACACTACGTTCGATAGGCACACTGCCTATCGCGCTAGGGTGTTATTTGTTATTCGTTTTAATTATTACTTGTCGCATAACCCGTATTTTACATACACCTTAGCCGTGATCAAGTTTTTCGCGCCATTGCCGGGGAAGTAGAGTGATATTAGGAAACCCCTATTTTAGTACTTTAGCCATTTAATTCTTTCCGTTCATTATTTGCATTATTTTACTTCACTTTATTTTTCTTTATTTCATAACTTATCCTTCGTACGTAAACTTTTTGGATTTACGAGGTACCTCTACACGGTGTATGACTCGTAGCCATCCATCGGAATTGATCACAGACATAGACCCAGATTTTGAGAGGAACTTACGAAGGAGACGTAGAGCTGAAACCGAAGGTTCATCAAGCAGCGAACAGGCGCTCGTTAGCTATTCGGACTGTAGGTCACAAACAGTGATCGATCATCGCAAACAGTAAACATAATGATCATCGAAAACATTCAAGCAAGCAGCACATTCAAAGTTGCGATGAACAGTGACTATCGTAAACTTTAATTCACCTCAGAATCAAGCATCGTAAACCTAAAATCAACTCAAATCGATTCAATTCTAACACGTTTGCTCTGATACCAATTGTAGGTCACAGTTTTAACATCCAATCAATAAAACTTGAGCATAGATTGATCGAATTACCTTGATAATAAACGCGCGGAAGACTTTGGGTAATTATCAATCAACCTTCATTAATCACCAAGCTTCTCCCTACAATAATTTCCTTTCTCTCTCTACAATTAAGCCCTAATTATGATAATGATGAGAGAGTGTTTCTAGTGAGAGAAAGCTAAAACTCAAGTTATGTGTTAATCACACACTTGCCCTATATATACCAAAGCATACTTTGGTATATTTACACTTTAGTCCCTATATTTACATAAAATACAATTAAGTCCCTAGACAAAGATAACATGATTATTGAACACTAGAAAATATTCCTAACACAGACGACCCGGTCGAGAAGTTCGAGGACGCAAGTAATTTCCAGCGAGAGCGTTCCGTGAATAGACTAGAGGAAACTACAAAAATGGCGTACCAAAGAGCCCAAGCTCTTGCAGAAGAACCACCACTTCAGGATCTTCTCAGGACGGCTACTTTCGGAGGGACCGAAGAAGCTATCGTGATCCCACCGTTCGAGAATAACAACTTCGAGCTGAAGTATTGCTGGATCCAGATGATATTTCAGACGGCTCAGTTCGAAGGGAACTCCGACGATGATCCATACTCTCACCTGAAGGCTTTCCTCACCATCACTGACACTATTAGAGTGAACGGAGTTTCGAATGACACCATTAAGCAGATGTTGTTCCCGTTCTCTCTCAAGTATCGGGCGAGGGACTGGCTCGAGCTTCTACCACCGAGATCCATCTTCACATGGGAGGAGCTGAGAAGCGCTTTTATCGGACAATTCTTCCCACAGTCCAAGGTGCTAAAGCTTAAGAATGAAATCTCACTATTCCATCAAAAGGATAGCGAGAATCTATATGAGGTGTGGGAGAGATACAAGACGTTATTAAAGCGGTGCCCTCAGCACGGGATGTCCAAGGCAGCGATTGTGAGCAAGTTCCATGATGCCTTGAACGATCAGACGGCTCATATGCTAGACGGAGCAGCAAACGGAGGGCTCGTGAAGCTAAATGCCACCGACGCATGGAATTGAATCGAGGACTATACATGCAACAGCTTCATGAGGGGCAATTCAAGGATGAAGGCGCCCGGAGTCTTTGGAGTTAGCGAAGACACGGCGATGAACGCCAAAATGGATGCCCTCCAGCAGCAAATCGCCGCGAGCAACCTACAAATGCAGAACATACTGACGGCGTTCCTCCCGAAGGTAGTCCCGCCCAATACCGTTAACGCCGTGATGAACCCAATGGTGACCATCTCGCCACAACCAACCCCGTACACACCTTTGTGTGGTGTTTGTGGAGCAGCTCACGAGACTTCGGAGTGTCAGACCATGTCGTCAATAGAGCAGGTCGACTACATGGGTAACTTTCAAGGGCAGAGGAGTTTCCAGCATCGATCGCACCCGAACCTGTCTTACGGCCAGCAGGGGCAGCAAGGTTCAAGACCGTCGAGCTACTAACAAAGGCCACCGGGATTTCAAGCGGGTGGATCCAACTACCAAGCTGGAGGGTCAAGCAGCCACTATCAACAGTCACCAACCCAAGGATCAGGATCCAATGACATGAAGGAAATGAAGGACATGATGGCGGCGCTACTCACAAAGTTTGGGAAGACGACGGAGGTCCACGAGAGCCGATTGACAAGGATGGAAGACCAATTCCAGACCCTTGATATCCGAAGCCAAAATACCGACGCATCTATCCGCCAGCTCGAGCAACAAGTAGGCCAGTTGGCAAAGCAGTTGACGGGGCGATCACAAGGATCATTGCCGAGCTACACGGAGACCAACCCGAAGGAGCACTGCAAGGCCGTGACGTTGAGGAACGGCAGGGAACTGCAAGAGGTGCCCCTGAAATCCACAAAGAAGTCTGTGGAATCGATGGAAGAAGGAGTCCATCCGAGCCGAAGTGAGGAGGAGGCCACGGACAAGGCTGTTGAACCTGAGATGGTGCCAGAGAAGGACACCACTGAGACCGAGGCCGAAACAATGAAGTCGAAGGAACCATCAAGACCGCCGGTGAAACCCTACCAACCGAAGATCCCGTACCCCGCTAGGCTAAGGAAGGATGGTGTAGACGATCAGTTTGGTAAATTTATGGCTTTGTGTAAACAATTGCATATTAACATACCGTTTGTTGAAGCCATTACACAGATGCCCCGGTACGCAAAGTTTCTAAAGGACTTGTTGACGAATCGACGGAAGCTTGAGGACGTCTCCACCGTTTGCTTGAGGGGAGAATGTTCGGCTATCTTACAAAGCAAGATCCCAAAGAAGCTTAAGGATCCAGGGAGTTTTACGATCCCTTGTTTGATAAGAGATATTGTGGTAGATAGGGCACTAGCTGACTTAGGAGCTAGTATAAATCTGATGTCCTATTCTATGTTTAAACGCTTAGGGTTAGGTGAACCCCGACCCACGAGGATGAGTTTGCAGTTAGCTGACAGATCACTTAAATACCCTCGTGGAGTCGTTGAGGATGTGTTGGTCAAAGTTGACAAATTCATCATACCTGCCGACTTTGTTATCTTAGATATGCAGGAGGACGAAAATGTCCCCCTGATTTTAGGCAAACCGTTCGTGGCCACTGCTGAGTCTATGATAGACGTCAGGAACGGAACGTTGACTTTGACCATAGATGGAGAGAAAGTGACCTTTAGCATGACGGATTCAATGAATAATTCCGCCGAACATGATGATAAGTGTTATTACATGGATGCTTTTGAGAGGGATTTTCTTTTATCTGTCCAGGGATTATCATAGGTCACTGAAAGTTTTGACGTGGACGAGGCAAACGAGGAGCCCGAGGAGGATGCCGACGAGCCCGTGATGGAAGTCCACGAGAGTCAAGAAGAGGACAAGGAGAAGAGCTCGTTGGACGAGCCACCAGTGTTGGAATTAAAGCAACTGCCTAACCACCTCGTGTATGCATTTCTGGAGGGCACTTCAAGTTTACCGGTGATAGTCTCCTCCGCTCTCGATGATGATCAAAAGGAGAGACTACTGAGGGTACTAAGGGAGCACAAGAAGACCATAGCTTGGAAGATCTCGGATATCCGAGGAATTAGCCCGAGCTTCTGCACCCACAAGATTTTAATGGAGGATGATTTCAAGCCCGTCGCCCAGCGCCAAAGATGCCTCAACCCGAACATGAAGGATGTGGTAAAGAAGGAGGTGATCAAGCTGCTAGACGCCGGGATGATTTATCCGATCTCGGATAGCTCGTGGGTGAGCCCGGTCCAGGTGGTCCCGAATAAAGGAGGAATGACGGTCGTGAAGAATGACAAGAATGAGCTGATTCCGACGCGGACCGTAACTGGTTGGAGGGTGTGCATCGACTACCGAAAGCTGAACGATGCCACCCGAAAAGACCACTTTCCTTTACCCTTCATTGATCAAATGCTAAAACGTTTATCGGGTCACGATTTTTATTGTTTTCTTGACGGTTTGTCAGGTTACCTTCAAATCTCGATAGCGCCAGAGGACCAAGAGAAGACGACCTTCACCTGCCCATTTGGCACGGTCGCCTACCGACGGATGCCGTTCGGGTTATGCAACGCTCCGGCGACATTCCAACGATGCATGATGGCTATTTTTGATGAGTTGGTAGGTGACATAATGGAGGTATTTATGGCTCCTCATTTGATCGTTGCTTGTCTAATCTCGAACGTGTGTTAGCACGTTGCGAGGAAACACACTTAGCCCTTAATTGGGAAAAGTGTCATTTTATGGTTCGAGAAGGCATAATCTTAGGCCATAAGATTTCCCTTAAGGGAATCGAAGTGGATAAGGCTAAGATTAAGACGATTGAAAAACTGCCAATTCCCTCGAACGTAAAATCTATTCGGAGCTTTTTAGGCCATGCGGGTTTTTACCGTAGATTTATTAAGGATTTTTCCAAGATCGCAAGACCTATGTCTAAGCTCCTTGAGAAAGATGCCCCATTTGTTTTTGACGATGAGTGCTTGCAAGCATTTGAGTCTCTTAAGGAGAAACTCATTTCTGCACCTATTATGGTGGCGCCCGATTGGGAGCTCCCTTTTGAGCTTATGTGCGATGCTAGTGACTACGCAGTGGGGGCTGTTTTGGGACAGCTCAAGGATAATCATTTTCGGCCGATTTACTACGCCAGTAAGACGTTGGATGCTGCTCAATCCAACTACATTACCACCGAGAAGGAGTTATTAGCTGTCGTCTTCGCCTTCGACAAATTCAGGTCATATCTTACTTTGTCGAAAGTTATTGTTTTTACTGACCACTCTGCTCTTAAGTACTTATTAGCAAAGCCGGACGCTAAGCCAAGGCTAATTCGATGGGTCTTACTCCTACAAGAGTTCCACATCGAGATAAAAGACAAGAAAGGAGCAGAGAATTTGGCGACCGACCACCTCTCAAGGTTGGAGGAGTCCGAGGTGGCGAGCCAAGGCGAAGAGATTAGAGATAAGTTCCCAGACGAGCATCTATACGCCGTCCGAGAGGTAAGAGAGGATGTTCCTTGGTTTGCAGATTTCGCTAACTATTTAGTTGCGAGGGTCTTACCAAAGGAATACTCAAGTCAGCAAAAGAAGAAATTCTTTTCTGACTTGAAGTATTATTTTTGGGAAGAACCGGTCCTTTTTAAGCAATGTGCAGATCAAATGATCAGGAGGTGCATCTCATTTCCCGAGACGTTGAAGATTATCGACCATTGCCATAGCGGACCGACTGGAGGCCATTACGCAGCAAATCGAACCGCACAGAAGGTGTTGGAGTGCGGATTTTATTGGCCGACGCTTTTCAAGGATGCTCAGAAATATGTTGACACTTGTGATCAGTGTCAACGGTCAGGTAATATTTCTAAGCGTGATGAGATGCCTCAGAATTTTATTCTGGTATGTGAAGTTTTCGACGTGTGGGGCATCGACTTTATGGGTCCGTTTCCTAGTTCGTACGGTAATAAGTATATACTAGTTGCCGTCGACTATGTGTCCAAGTGGGCCGAGGCTCAAGCCTTACCCACGAACGACGCTAGGGTGGTTGTTAAGTTTCTACGTACATTATTTTCACGATTTGGGTCGCCACGATTTAGTGATAACGGCACCCATTTTTGCAATTCTCAATTTGCGCGCACGTTAGAAAAATACGGCCTGAGACATAGTCTTTCCACGCCGTATCACCCGCAGGCAAGTGGTCAAGTGGAGGTAGTAAATCGCGAGCTAAAGCGGATTTTAAAAAAGACGATTGTGGGAAATCATCGGGATTGGGCAAATAAGCTTAATGACTCTCTTTGGGCATATAGGACTGCATATAAGACCCCAATAGGCACCACACCGTATAGATTGGTCTATGGCAAGGCTTGTCACCTTCCCGTAGAATTAGAACATAAAGCCTATTGGGCAATTAAAGCCCTAAATCTAGACTTGGAGCAAGCTGGTGAAAAGCGTAAGCTCCGAGTTAATGAGCTTGACGAGTGGCGTTTGTCGGCCTACGATAACACCAAGATGTATAAGGAGCGTTCCAAGCTTTATCACGACCGACGTATTAAGAAGGGTAAAGAGTTCGAAGTAGGAGAACAAGTCCTCCTCTTCAACTTAGACTCAGAATCTTCCCCGAGAAGTTACGGTCATGTTGGTCGGGTCCGTTTACCATTAACCGTGTTTTTCCTTACGGCACTGTTGAGATATGTGGCGAAGAACAGGGTCCATTCAAGGTGAACGGCCAACGGTTGACGCATTACTTGGGAGAAGTGCGGGACACGAGCGAGAAGGAGGTGATGTACCGCGACGTCAAACACCCCTAAAGGTAATGCAAGTGCGTCCAGCTCAAGACGTTAAAGAAGCGCTTCTTGGGAGGCAACCCAGGTATTTGCATTCACGTTTATGTTTTGTCGTTAGGATAGTTGTATTCATATCTATGTTTATTGTATCAAAGCATTTGGATGAGGGATTAGAGTCCGAATTATATTTTTATATGTCTAGAAAATTATCTTGAATTGTTGAGTGAAAAAAATGTGTTTGTCGAGTACTCATCTTTAGACTTTTGGCAAGATCCACGGTCTGGGACATAAACCCCACGGCCGTGGACACTCATAAAATCTCGGCAGCAAGTTATTTAGTTCCACGGTCTGGGGCAAGAACTCGTCCACGACCGTGGACGAGTCGAAGCCTCTGACTACAATCAGACTACATCTACGGCCTGGGACATAGATGTCCACTGTAATACCCGAGCCCTCAAATATCTCGATTGACCAATATATTTCATGCATTATACTTGCTAACGATATATGTGCATAAGTCATTGAGTCTTAGGTGTTGCATATGAGGTGCATTTTTATATGTTGCATACTTGATGTGATTTATTTGGCTAACGTAAGACTTTAATATTTGACATTAATCTAGGAATAAAATAAAATAAATAAATTACATGAATAATAATAATAATAATAATAATAATAATAATAATAATAATAATAATAATAATAATAGATTATTTAGGAATCTTTATCCGATTAGTTGAGTCGGTATTGTAATAACACACATGTTCATCACTAGTATACGACTAGTTACATGTCTGTAACTTGTATGTTTCCCGATCATTTGTGTAGGTAGCTATCCGAAAATTTTATTAAAATTATATTAGAATTATGCAAATATTCCTTCAATAGGGTATAGAGTGTAATTATCAATTTAATTACTTAACACATAGGGTAATCTCTTAACCGCCTTAGACCACTTGATTTATTAAACATCACAACATACGCATCTCATAACTTCACCTGCAAGTAACGAAATTTGTGGGCAGCAAACAAAAGAAAAAAAAAGGAAGAGAGAAACCAAGAGAGGGAGGAAAGCATAAAAGCATAGGTTTTTGAGTCATCATTCGTTCCTCCATCATATTGCTGGGAAGAGGAAGTACTTTTCATCATAATACATGGAAGGGATTGTGGTTTGCAGCAAAGATTAAGTAGGAAAATCACACAACGCTGTGTTTATTCAAGTCAGGGGGTGTTTTATTGAATAAAGTCCAAGGTTACAGGTAAGTGAAAATCCAACTACGACGCATGGACATAGTATTCGGTGTTTTATAATATACATGCTTCGATGTTTCGATGATTTTATGTGAAGGTGTTATATTTGTTTGATTAATATTTGCATATGAGCTACATGAATTCATGAGCATACCATTCACGGCATATACATATGCATGCATATTATTGGGTACTGTTGAGTGTTGGCATGCATAGTCGTAATCGCCGGGGAGCGATGTATATGTGCCGATTATTGGCATGCAGTTGAGGTGTATGTGGTTATTACTAGTGCACCATCGACGGAAGGGGCGACCTGGGCAGGGGCGACCTAGGGTATGTGACCCTAGTGTAGGCTACCCAGAGTAGGCTACCGTCATATGTTGAGGCAGAAGGGGCGACCTAGGAAGGAGCGACCTAGGGAGACCTAGCGTAGGCTACCTGGAGTGGGCCACTGCCATATTATTGATGCGGTAGGAGCGACCTGGACGGGGCGACCTGGATGGGGCGACCTAGGAAAACCTAGCGTAGGCTACCAGCGTGGGCTACCAGCGTAGGCGACCGCGACAGAAGGGGCGACCTGGGAAGGAGCGACCTAGGGAGACCTAGTATTGGCTACCCAGAGTGGGCCACTGTCAGATGATTTATTGAGCTCTTGGTGGTGCATAGTATTTTAGCCACGGGCCCAGACAGAGGATGAGAGAGATGATTCATTTTGAGATGTCGAGTCACATGTAGTTTATGCATATGATGAGGATTTCCATATTCACGAGCATGCATGATTTTTACTTACTGAGCTTCTAGCTCATATAGTTCATGCGTTGTAGGTGACCGAGATGACCTTGTTTGACTGACGTAGATAGCGAGGCTGGTCGTTGGAGCTTCCACGGGCTTTTGAGGTGGACTGTACATGGATGACGACCTGTGAGGCGGGCTAGTCTCTTTTGCTGCATCTGATGTGTATGTTTTTGTTGTATGTGGTTGTGAGGTTGTGTAAATTTGTCTTGTCGTATGGTTTTATGTGAGTCTACGTATATCTTGTGTTGGTCGAGTCAGGATGTGTATGTGGGATTCGTGAATAGTTTGGTGCTTGTCTTGTTGAGACGTTATTTGGTTTTATGATGCGCGTGATGTGAGTATCTTTTGATTTAATTCAGGGGTTTTTGACGAGTTTTAAACGGAACTCACGCAAGTTATTTTCTCGAGTTAGCGTCGTTAGGGTCGTTTTGGTTGTGTATGTTGGGTGGTCGTCACAGTTTGGTATCAGAGCTACGGTTACAGGTTCTGTAGACTATCCATGTACAGGAACTCAAAAGTGTGGAAGCGCACGCGCAGCCTTGCTCGTAAGTTTTATGATATTGCGTGAATAATTTTCTGTTGCATGAATTTATTGGCCATATTATTCGAAAATGGTTAACAGGATAAAGTGTGAGCATCATGGTACGTACTAGAGGTGAAAGCAGCAGAGGAAGTAGTCAGGGTAGGGAGACTGTGAACCCTACTGATGAGCGAGATACTGCCATTATCCGACTTACTGAACTTGTTCAACGTCAATCCGAGCAAATTCAAGAGTTAATCCAACAGCGGAATTCGAATGGACAGCATAATCCATCTCAAGCGGAAAGGGTAGAGATCGTTGCTGAAAGATTTCAGAAACTTAATCCGCCAATTTTCGAAGACGCTGTCGACCCAACAGCTGCAGAGGACTGGCTTAGGACCCTTGAGAATATGTTCCAGTATAGCCAAATTCCCGAGCAAGATAAAGTCCTTTGTGCGGCTTTTATGCTTCGTGGTAGTGCGGGGCATTGGTGGGATACAATGAGAGCTATCGAAGATCATGTCACGATGACGTGGGAACGCTTCAAGGAGATCTTCAGAAATAAATACTTCACAGCCCCTGTACGTGCTATGAGGATGAATGAATTCATAAACTTACGACAGGGAGCCATGGCAGTTGCAGAGTACATTCGCAAATTTGAGCAGCTATCAAGGTTCGCAACACATATGGTGAGTACTGACGCCCTGAAAGTGGAGCGATTTCTTGAAGGCCTGAAACCGGAACTTTACCGAGATGTCAACATGGCTGGTATTCAAGGAATCACGTATGCTCAAGTTGCGGAAAGGGCATTAGTTGCGGAGCAAGCTGAGATGAGAATTGTACGTGCCGAAGAAGCAAAACGCAAATTTGTGCAAGGTCAAAAATGGGCCGAAGGCGACAGAAAGAGGCAGTTCGTAGTCAAAGGCCAGAAACTGAATTTTCAAGGAAGGCCTGGACCTCAGCGATGGGAGCCGAACACGAAGCCGAATCCAAATCAGGAGAGATCCCAAATCCCGATGCCCATATGCCCAAGGTGCGGACGTCAACACACCGGCAACTGTTTCACCCAAACTATCAAGTGCTTCATATGCGGGAAATTGGGTCACATCGCAAGAACATGTCCGGCAAAGCCACAGACAGTACCTGCTAGAGTTTTCACCATTACGAGCGATGAAGCAGAGGCTAATCCATCAGTGGTGACAGGTACACTCTCTATATACAATGTTCCGACATCCATACTAATAGATTCGGGAGCCACGCATTCATTTGCATCATCTAAGTACATAACGAGGCTCGGTATAACACCTCTTCTATCCAAGCTCAATTACAATGTGACGATTCCTCATGGAGCTTCAACCCAGACAAATCAGATTCTGCAAGAGTGTGCGGTACCGATTGAAGATAGGAAATTATATGCTGATCTGATCGTAATCCCAATGAATGATTACGATATCATCCTTGGTATGGATTGGTTATCGAAGTATGGAGCGGTGATTGACTGCAACAAAAAGATTGTTACTTTCCATTTACCGGGAGCAAAGCCTTTTTCTTTCTCGGGAGTTGCAAATGGCAGCAGGATTTCGAAAATATCAGCGTTAAAGGCTCAACGATTGATAGATGTTGGTTGTGAAGCTTATCTCATTTATGCAATAAAAGCAGAGGAACAACCTCAACCCGATCTTAGTAAAGTACCTGTTGTGAAGGACTATCAAGACGTATTTCCTGATGATCTTTCTGGATTACCACCTGACAGGGAGATAGAATTTTCGATTGAACTACCTCCAGGTACACCTCCAATTTCAAAAGCTCCATATCGAATGGCTCCGACCGAGCTGAAAGAATTGAAGATACATCTACAAGATCTACTCGATAAAGGTTTTATTCAACCCAGTTTTTCACCATGGGGTGCACCAGTTCTATTTGTACGAAAGAAGGATGGATCAATGAGACTCTGCATTGATTACCGGGAGTTGAACAAGGTTACCATCAAGAATAAATATCCTTTGCCTCGAATTGATGATCTTTTCGATCAACTCCAAGGTGCAGCTGTATTCTCGAAGATCGATCTACGTTCAGGTTATCATCAGTTAAAGATAAAGGTGGAGGACATTCCGAAGACGGCGTTCAGCACTCGATATGGACACTACGAGTTTCTAGTGATGCCATTTGGGTTGACTAATGCACCTGCTGCGTTCATGGATTTGATGAATCGTGTCTTCAAGGAGTTTCTTGATAAGTTCGTTATCGTGTTTATCGATGATATTCTCATTTATTCCAAGACAAGGGAGGAACACGAGATACACTTGAAGATCGTATTGGAGATATTAAAAAAGAAACAACTCTATGCAAAATTCAAGAAATGTGAGTTTTGGCTAGATAGAGTTGTGTTCTTAGGACATGTTATTTCTGGAGCAGGAATATCAGTAGACCCAACCAAAGTTGAAGCAATCAATAATTGGCCCCAGCCAACAAATCCTTCAGAGGTGCGGAGTTTTCTTGGCTTAGCGGGGTATTATCGCAGATTCATTGAGGGATTTTCGAAAATCGCTTCGTCATTGACAAAGTTGACTCGGAAGAATATTCCATTTCAATGGACCGATTCGTGTGAATGGAGTTTTCAGGAGTTGAAGAAGCGACTTACTTCGGCACCTGTCTTGACAATTCCAACTGGAAGCGGGGGTTTTTCAGTATACAGCGATGCATCGAAGAACGGCTTAGGTTGTGTACTGATGCAAAATGGGAAGGTTGTTGCATATGCTTCCAGACAACTGAAGGAATATGAGAAGAATTATCCCACTCATGACTTGGAGCTTGCGGCTGTGGTATTTGCATTGAAAATATGGCGACACTATTTATACGGTGAACGATGCGAGATCTATACAGATCATAAGAGCTTGAAATACTTTTTCACTCAGAAGGAACTGAATATGCGGCAACGAAGATGGTTAGAGCTTGTCAAGGATTACGACTGCGTAATCAACTACCACCCGGGAAAAGCTAATGTTGTTGCTGATGCTCTAAGTCGGAAGACAATTCAGAGTTCTGTAGCTTCTATCTCAGTTCAGAAATCAGAACTCGCTGACTTACAAAAGATGAACGTGGAAGTCATCAACGTTGGTGAGAAGTAAAATTAGCAGCTTTGATGCTTCAACCCACAATTTTGGACAGAATCAAACAAACACAACCGACTGATGAATACTATCAGAAGGTAAAGAAAGATGCCAGGGAAGATACATCTTCGGAGTTAAAAATATTTGAAGATGGTGTTCTGCGATTTAGAGATCGTCTGTACGTACCCGGGAATGAGGAGATTCGAAGAGACATTTTATCTGAAGCACATTCCACGCTATATTCGGTACATCCTGGAGCAACAAAGATGTATCGAGATCTTCAGAAATATTATTGGTGGCCGGGCATGAAGAAAGACATAGCGCAATTTGTGGATCAATGTCTGACCTGTCAACAAGTGAAAGCGGAACATCAAAGGCCAGCGGGAATGTTACAACCGCTATCAATTCCAGAATGGAAATGGGAACGAATAACGATGGACTTCGTCGTTGGCTTGCCAAAGACTTTAAAGGGACACGATGCTATCTGGGTAATCGTTGACAGATTAACCAAGTCTGCTCATTTTCTACCCATTAATTCGTCATACACCATGGATCGATATGCGGAAATTTACATTCAAGAAATAGTTCGACTTCATGGTGTTCCACTGTCGATGGTTTCAGATCGAGACTCCAGGTTCTTGTCTAACTTTTGGAGACGCTTACAGAAGGCGATGGGGACAAAATTATCTTTTAGCACAGCCTATCATCCTCAAACAGATGGGCAATCAGAACGAACAATTCAGACCTTGGAATACATGCTTCGTGCTTGCGTATTAGATTTTAAAGGTCATTGGAGTAAATTTCTACCATTGATCGAATTCTCGTATAATAACAGCTATCATGCCACTATTGGAATGGCACCGTATGAGGCCTTGTATGGGAGAAAATGTAGATCGCCTGTTCATTGGGATGAAATTGGCGAGAAAATATTGCTTGGACCTGACATGGTGCGAGAAATGACGGATGTTGTAGCAAAAATTCAACAGAGTATGCAAACTGCTCAGAGTCGACAGAAAAGCTATGCTGACCAAAAACGAAGGCCGTTAGAATTTGAAGTTGATGAATTGGTGTTTCTGAAAGTTTCCCCAATGAAAGGTGTGATGCAATTTGGAAAGAAAGGAAAGTTAAGTCCCAGATACATTGGACCTTTCAAGATTATGGAAAGGATTGGCGATGTTGCATACAGACTCGATTTGCCCTCATCGTTGTCTCAGATTCATGGCATTTTTCACGTATCTATGCTACGGAGGTACGTTGCAGATCCTAGCCATGTTTTGAAAAGTAAACCGGTCGACTTAAAAGCTGACTTGAGTTATGAAGAGAACCAGTAGAGATTTTGCTACGCGAAGTCAAACAACTCAGGAATAAGAAAATTCCCTTGGTTAAAGTGTTGTGGAGGAATCAGACAGTCGAGGAAGCCACATGGGAAAGAGAGGACGATATGAGAACTCGATACCCTGACCTATTTCGGTAAGTTGAATTTCGAGGACGAAATTCTTTTAAGGAGGGGAGGATGTAATACCCGAGCCCTCAAATATCTCGATTGGCCAATATATTTCATGCATTATACTTGCTAACGATATATGTGCATAAGTCATTGAGTCTTAGGTGTTGCATATGAGGTGCATTTTTATATGTTGCATACTTGATGTGATTTATTTGGCTAACGTAAGACTTTAATATTTGACATTAATCTAGGAATAAAATAAAATAAATAAATTACATGAATAATAATAATAATAATAATAATAATAATAATAATAATAATAATAATAATAGATTATTTAGGAATCTTTATCCGATTAGTTGAGTCGGTATTGTAATAACACACATGTTCATCACTAGTATACGACTAGTTACATGTCTGTAACTTGTATGTTTCCCGATCATTTGTGTAGGTAGCTATCCGAAAATTTTATTAAAATTATATTAGAATTATGCAAATATTCCTTCAATAGGGTATAGAGTGTAATTATCAATTTAATTACTTAACACATAGGATAATCTCTTAACCGCCTTAGACCACTTGATTTATTAAACATCACAACATACGCATCTCATAACTTCACCTGCAAGTAACGAAATTTGTGGGCAGCAAACAAAAGAAAAAAAAAAGGAAGAGAGAAACCAAGAGAGGGAGGAAAGCATAAAAGCATAGGTTTTTGAGTCATCATTCGTTCCTCCATCATATTGCTGGGAAGAGGAAGTACTTTTCATCATAATACATGGAAGGGATTGTGGTTTGCAGCAAAGATTAAGTAGGAAAATCACACAACGCTGTGTTTATTCAAGTCAGGGGGTGTTTTATTGAATAAAGTCCAAGGTTACAGGTAAGTGAAAATCCAACTACGACGCATGGACATAGTATTCGGTGTTTTATAATATACATGCTTCGATGTTTCGATGATTTTATGTGAAGGTGTTATATTTGTTTGATTAATATTTGCATATGAGCTACATGAATTCATGAGCATACCATTCACGGCATATACATATGCATGCATATTATTGGGTACTGTTGAGTGTTGGCATGCATAGTCGTAATCGCCGGGGAGCGATGTATATGTGCCGATTATTGGCATGCAGTTGAGGTGTATGTGGTTATTACTAGTGCACCATCGACGGAAGGGGCGACCTGGGCAGGGGCGACCTAGGGTATGTGACCCTAGTGTAGGCTACCCAGAGTAGGCTACCGTCATATGTTGAGGCAGAAGGGGCGACCTAGGAAGGAGCGACCTAGGGAGACCTAGCGTAGGCTACCTGGAGTGGGCCACTGCCATATTATTGATGCGGTAGGAGCGACCTGGATGGGGCGACCTGGATGGGGCGACCTAGGGAAACCTAGCGTAGGCTACCAGCATGGGCTACCAGCGTAGGCGACCGCGACAGAAGGGGCGACCTGGGAAGGAGCGACCTAGGGAGACCTAGTATTGGCTACCCAGAGTGGGCCACTGTCAGATGATTTATTGAGCTCTTGGTGGTGCATAGTATTTTAGCCACGGGCCCAGACAGAGGATGAGAGAGATGATTCATTTTGAGATGTCGAGTCACATGTAGTTTATGCATATGATGAGGATTTGTATATTCACGAGCATGCATGATTTTTACTTACTGAGCTTCTAGCTCATATAGTTCATGCGTTGTAGGTGAGCGAGATGACCTTGTTTGACTGACGTAGATAGCGAGGCTGGTCGTTGGAGCTTCCACGGGCTTTTGAGGTGGACTGTACATGGATGACGACCTGTGAGGCGGGCTAGTCTTTTTTGCTGCATCTGATGTGTATGTTTTTGTTGTATGTGGTTGTGAGGTTGTGTAAATTTGTCTTGTCGTATGGTTTTATGTGAGTCTACGTATATCTTGTGTTGGTCGAGTCAGTATGTGTATGTGGGATTCGTGAATAGTTTGGTGCTTGTCTTGTTGAGACGTTATTTGGTTTTATGATGCTCGTGATGTGAGTATCTTTTGATTTAATTCAGGGGTTTTTGACGAGTTTTAAACGGAACTCACGCAAGTTATTTTCTCGAGTTAGCGTCGTTAGGGTCGTTTTGGTTGTGTATGTTGGGTGGTCGTCACATCCACGGCCGTGGATCATCCCAGCATAAACTCATTATCCACGGGCCGTGACCTATTAGAGGCCACGCCCGTGGATCGATCGGGGTGGGCTCATAACATGTATAATCCACAGCCTGGGACATGGATGTCCACGGCCGTGGATCACACCAGCGCTAAAAATAGATCCACGGGCCGTGACCAAGACAAGGCCACGCCCGTGGAACGCACGGGCTGGGCTTAAATATTACCATCCACGGCCGTGGACCTTACCAGTACATAAAAAAAAAGAGGGGCTCGATCATTTCATTCGATCAAGCCACCTCCAAGCGCCCTAGAGAGCAAATCCGGCCGACCCACCACCGCACGACCTCCGGCGACCTCGACAAGGTGATTCCCCGACCCCCAAACCTCTGCAATTCCTCCTATCCAAGAAATAAGGTATGATTTGGTACTTTTTGACCTAAATTTTCGAAATTGGGAGAATCCTTGAATTGGGGCGATTTTGTTTGTTCATTGTGATGTTTCTTGCGTTAATACATGCCTCATATGTCGATCTATCACATGAAACACGAAATTATAGGATGTTAAGTGAAAGTCTTAGCTTTGTTTGTTGGAAATCGTTGAAACATGATTCTTGTGGGTCAATGTAGGAATTCCTTTAAAAATGGAGTGTGGGTCGATTATGTTACGAAACCCGTTATCATAGAGCTATTTTTTTGTACTATTTTCGCCACTTGTGCTTTCGTTTGCATCTTATCATGTTGTGTCGTTGGTCGAGTCGAGCTGATATGCATGCCTTTGATGATCTTTATTGTAGTTACTTTTCTCGAGGAATCACATGTACTTTTGTAGGTACAATGGTGCGAAAGGGTAGTACCCGAGCTAGCTCCTCCCGAGCCCACTCGTCCTCGTCTCCTCAACGCCAACGTAGGCGTCCACCTACGTTGCTAGAGGAGATGAGAACATTTACGAAGTAGGAACATACGGCTCGATACAACAAACTGAAGAGCCTCGAGTTTATTGAGACGGACCAGATCGACTACGAGGCGATCGAGAAGCACGGGATCAACGAGCAGATCGACCGGTATCTGTCATTGAGCAGCTGGGGCGCCTTCTTCGCTATAGACGAGCCGGCGTATGAGGAACTCACACTTGAGTTCCTCTCCACCATAGAGTTCGACGAGCACAGCGTATTGGACGAGGTGACCTTCAGAGCTTTCAACGTCGAGCACACAATAGGGATTGATGAGCTGTGCGAGGGTCTGGGACTCTCCCACCCTACATACGCGGAGTGTCGTCCGAGGCAACCATGGGCGTCCAACATCATCTCGCCGACATGGAGGAGTGATTCCAGCGTTGGGGCGTGATAAGTTAGAATTTTACGTTATTTCATACCTCTTAAGCATGTGTTATCGGTCATTAATATCCAAATTTCCTCCGATATCGTCGATTTATGTTTATCTTTCATATTTGACAGATATCGAAGTGGAACGGGCAGAAACCGGGAAGATCTTGATGAAAAGAAAAAGAAAAAAAAAGATTGCAATATACAAAGGATCGCATGCAGTAGCCCACTCGACAACCGACGATATCACTTTGGCAATGTGCTCTTTGAAGATTTGGTTGTTGACCAATATGATTTAGTGGGACCCAAAGAAGAAGGGAGATAACCTATGGATTTGCCCTCGTGCATCAACAGTTGAAGATTACAAACTATCATCTAACGAAATTGCAAGTAAGCAGTCACATGCCATGAATACACGCGCACGAGGCTCAAGGAAGAAAATAAATAAAGATATCTATCTTATGGCTGGGCTGAAGACTTCTAATGCACGTGAGAGTGATATTAAGTGGGCACTAAATTTCTATGTGAAAAAGAAGGTGGCCACAAAAACAATGATATAAAAGATCAAGAACTTATCCGAAGGGGGGAGGCGCACCATTGAAAGCATGCAGCTCTAAACCCACGCAGCAAGTCTCACTCTCCCACACCCATTCACGCAACCAACCTCCCTCACACACAGCCCATCAAAATAATAGAAGATACACACTGTCTTCACAGCTCATACACACCGCACGCTCACACCTAACCCACAGAGACCAGCACCTCACGCACTACATCTGAGAGGTTTACTCACGGGCAGAAGTCATTCGCTCAAGGGCTGAGCTAAAGGCGCATCACAGTAGCAGTGGACATCTTGCACCAAGAACGCAACGGGGATCTCGAGGGAACACGACGTGATCCGTTCATCGTGATAGGCGAATTCGATAAGTTCCTTTAGATGTTTATAGCGATGTTTTCATTAGATTCGTCGTTATTTTCATCATTTAATATGCTCGCTTAAATTATATGGTGATTAAGGCCGTATAAGGCCGGATTATGATTTCGTATTAATGCTATTAGTATTTTATTTAATCGTATGAATTAAGTTACGTGTTCCTTACTTGTACTTAATGCTTGCGTGTGCTTGATCACCATATGCATGATATTTGGTTGGTTCATGAGACTGAAAAAGTGATTGAACCGGTTAGAATAAAAGCATCGAACACCACTACGTAAAACCGACCAGAAATGGAATTCGGTTTCGTATGTGTGGTTTTCGAGACCTTAGGCGCCGAAAGCGTCTAAACTCGGGGAAATTCATAAAGCCGAATGCGTGCGAAGTAACTACAGTCATATAGAAATATAGGGATTGGTTCACTTTTGCATAGGGTTGCTAGTTACGTGAATAACGGGTAGCACGTATGTTAGGAATTTCTACCTTAACTAGATTCATATTGGTTAGATAAAATTAATTGCATGAACACGTAGGATTAATCCGTGCCGAGTATGTGCTTTAATCACGTTTGTCATCAATCGATTTAAAACAGTTATCTTTATTTGCTTTTGATTGTTTTTATTTGCGTTTTTATTTAGTTTGTTTTAAATTAATCTTTAAAAATTATAAAAACATTTCCTTAGTCTAAATCATAATTAGGAAGAAAATCTTAAAATTAATCGAGTTGTCCTCGTGGATCGATACGCGGACTTACGTCCGTTTTACTACTTGCACGACCTAGTACACTTGCTAGTATTCGAGCGTGTCAGGGCGAGCTAGTACGATCCGGCGGGAAAATCTACGACGTCAATGTCTCGAAGGCGTCGGAGCTGAGGAGTCCGGGGTTGAGGTACATCCATCGACTGATGGTGACCTCAATCACCCCGAAGGGCAAGTCACAAGGGGCGATTAGCCTCAAAGACCTTCTGTACCTTTCCAAGATGCATAGAGGAGAGCAGGTGCATCTTGGAAAGGCGATGGCCTTGGCATTTATGTCACAGGCCAAGTCCCGGAGCGGCGGGAAGATACGTATTGGGCCCTATGTGACGGCATTAGTGAAGGGTTTGGGGTACTGGCCCGATGAGATCCCTGAGATGACGGAGGTTGGCGGGCGACGATTGGTCGATGAGACGCTGATGGCGACCCTGAAGATGTTGGTCCGAGCTCCTAACTCGACTCGGACCAACAAGATCTATATGTGGCGTCCTGAGTACCAGCCATACATCGACCATCCCGCGGCACCGGCCCCGTCCAACGAGTCACCTCAGCCACTCGCGACACTTAGACCAAATGAGAGCTACGCTACATCGCAACCGGCGACGTTCGAGCACGGTGGATCTTCTGGGTTGCATGACCCCATCACCGCATCATTTCTCGACAACCGTCTCGACACCTTTCGCCAAGAGTTGTTCCAGCATCAAGCCGCTGACATTACTCGGCTCGAGGAGACCCAGGCTGAGGATTGTCGGCGATTCGAGGAGGCGCACCATGCCCAAGCTGCCCAGATTCGGCAGCTTGACGAGCGGCAGCAGCGCTATGAGGAATCCATGAGGAAGTATGAGCAGGACCTCAAAGCGCACCAGGAGACGATGGCGGCGATCCAGAGAGCGCTCACGATGATCGGGAACCAGCTCCCACCTCCTCCACCACCCCCGAGCCCTTAGTTTATTTATTTCTATTTTCTAGACATTATTTAGATGTACTCTATATCTATCTCATCTATTTTATGCTTTTATTTGGTTTTTACGTTTTCTTTTCTTTTTGTCTTATTTAGCGAAACGTGAAATCAACTTTCCCCAATCAAACAACAAACCGACACGTTTCGAGAAAATGTCCCGAGGACAAAGTCTCAAATGCTGACCGTCATTTACACCACACGATTCAGGGGAGTTACTTTCTTTTCATTAAGTTATTTCTTTCCTTCATTTTTGATTTTTTTTCACGTTGAGGACAACGCGTTTCTCAAGTGTGGGGAGGGGGTACTTTTTTCTTTTAAAATTTCCCTGAAAATTTTATATTATTCTGCACTCGAGTATGTGTAGGAATAGACGTACTAAGCTTGGCATGATTAGTTGATATGTTTTAGTAAGTAGCATGAGTAAATAGGACACGCATGAGTAGTTGATTTCTTTTTCTACGTGATTGACCTAGTTGCACGTTAAGAGATTCACACAACATAACCCCATGCTTTCTTTCGTGAGATTTTTGAGCCTATGAGCTTTTTCGCTCCTATTTACTTGGTTATGTGTGTAGTAGTGCCTAATTTATGCTTCTCTAGAACTTGCTTGTGTCATACTTGCTGAAACTACTTGAGGTATAATTTACGTGGGAAATGACGGAGGCAATAGGATTAAGTCCATTGCCAAAGCTTCCAACCACGACTGGCCACCGTAGTTAGCCACTTTGAGCCTGTGCCTATTTTCTTTCGAATCCTGGTAGTATATGAAAACCTTTGACTGTAAACCTCCAGAGACATCTGAACCCGAGAAACAGCAAAAGTGAACGTCGAGTGTCGGAGTTAGGGGTACAACCGAGCGGATCGACCATGCGAAAAAGGGGCAGACAAAAAACAAATCCCTAGCCAAGCAGAAGAGAATGAGCTCAGTATATCCGTGAAAGACGGAGTTGATACTAGGAACTTCTCCTTCGATAATCTTCCGTTACGGGAGAAGAGAAGCATAGAAATGTCAGCTCCGTTACAATGACGAACAAAAGAAAGACAAGCTCAGACGTAGTCATGACGAAGAAGATTTACTAGCTGCAAACAAAGAAAACGATGAAGTTTAGAGGTGTCCGGACAATGACACGAGACCGACACGACGCTGTTCTTCATATCCTTACAGCCTTTATAGTTATCATCTTTCATTTTACCCGAAAAAAGACCTCTAGATTCCCGTAATATTATTATCAAAGGTAGTAGTCGGTACGATACACTTGCAAGCTTATGGTAGGAACTAGATTACGGCATGAATTGAGTGATTCTATATATTTTACGACCCTATACACTGAGTGTTGAAGTGAATCACTTGCGTGGTATGAATCTTGAATCGTGTTCTAGGAATTTTTCGTAGTTAAGTTATTGATTTACTAGTGTGATGTTCGACGTTGCTTATGTTGCTATCTTTTCGTATTTATTAGTTCGTGCCGAGCTGCGTAAATCTTAACTACATATTCATGTTTTAGTGTTATTTTGCTTGAGGACAAGCAAAAGCTTAAGTGTGGGGATATTTGATAAAGGTATTTCTATACGTTTATTAGATCGTATTAACATGTATTTGTTGTGTTGATTGACTTCGTCTAAGTACTTTCATGAGTATTTACGCCTATTTTATTGCTAATTGTGCTTAGGACGAGTTTTGGGACGATTCGGATGAAAACAGAGCGAAAATGAGCCAAACAGAGAAGATTCACGGTCAGAAGCGGGATGACCCACGGCCGTGGATTAGGATAGAAGCTCGTTCCAGGGCTAGACTAAGGTCCACGGCCGTGGAGATATTGCTCCAGACCATGGGCAGAGGCTGGAGACGCCCCACGGTCAGATGCAGAAGGTCCACGGCCGTGGACATCATGCGAATTCTGCCACGGGCTGAGACACTTCGGTGTCAACGGCCGTGGACCCTTATTGTCTGGACCGATGCAGCAGCACGCCGTGGACAGTGGCAGAAAGACATCCACGGTCTGGAACGCTTCTGTCCACAGCCGTGGATGATGGCAGAGTGCAAAGGCCCAGTGTATTTCGACACTCCACGGACGTGGGAGGCCCATTCCCAGACCGTGGATCGAGTGAAACACTGAATAAAGCTCAGAATCAACCCTAAACGAAGGGGGACGCACACACACAACACACACTAAACCGTAAGGCGGCTAGGAGGCGATTTGGAGCAAGAGAGACGAGAGGAAGGGCTAACACACCTCAAGACGCAAGGATTTGCTCGCGGAGCGTGATTCAAGCACAACCCCAACGGAAAAACCATCCCGAGCGTGAATCCCCTCAAGAACGAACCTTGAGCTACTCAAAGAAGGAAGTTTCATGTTTATTTTGGTTTCCTTCCGAATTTGTTTTGTGTTTGAACATAATATGAGTAGCTAAATCCTTGGTGTTCGGGATTAGATGATTGCTAGGTCGGAATTGTTGTTTTGACGTTGATTTCTCGTGAACACGTGTTTGGATCTACTTATTGTTATGAAATTTATTCTTCGTTCAATATGTCTATGTGTTGATACGAATATTTGTGTATCGTCGAGGGCGACAGCTAAAGACGATTAGACTATTCATAAACGTTAGGGTTCGGTTAGAGGGCGACAGCTAATAACCGACCCTCGCTAATAGCAATACCGATTTAGATTCTCGAGACCGTCTAGAGCGACAGCAAATTCGGTCTCGAGTAGGAAATTGTTGCGATTTAGGAATAAATACGTGGGAACGGGGAATTACGGTATTAACAACGAGACCTGGCAGGATTCAAAATCCCGAGCACGTCTTTTACCAATCGAGTACCTAAACCTCTACTTGCCTTCGTTATTTTGATCGTATAATTAGGATTGTGTGTTTGTGGTT
Source organism: Lindernia subracemosa (assembly GCA_028392965.1). Classification (NCBI taxonomy): domain Eukaryota; kingdom Viridiplantae; phylum Streptophyta; class Magnoliopsida; order Lamiales; family Linderniaceae; genus Vandellia; species Vandellia subracemosa. The sequence goes on along the minus strand of JAQPCC010000159.1, from coordinate 90,093 downwards.
CCATCAGTTAGAAAATCATCCAACTATTTGATAGGCTAGATATTAAATCCTAGGATTAGTACTAGTACTTACTTTATTCCTCGTGATCGATACTCGGATACTCATCTAACTATACTACGTTCGATAGGTACACTGCCTATCGCGCTAGGGTGTTATTTGTTATTCGTTTTAATTATTACTTGTCCCACAACTCGTATTTTACATACACCTTAGCCGCGATCACCACTATAAAGTGATGCTTTAGTGACATATCGTTCTCTCTACTATAAACCAACCTTCTAGCCTCAAAACAAATTTCTCACTGTAAATTAACCTTTTAGTCACACACTATTCTTCTCGTTATAATTAATCTTATAGTCGGATACTATTGTTGTCACTAAAACTTTGGATCCGCCACTAAATATTTTGAAAATATTAATCATTTTATAATTTTTCTTATTATTTAATAAAATTTGGGTATTTTGTGAAAATTGATTTATAGCTATAGTTTTAATTTATAGTGATTAACCCAAAAACTTAATATAGTGACGATAACATTTCTTGCTCGTTTACCATAAGGAAAACTATTCTATATATTCACATTTATGTAAATTGCATATATGAAAAAAATGTTATATATATATGTATATGTGACAATGGATCATTTAAATAGGAAAAAAACCAAATGAAAGAAAACTCCTTAATAAAACAACATGAACAAGCATAGAGTTAAAACAAAGGCAACATTCACAAACTAAAACTAATTAAAAAGAGAATAAAACAGTAAACATAAGATTAATTATCATTCCTACTCTTACGTAAGTTCATTTCCTCTTCAATCCACAAGTTGCCGCACCTGTGAAGAAAATTACTCGATTAGCATTAACTATCTTAAATGTTTTCTTGAGAAACATTAATGTGTAATGCTAATTTTTCCTAGTCAACAATGAGGTGGATGATTCACGAGTTTAACTGTTGATCGATGACTGTCGTTAGACTCAAGATTGGATGTACTTTCAGTGTATGCATTTCGTTTGGATCGGTTATAACTATCAGTAGCTCAATCGGATTGAAAACGAAACCAAACACACACACACACACACTTAACACTATATTTAATGTGGTTCGGCCACAAAAATTGTGCCTACTCCACGGACCAATAGAGAACTCTTTTGTAATCACCACCAACACAAAAGTTACAGATTTACAAGTTGTCTACAACTTTGTAGTAACTAAAACTAATTAAAAAGAGAATAAAACAGTAAACATAAGATTAATTATCATTCCTACTCTTACGTAAGTTCATTTCCTCTTCAATCCACAAGTTGCCGCACCTGTGAAGAAAATTACTCGATTAGCATTAACTATCTTAAATGTTTTCTTGAGAAACATTAATGTGTAATGCTAATTTTTCCTAGTCAACAATGAGGTGGATGATTCACGAGTTTAACTGTTGATCGATGACTGCCGTTAGACTCAAGATTGGATGTACTTTCAGTGTATGCATTTCGTTTGGATCGGTTATAACTATCAGTAGCTCAATCGGATTGAAAACGCAACCAAACACACACACACACACTTAACACTATATTTAATGTGGTTCGGCCACAAAAATTGTGCCTACTCCACGGACCAATAGAGAACTCTTTTGTAATCACCACCAACACAAAAGTTACAGATTTACAAGTTGTCTACAACTTTGTAGTTAGAACCCTTTGTCAATTCTAACCATAGCGAAATATATGAGATTCTGAAGAGGTGAGGTCGAAACAGGAAAATCTGGTATTTATAAAAGTGAAGTCACAAGCATCGTGTGACTCGTTTGCACAACGTGCGTGATAGTTTTCCGCTTCATTTCTGAGTCATCCAATCAGCCCATCTACAATCTGACCCTCCTCTTTAATCCCATCACTTAAACATTTTCTCTTCAAAATATCATCAGCAGAGCTCAATCTTCTTCAACTATGCTCATATGGCCGTCTTCAGACCATCTCACTAGACTCTGGCGAGTTTTAGGCTCGTCATCCTCAACAAACTCCACCTCGAGCCTACAAAACTTGCAAATGCAGCTTCAATCTCCTTCCAAGCTGCACTATCCCGCAAATTATTCCCGCTCGACAACATACCAGAAACCATCCCCACTTTAACCTCTGCTTCTGCTGTAAATCGTCAAACCGAGCTTCGATTCGTCATCCCAAAGCTCCACCTCAATTCACAGCCCTCTCTGTTGGTCATCCAGCTCCTTCAGGAGCCCCGAGCCTCGAACGAGACCTTGTCAACTCCAAGTGGGTTTGAAAGTTCCCATATAGAACCAACATGGCTCTTCGAGCTCATCATTCTCAATCCTCTTGAAGATCCTTTGATCCTAGCCCCATGAGCCCCTTTCTCGACCCATCTATGGCTAGCTTTCCACCGTATCTCGGCCTCTACCTTGCTAGACACCTCAGCAACGTCCTGTGACACACCAGCAGTAGCCACAGATTTACCAGAAACAATCTGTGATTCCATCGAACTTTGTTCAGCTGTTTCGACCCCAGCTCTAGCATTTTCTTCCACCTCCGAGCTACACCTCTCTTGTGGCCTAAAAATACGCTCCATCCATGGTGGAAACACCTCCAACTCAAGCTCAAAACCATTCCATATCGAGCTCAACATCTGCAAGTTCACAACAGTTTCTGTCAAAATTGCTCCAACCAAGGTACTTGTACCACCTTGCTCCACCTCAAGATGAGGTCCATGTGGCTTCCCTTGACCACCGTCCAAGCCACGACATTCCCTACTTTCCGGGGGACCCGTTGTTTCCGCCAAACAACCCTCCAAGGCATACAACTTCGAACCCCGCCGAAAACCAGCTTATCCTGTCTCATGATTTTGATCCGTTCACCTGAGGTTTCGGTGTTGAAACCGCGTTTACCAACGCTCCAATCCATCTGAGGTTCCACATCTCCTCTGGGACCAACGTCGCATCACCTAGGATCACCCCAACACCACCATCGAACCTCCACCGCAACAAATCATCACCATTCAACCGACAGTTACCCGCAAGCTCCACCGATTCAGTTTCGTTTCCCTTCGATGCACTTATCGTGACAGACGGTGTCTCCACCACCCGCATCAGAGCCTCCTCAAACTTCTTTTCAACCCGAAGAAACTTGAACTGCAGCTTCAACAGGCCAAAATTGCATGACCCATCGAAATCCCCTAACTCGTGTCTCGTCGCAACCATCCCGAGAAGATAGCTTCGTCCTCCATGCTCACCGCACCAATTGTTGATCAATGACCGCCATTAGACTCGAGATTGAATGTACTTTCAGTGTATTCATTTTGTTTGGATCGATTATAGCTATCAGAAGCTCATTTAGAACCAACAAGGTCTCGTTCGAGGATCTCCTGAAGGAGTTGGATGACCAATAGAGAGGGACTGTAATCGAAGCTCGGTTTGATTATTTACAGATGAAACAGAGGTCAAAGTGTGGCTGGTTTTTGGAATGTTTTCGAGCGGGAATAACTTGCGGGATAGTGCAGCTTGGAAGGAGATTGAAGTTGTGTTTGCAAGTTTGTAGGCTCAAGGTGGAGTTTGTTGAGGATGGCGAGCCTAAAACTCGTTGGAGTCTCGCCGGAGATGGCCTGAAGACGGCCATATGAGCGCAACTGAAGAAGATCGAGCTCTGCTGATAATATTCTGAATAGAAAACGTTTAAGTGATGGGATCAAAGAGGAGCGTCAGATTGCAGATGGGCTGATCGGATGACTCAGAAATGAAGCGGGAAACTGTCACGCATGTTGTGCAGACGAGTCACATGATGCTTGTGACTCACTCTTATAAATACCGGATTTTCATGTTTCGACCTCACAACTTCAGAAGCTCATAGATTTCGCTAGGGTTAGAATTAGCGAAGGGTTCCAACTACAAAGTTGTAGACGACCTATAAATCTGTAACTTTTGTGTTGGTGGTGATTACAAAGAAGTTCTCTGTTGGTCCGTGGAGTAGGCACAATTTCTATGGCCGAACCACGTTAAATATAGTGTTAAGTGAGTGTGTGTGTGTGTGTGTGTTTTTTTTTGTTGCGGTTTCAATCCGTGTGAGGTCGAAACGTGAAAATCTGGTATTTATAATAGTGAAGTCACAAGCATCGTGTGGCTTGTCTGCACAACGTGAGTGACAGTTTTCCGCTTCATTTTTGAGTCATCCGATCAGCCCATCTGCAATCCGACGCTCCTCTTCGATCCCAGCACTTAAACATTTTCTCTTCAGAATATTATCAGCAGAGCTCGATCTTCTTCAGTTGTGCTCATATGGCCGTCTTCAGGCCATCTCCGGCGAGTTTTAGGCTCGTCATCCTCAACATTAACTATATAAAAGAAATGTTATGCTATAAACTGTAAACAAGCTGCAACTAACATCATTTAGTTGATGGATGAATATGGCCACCAGGCATGCTCATTTTTTAAGTAATACGCATGAAGGTTGTATCGACGATTTATGATATTGGCGATTTAGTTGCTCGGATCTGATCGACTGCCTTCCTGGCTTGAAAGTCCTCTTGTAGATTAAACTCTTGCTGTAATTCTCATATAAAAAGAAATATTGGTGCAAAATTTTAGGGAGAAAAAAAAACATGTTGATGTTTAAACTAAGAAAATTACTTTCAATGCAAATCAAATCTTCTTCTTGATTTCTGTTGGATGAATAGTAATTGTAAGCTTTTTCGTCTTGCGCCTTCTTCGTTCCACCGAAAGTGGTCATCCCTCTTTTTTTTTTTTTTTGTTTCAGTCCCGTGATTCCTAGAAAAGAAAAATCATGTTGTCAAGTGATATATGAAGTGCCTAAACATCAATGAGAATGTAAATAAAAGAATTTGTTTATAAGCAGTAGAAATTATATATAGATCAAGAGATAATGTTTTTTTATAACCGTCGGGATTGGTCTATGGTGAATTTCTGCATTCCACAAATTGTTCATCGGAATCCAACTGCAATTGAGATTCTTCACTCATGATTTGCACTTCAGCGATATATTTCAGTCAGCGAACCTGAAGAGCGAGCCAGTCCGAGGGCGAGTCGACATCGAGCTGGAGAAAAATAGGGAATCAATTTCAAGTACAGAATTGACGTCACGTTTTCTTCGTTTAAAGATGATCAATGAAGATATATGTCAATGCTTGCTGAATTATTAGAAGGAAGAGACAGAGCAGTGGGTAGCAAATGGTAGCCCCACTAACTTTGTGCGCCATTTATTTCCCTCCACAATGCTAATGTTTTTTTTTTAAAAATAAAATTCCCTCTAAATTTATTCTTATTCTTTATAATTCTGTCTATTTTAATAAATAAAATTTAATTTATGGCAAGCTGAAATGATTACAAAAACTATTAGCGACTATGCATTAATAATTATATAATTATTTTTTGCATTTTATCTGACAATTTAGTGAGATGGTCTCAAATTAAACATTTAACTAATCAGAAAAAAAAAACTAAAGCTATGCTAATTTAGTGATAATGTCATGTTGACACTAAAATATTTATATTTATGATTAGGTGACGATAATAAATATTATCACTACTTTGTTTTTCATTAGTGACAGTATTCATTTTCTACAATAGGACATCAAGTTTTAGTGTCAACGAGTAGTGACACGAGTAATATTGTCACATTTTCTCACCATTAGTGACAACGATTTATGGCGTAAGTTTTTTCGTCACTAGGTTCTTCAATTAATGACATCAAATTTTTTTGTCACTATATTTTTACCTATAGTGATGACATAATTGTTACTACTAGGAAAGTAGTCACAATAAATAACTTCTTTTGTAGTGGACTTGGTTAGGTTGATCTTTCGCCCCGATGCTTTCTCGTAAACGTTGAGGTTGTCCTCTATTCGGTGTGCCGCATTCGCCGAGGCTTGACAGAAAATGATAGTGTCATCGGCGAAGAGGAGATGTGATATAGACGGCGCTCCTCTACGAATCGAAATACCCTCGATCTGGTTTGAATTTTCACCCCTTGTAGCAAACCTGTAAATGCCTCTGCACAAAAGAGGAAAAGGTATGGAGAAAGAGGATCCCTTGGCGAAGTCCTCTCATGGGAGTTAATCTGCCGAAACAATTACCATTTAATAAGAAAGAATATGACATTGATGATAGACACAACATGATTAATTGGATGAACGACTCATAAAATCCTAAGTTACTTAATACCCTCCTCAGAAAAGGCCACTCGACGCGGTCGTAGGCTTTACTCATGTCTATCTTAATGGAAGCGAATCATTTATTTCCTGTTCGACGGTTCTTAAGACCATGTTTAATTTAGAAAGCTATAAGAACATTATATGCAATGAGACGCGTGGAATGAAAGCGGACTGTGTTTGCGAAATAAGAGAATCCATGAAGGGTTTAAGTCGATTAGTTATCCACTTGGATGCAATTCGATAAATCACGTTGCATATACTAATCGATCGAAAATGTGTTAGGTTCTCGGGATTATGGCATTTTGGTATAAGAACTACGTTAGTCGCATGTGGATGCCATTAAGTTCACCCCGGGTGGATGCCATGAATTTTGTGAGTCTCGTAGCCGGATCAGGTAATACCATCCATGCAACGTCGGATTATCTCCTCGCATTGGCCCTCTTCTGCCAATTTTGCTTCAAAGCGAAAAAGTCTAGATCTTCGATTCACTATCAAATGGGATGGCTTCGGCTCAATGAGAATAGCCTGATGATCCGAATGGATGGTACAAATATGGTGATCGTGGCCTCACGAAAGATCGCATCCCAAGCCGGGTTCACACATGCTCTGTCCAGCAGCTCGTAAATGGTATTTGGATGATATTTGTGGTCACTCCATGTTAAAAAATCACCCATATACCCTAGATCCCGAAGCCCGCAATAGTCAAGCACATCTCGGAAGGACTGAATTTGGGCCGCACCACCCCGTTTTTCACCATGATGTAGTATCTCGTTGAAGTCACCCATGCATAGCCACATCATATCATTATGGTAATGTAGTCGCCTTAACAATTGCCAGCTATGCTTTCTTTCTGCCATTTTTGGGTCGCCATAGAAACTCGTACATCTCCAAGGTTGCTCATGATCCGAACGTTGGATGATGACGTCCATATGAAATGAAGAGAATGATTGTAAGCTGACTGTCCACTGCTTAGACCATAGTAAAGCTAATCCCCCACTTCTTCCATTAGCCTCTACACATAGGCCATGCATATCGAGCTTTCGTCTAACCTTCTCAAATTTATTAGAATTACACTTTGTCTCTAATAAGAAAACCAAGCCTACTTTACGTTCTCGGACTAGTTGTCCGTGTTCTTGAACTTTCGGGCTCCAAATATTCTCCGACAGTTCCAACTGAGAAGAATCATGGCGATCGGCGGGGCTGCCATGCAGCCGCCGCCGAAACACCCGGAATGTCCATGCTGTCATCACGCTCAACAAAAGGTTTCTTTGCATGGGGATGAGGAGAGTCCGAGTCATCTTCCTTCTTTCGTTTTCTGGTGTGAGATGTTGTGACGAGTGCTTTCAAGTATTGGCTATTTTTAGGGTTTTGTAAAGCTCTCGCTAGGGTTCGTAGCTTAGGTCGACGGGCTCTCTTGATTCGTGGAGAGATGGGTTCATTTTTTGGTACCAGTAATGGTGAATGGGTTAGTTGTGTGGGGGCTAGGTGTGGCAAGCTATGACGAGGTTGTAGGAGATTGTCTACTAGGTCTACTAGGTCGGTGGATTTATTTAAAATTTTTAATTTCAATATTTTATTAAGCACATATGCATGAATTTTTAAATTTTTTTTCCAAACGACATATGCATGAATTACTAGTAATAAATTTGGAAACAACATCACGCCGATCCGACTATAAAATACTCAAAAATAATATTTGATATTCCCAAATTACAGTAAATCCTCTAATTAATACTCGATAAATTAATAAACTCCTTAAAATAATAAAATCTCTCAGTCCCGACTTGGGCTTTTGTAAAAAATCATCAAATTCGATAAGATAATAAGTAACTAATTTTTTGAAAAACCCCTTTATAAATATTAGGTCCCATTAAAACTCTAAACCAATAATTCATAAAGTATTACAATTATAAATACTACGTCAATTTACTAAAATATGAATCTATTGTTACTTGTCTTTTCTTAAAATTTAAATCTAATTGCATTTGATTCATAACTTTTTAAATTGCAGCAAAAGTTTCGATGTCGAATTCTCTAGCTGCAACATATTCAAATCAGTAAAAATATTCACAAAAATACACTAGTAATCCATGAAAATAATTAATGAAATATATGTGAATTCATTTATTTTCAACGCCTACTAAATTTGTTGAATTTAACAAATCTCTCTTTTAATTAATAAAATATTAATTTATCGATATATTAATCTCTCTAAATTAATAAAATTTCATGTTCCGAAGATTATTGATTTATAGAGGTTTTACTGTAGTTAAAATAAAACCAAAGTACGTGAAAGCATAAATTAATCGAGAAGGTGAGTTGTACATTATTTAGTTTAATCTAAGGCAGATGATTAATTTTTGTTAAAAATGTAAAGAAAATATTTAGTTAGACGAAGAGATTATATTGGGCCTTAAGGAAAAAATCAGTGGGCCCATTGAAGTAGCCCAAAAATGAATTTAATTCACTTATTGGGCTACTTACTAGCCTTGCCCACTGCCTTCACGACGTCCAAGGATCACATTTTACTTATTTAGGGTTTTTAGGGTTCCGTTCTGAAAAGAACGAAGACAAATCGCGGCTGCACTGCTACTCAAATCCCTCAGGCACAACCATGGTTCTCAAGTAAGTTAGTTCAATCATTTTGTCACAATGCTTTTAATCGAACGACGAATTAACGTTTAAAGGTGTATGTGTACTGTGGTTATCTTAGTTCGATTTGAAGATTGGATCTTTTTAAATTTTTTTTTCAAGATAATCAGGTTGTTCAGATTGGATTTACGGATTTGTGTCTTTGCCTTGTTCTTATTAGTAATCCATGGCTTTTCCTCGTGTTCTTTCCCTGATAACTGTTAAGTGGGTTTTTGTGAATTATTTCGGTGCTGTCAAAGGATGTTTTAGGTCGATTGATCGTGGGATGCGAATGGTCTTTTCATTTCTTTACACTATTTGACAATGCTTTGCATTTTGATACTAAGAGGACGGTTGATATAATACAACTGAACAGATTAATAATCATGATTTATCAGGACTGAACTATGCCGTTTCAGTGGTGCAAAGATATATCCTGGAAGGGGCATTAGGTTCATTCGCTCGGACTCTCAGGTCAGGCTTGCAAATAAAATTATGCTCATCTTCTCCCAGAACAGACTCTTGCTTGCGTTATATCCTTTGATTTATTCTTTTGGGGTTCAATAGGTTTTCCTCTTCGCCAACTCAAAGTGCAAGAGGTACTTCCACAACCGCCTCAGGCCCGCCAAGCTAAGCTGGACTGCCGTGTACCGCAAACAACATAAGAAGGTTGCTATTTTCCTCAGCCCTTCCAAAACTTAACTCTTTCTCTTCTTTATTAATAAGCTGCACGAGCTTTGTGTGTGTTTTTCTTAGTGTTTGTTGAGTGGTTATATATGTTTGATATGATTCTCAGGATGCTGCTGCTGAAGCTGTGAAGAAGAGGCGTCGAACTACCAAGAAACCGTACTCGAGGTCCATCGTAGGTGCCACATTGGAAGTTATTCAGAAGAGAAGAACTGAGAAACCCGAAGTCCGTGATGCAGCTCGTGAAGCTGCTTTACGGTATGTTATATATTCTCACATAAAAAGTTACAGCATGTTCTGCTGAATCCTATATGTTCCTGAAATGTTTATATTCATTGTGGAACGAACATCCAGCTATTTGGATGATCGCATTTTCTTAGATTTAGAGGCACCATTTCACTGGCTTGTGTTGTTTCGTTAAAAACATATGTGAAAGAAATCCTAATAGCGTCGGCTCTTCATTGCCCTCTGATCTCAGTGAAATCAAGGAAAGAATCAAGAAAACCAAGGACGAGAGGAAAGCTAAGAAAGCAGAGACAATTTCGAAGCAGAAGGGTGCCAAAGGTAACGTGCCGAAAGGCGCCGTACCTAAGGGACCAAAGATCGGCGGGGGCGGTGGCAAGCGTTGAAGAAACTTTCGCATCTCGCATATGTTTAATTTTGTTTTCCGTATGGAATCAAATGTCGTACTCTGTCATGAGTTTTGGTCTGTTTTAGCTGATGAGATTGACATGCTCGTTTCTCTATTTCTGTTCAAGAATCCACCAAATATTCTGTTCTTCATTGTAAGATTATTAATGTTCTTGATTTACTTTTGTGTCTCCTACAAATTTTAACCATAGTTCGTACAAATGATTTATTTTAATATGCTTTCATATAAATACGAAACCAATGAGACACCAACAAAAGGCTGGTGTGAGATTCTTATCAAATCTACTTTACAAGCCATCTCAACTTTTGCAATGAGTTGGTTCTTTTTTTTTTTTTTTTTAATTCCAAGCCAATTAATTAATTAATCAATCAATGATCTTCATAAAATGATGGGTCGTATTAGTGGAGCGGATCGAACAAAACAAAGCTACCTACATTGGATGACATGGGGGAAAACTAGGGGTAACAATGGGCGGGTTCGGGGCTGGTATTGGACATACCATCCCCGTACCAAATCTCTATCTCAAATACCGTTCCCGTTAATTCACCCCTTATGATGAATTTGTTCGGGAATGGAGAATCACCGTTCGTAGATCGGGATCCCCATGGGGGATTCGGATTCACCATTTTCATATATCCAAATTAAGTAACATCGACAAAACCGACAGTAAAATATCGAAACATTCTCGATAAAAGAAATTGCTATAAACCACAACTACGATATTTTTTTATTGAGTTCTGTCTTAAGTCTTATTTTTTTAAATGAAAATAAAAAAAAATCATTATCGATCATTAAAATAAATGATTGTGCATTTGTCCTGTTTAGTTCAAAGTTACTTTTGGTTTTAGTTTTATTTCTTTTTAAAAAAAATACGATATAAAAATTTAAAAATTTATCATTGAAAACCATTGTTCAAATGTATTATTTTATATTATTTATTAATAAATATAAACGAGAACGATGAATCACCGTTTGAATCAAATAGAGTCGGGTACGGGATTGGGGATGGGTGGGGAACATCATTACCATCCCCATCCCATCCCCGTATTATCATCGACGGTGAATCATCGTCAACTCCCCATCCCCATTTTGACAGGGGATTCTCCGTCCAATAACCTCGGATCCCAACGAAGATGGTTCATCACGGGGATTTTGCCAGTCCTAGGGGAAACATTGCGCTCATAAATCAAAGGGTGGACTTGGATTTCATGATTACTGAAGCCGATAAAGTGTTGAGGTTTATGCCCTAGATGCCGTACGAGGATTAGATAGTACGAGGGCATTAGTGTAATTTTGATGTGTTTAACATTTGTAATTGAATTATTTGATAATGAAATTATTTTTGTTTATTTATTGTCTATTTTAGTATGACAAACAATACAAAGGCAGATTATTATTCCGTCTAAATAAATTAACCTTGCAGTCGGGTAATAAGACGAATTAATAAAACCCCAATATTTACAGTTCAGTTACTGATTCTGTGGGGACAGAGAGGGGGCACCAGTAAGCTGACATACTGTAATATTAAATTAAGTCCACAAGTCTTAGTCTCCAGTAGGGTGACTGGATTGACGAGTACGACTTGTTTGTCGACGGGTCCAAAATGGTTGTGCCAATCATTCACTTGGGAAGTGGGAGCTCGTGACATTGATACAAGACGAATCAGGGGATTGTCTGTATTTGGACACTGACTCGTAATCGAACGATCACACGCTGGTAAAGTCGCTGATCGATCGATTGACTATAGTAGTCTACGTGAACCTTAGACCGAAAGGGTTAACTCGGGGTTGGTCTTAAGGTCTTGATTAGTCACTAGTTTGCTAGGCCCGAATTGCATGAAGCATGGTTCAGCGGCGAAATGCGGTCTTGACTTTTCGACGTGATTGCCGGTTATACCGCTGAGCGGGATTTACGGCCTTGATTAAATTCAAGGTTAACGTCCTATGCAGTTTTGATGTGCGGGAATTTACCTAAGCCTCTGGCCAGAGCATATAACTGACTCACGAGGGTCGTGGATGGCAGTTTGGTAAATGTCACCGACACGAACATCATAGAGTCGAGTCCTGTAAGTTCGACTACGCGTGACTTTCACTCGACCGGGACAAACGTAAAGGGTTTATATGTAGTACTATAATCTATAGTCGGTTCGTGAATAATACCTATTCGTACTCAACTCGGGATCGGTTTGGTACCACGGGGCTGGCTAGGTGAATACCGAACTCCTGGATTCCTCCCAGAGCCGGTTGAGACGAACCAAGAGAGTCGGGCTTAAAAATGGCAACCGACACAACGTCTATATGAGAATAGAGCAGGTTGGGGCCTGGATTGAGATATTAGGGTTTAGGGCTTGGCCAAAACACTAAATGGCCGAAAACTTGGTTAAATTAAGTGAGGGGCAAAATGGTCTTTTCACCTCACGAAATATTTTTGAAATATAATATTGGATATTTAATATTTAGTATATGATTTAAATGTGATTTAAATCTTTATTATTGTTTTAGAAAAATAATAATATTTTATTTGAAATTAAATAAAATATATATATATTGGATATATATATGATTTTCGATTTATTATATAGTATAATTTCGAAAATTATAATTAAATATATATATTGGATATTATATTTAAATATACTAAATATAGAAATTAATATTAATTTATTAATTAATTATTTCAAATTTGAATTTGAATTTGAATTTGAAAGAGAAGACTTGATAAACCAAGACCAAGTCAAAGTGACTTGGTATGGCTTGAAGTGGGTGAGAAAAACTCTCCCCACCTCACTTGAAAATTTCGGCCATGACATATAGTATAAATAGGTTTGATTTTTTGAAAAATAAACCCTAAGTTATTTTTGGCAAAAAGAAAAGCAAAACTAGGGTTTTTGCTCATCTCCTCTCTCTCGATCTCTCTCACGCTCTCATTCTCTCTCTCGCCACCTCTCTCTCTCGCTCTCGGTGGCCGCACGTGAAGAAGATGATGCCGTCGTGTCCTTGGCCTAGCCGCATTTAGCAAGGAACGGCCGTGACGTGTGTTGGTGCCGGCGTGACGCTCTTGCCCCGTTCGTGCGCGTATTGGTGCTAGGAGAGGGATACAACATTCCGGGGATTTAAAGGGTTTGTAGCTCGCCATCGTCTTGTATTCATCAAGGTATCATGGCTGTAAAACCCTTCTCTTTTCGTGTCTTTATGTTCTCGTGTTAATACCGAGCGTTCCAAGGGAAAGGCTGGATCCCGAAAAATTTTAAACTTCCGCCGTTCTAGGAACGAGGGCCCGGGGACCCTACCGGGATTCCTAACATAAAGTACCTAAGATTTTGCTCACATTTCATATGAATATTTTGAAAACTCCTAGCTGACTATGTATGCAGACTTGCGAATTGATTTACAAAAAAATATGTTTACATAAAAAAAAATGACTTGAAAGAATATGTAGTCATGAAGCGATCAATCCTTTCATTTTGAATTCTGGTCGAAGTTTTATTGATTGTCGGATAAGTTAAGTGCAGTGCATGCTTGGCTTAGGTGAATATTTCTTTATTACCTAACAACTTAAAAGTTTGTTATAGACATATTATCATCATATGATTTGCTCTTTTACTTGTATGTTTACTGTGGGATTAATTGATCATGCTATTTAAGGGAGAAAATGTACATGATGGATAATATATGTGGTGTAATTTATGCAACGTGTGTATATATATATTATATATATATAAGAGCAATTGTTGGTCCTTTTGTTATCAAACAAGAATCAAAAGATTGGATTAATCATTAAACTCGAAGAACACCTTGAGAGCCCGTTTGGTTGGAGGGATGGGTTTAGATGGTATTAGTTTTAGTCGGGTTTATATAAGGGCAAATGTGGCATTATATACCACATAAGTTGGTATATTAAGGCCCATTACATAAACTATCACTTATTTACAAACTAGTCCCAAAACCACTAATAACAAAATAAACCCAAGACTTATAAAAATTAAAGGACACTACAAAAGATTTCTAACACTATATATAATATTTTATAATATATTGGATCATTACTACCCTATACATTTGGTACACCAACCCAACTCCATGGTTATTGTGATACAAAAGCCAAAACAAAATTCTATAGTGACGTTTACACGAGATGTAAAACTGATTCTATTGTCGAAGAATTGAACGCTATGTCCTTAAATGTGATTCTATTCACGATGCTTACATAATACGACAATCATTTTTCAAGATATAACAACAAACATCTCATAACAGAAGCTCCAAATTTTGAGACCAGTGAACTTATTCTGTGCTTTTCGGACTCTCACGTGTTTTTTTGAATATAAAGTATACGAAATCTATGTCACGACAAGTGAAGAAGAAAACTATGTGATTAATGTAGGTCATAGGTTTCGATCCAACATATTAAACTCGAGCTTAGCTTTGATCGAGATTACCTTGTGTATAACGCGCGGAAGCTTCGTTTAAATCTTCAAACAAATCTTCAATTAATCACAAAATTCTCTCTTACACTTAAGCACTTTCTCTCTACAACTAAACCCTAATTAAGATAATGATGAGAGAGCTAATCTAGTGAGAGAAACACACCTCAAGTTATATGTTAATCACACATACTCTACCAATATATACCAATACACATATCGGTATATTTACATTTTAGTCTCTAATTTTACATATATTACAATTAAGTCCATAGACAAAGATAACAATATAATTGACTCCAAGTGAACACAATAAAATGTTCCAAATAATCACCCCCTTTGTGTTCAATTCTAATTGAAGCGCTGGTTATCTTTGTATCTTCATCAGTTAAACACAACATAATAATTCCTAACAATCTCCCCATTTGTGTTTAATTTTCAACTTTGGATTCAACACGTTCTTCGTTGCTCGAAATCTAACCGAGGGCTGTTGGAGAATCTTCAGTCTACCCCTATTTACAATCACCCTTGCGGATCTTTAGCATTTACTTCTCGTACGCTCGATGCCTGGAGAGAAGGTCTTGTTGTAGTGGTTCAGCACGTGCGTTGCAACTTTATTTTGATAATGATATTATGTGCCTTGCCTTTTTGGATACATATCCCCCTCATGGTGATTGGATACCTTCGTATCGTCATGCTGTCTGATCAAGGTGAGACACAGTGGAAGCTGATCATTTTGTCGTTTGAAAGCTTGATGAAGTAACTTGAAATGGGGACTTACAACCGATCATCGTGAAGCATCCCTTGATGTCACTCCTGGTCATTGGGTATGCAATGTCACACAGACATGCATGTAAAGGGACTACGGGGCCACATAGGCTTTCCGTTGACATCACTCTAGAGTCTTGCTCTTGAGGATGGCCTACTACCGTTGTTGTGTTTTATATTGCAACAACATGACTTCCTTCTGATCCTCGAGACACAACTTACATAGTAATGTTCTACAGAAGTTCTAGCTGGGTCACATAGACCTGCATTTAAAAAGAATCTATGTGTAAAATAATATCATTTAAAAATATTTAGGCTATGAGGAGACACTAGACATTTACGTGTTCAAGAAAGTTCAGTGGTGTGGGACTGGACCACTTTGTTCAATATCTCCCGCGTACAAATGATACTTTTAGGTCTGTTTTGACCAAATCTTGGAAGATCTAACACTCAACATGATTGAATTACATTAGATGATGATGAAACTAGGGTTGAAGGATAATTCTCCTTTTCACTTGGAGTGTTCTTCAAGCTTTTCTTTTCATATATCAAGTGTGTGTACAATATGCTTGGAATATTAGACCTATACATGCTAAGCTAGCTATTTATACCATAACTATGTATATTTACAAATAGGTCCCTAGACTATATAAAATTACACACTTGACCCAAATACAAAGATAGCTTACAAATAGAACACAACTAAATATCTTCAACAATCTCCCCCTTTGTGTTCTTCGTGGAAAAGCTTCGCTATCTTCGTCGGGCATAGAAGGATTTTCTGAAATCGATGGCTATTTCATAGCCTTTGATGGTGTTTCGCAAGTCAAGCCTTGCGACAATGATGTTCACAACTTTCTCGGTCAGGATTCGTGTTGTATTTATCAGGTCAGCCACCTTGGGTTCATATGCTCTTCCAGCTTCTTCAATCTCTGCGAGGATCATCTTTAGTTTTCCGAGGATGATCTTTAGTGTTCCATCAGAAAATTTTTCGACTTCTGATAGGAACATCACCCTCTTCGAACCTTTGAAGTTTTGGTATACTAAGCTTAGCTCTGGCTCTTCGAAGATGTAACTCTCTGGATATGATTGAAGATCCAGCTCTGTGCCTAGGATGCATGGTCTCACTAGATTTACCTTCTTCATGTTGCTTTTCAGGGCAATATGAAGGTCTTGAGCTAAGTAGAACTTGATTTGCCTCAACATATATCTCTTGATTGTATCGAATCCCAAGCGGTATCGGTATTCCTTCCGGGTAAAATTTCTGTATACCGCGAACATTTGTAGTACGTCGCTTGGTTCGATATCGGCCAGCTCAGCTTCTGATAATCTCTCTCGAGTGCTGTCTTGACGAACGACGTTGTACACTGGATAGTCAGTCTTTCCGAAATTGTGGTGCTCGACTTCCACAATATCTTCAATTCTTGCTTTAGATCTCATGGCTGTCCTATTGTCTTTGTCTCTGGGGGACCTATCGTGGTTTTCTCAATCATGTAGATGTGACCGATAGTTGTTGTCCCCTTCAGAAGACTTAATCCTCTTAGGTCTAGCTCGTCAAGTTTTGTCATGTTCGTCTCACGCTGCCAGATCCTTTTCCTGACCTCTTCTTGGAAAGGCGTCATAATCTTCTTGTTGTCCTGCGGGGTGGCTTTCTTTTTAGGTCATGCGGTCAGTTCTTCGACACGCATCTCAATGGCATGTGGGAGTTCCGGTTTTATATTTAAAAAAATACAATATATTAAATAATTGCCCAAAAAGAAAATAAAAAAAATTGGCCCAAAAGGAAAAAAAAAGGAAAATAGGCCCAAAGTCTATTATTAAAATTTGGCCCAAAATATAGTATATAGAATTTATATTATTCCTCCAAAAACGTGAATATAGAATTGAAAAAAAAAAGATAAACGAGAGGAAAAAAAGTGAAGAAAAGGGAAGAAAGTAAAAAGAGAGAACTATCGTCTGAATTTTTAATAGAGTATCATCGTGTTATACAATTGTTAGATCATATATATACTATTTATATTGCTCAACTCCCTGTATTAACCAAGTTCTCTCTGAATTTTTAATAGAATATCATCGTGTGATATAATTTTAGATCCTATATATACTATTTATTAATAACCAACTCCCTATATTAACCACTTATCAAATAATTAGGTATATAATTTCTACTCTTTGTATTTTTATTTATTTAAATATATTCCTACATATCAATTTTTCTTTTATAATTAATAAACATTTAAAATAAAAAATTTATCTATTAAAAGGCTTAAATTAAAAAAATTCTTAAATAATATATATATATTTATATTAGAGTACGCGCATCGAGTGCATTTAAAATGCGAATATATTTTAACTGCGTTTATATTTTGTGTGAATTATTATGGGTAAGAATTTTTGAGTGACATATATTTTTCTATTGATAAGAAATAAGAATAATACGCAACTTAACAAATAAAAACAAAAATCAATTATAAAAGAAAAATAAAGTTCAACTCTAGATTTAAAAAATGGATGCAGATATCCGATTTTAGATTTCCGAACAAACTGAATATCCGAAATCGGATATCCGAATGAAATCGGATCGGATACGATTTTCATTTTTAGCTATCAGAAAATTCGAATATCCGAATTTTGGATATCCAAAATTCGAATATCCGTATTTGTTCACCGGCATCATATAGGCGAAATTGTAAAACTTATTTTTTTTTTGTGGAGGCTATATAGTTGATAGAAACACAGTAGTTTTATTAAAGTTAAATATAATATAATTATTTCTTTTTTTGGGCTAGATTTCTTTTATTTGTAGCAATAGCAACGATTGATAATATTGATATAAGCCTGTTATCAATTTGATATGTAGTAGGCTGGGCCTAGTAAAAGCCCAAAACGTCTAGGCCCAATCCAATTGAAGCCATGGCCGACAATATGACATGCAGTGGGAATAGAATACAAGATATTATTATATCATATAAATTGTGGTGACCGTACAAAACAATAATAGTCATAACTTTTAATGACAAAAGTGGTAGTATCTCAGTTACGCAAAAAAATAAATAAATAATTGTGGTGATATGCAAACCAACTTATTGTGATTTTTCAATTTCGAACCAACAGCTCATTATTAGCTGGATGCACATTAATATTGTCTGTAATATTCTTCGAATTATTTAAAAAATGTCGTGTACCACGATTATTGTACTAAATCATTATTCATGTCCGTCTCCGTACATTTCACAATTATTCATTGTTTTCTTTTAAAAAAAATGGTGATCATGATTCATATGGTACCACCAGAGGGCCCCACAAATGTTTAATCAAATTTAGAAAATAAATAAATAAAATCAATAATACACAATGTCAATAGCATGTGCCCCTTAAAAAAAAAGCAAATAATACAATGGTAACGAACGATAATACTGCACAATAAGACACGTTAATTAAAATATTAAAAATATAATATAAAGACATGAATTTAAATTGCGAAGTTTTTAATATCGAACCAAAGGATTATTTTATAGTAAAAAGTATCAATAGGTAGTTGTAGAAGAGGCTTCACTATTAAGTTGTCACCATTCGAATCTGAAGGAAGCCGAAAGTTAGGTCACATAATTATAAATTATTCCCTATAATGGAAATACAGAAAAAGAATATAAGTACATAAAATAAAGATAATAGCCACGTTGGTAGCACTTCCATCTGATTCTCTTGTATTATATTTTACTTCCACTCATCCCTCCTATTGGATATTATCAGAATAATATCTTTTTTAGTTATCGTGTAAGAATCAGACTGTTCGGTAGTATATTATTTAAAAATATCCTAATTGTGTTTGATCATGACTGACTTCTTTAGTTACATCAATAGAGAATAATTAAAAATAAATAAACGAATATATAGATTATTACGGTTTTCGATTACAGATAATATGAATCGAGAATTCAATTTTACATTATTTCATGCCAACAGCCAAGTGATCAAAAAATATTATATATGAGCAATCAAGAACATTTTGAACTTTGTTTGAAAATGGTTTAAAGACAAAAATCTATTCTGATACAAAACAAAATGACCATTTTATTTGTTTGAGTCAGATTTGATTCTCGGTCATCTTTTCAATAAAATAAGTCGATAAATTCGACTTGACAATATTCTATCTAGCAGTCAAGTGGATATGAATTATTCCACATCACCATTAAAGAGGATTATGAAGTTATTGTGTCTGAAAATAATTTAAAGACAAAAAATTGCTATATATATGTTTGTTATGGTGTCTAAGTGTCGTGAGCAACTAATCTAATCTGACCACCAACACATGTACTACGTCTTTTTTTCTCCAAAAATAAAAATTTTAACCAATAATTAGCTTTATTCCCTTGCACAATAAACTGATGTTGTAAAAAAATACATCTTCCTAAAAATAGGCACAAGATATTTTATCAAATATAGTAACTATTGAAAATTGATACGGTTAATTTTCCAAATTAATAATACCAAAATTATTTATACTTTTCTTTTATAATCCTTTACTAGAGCAATTTATATGTATTTTTATACATATATGTATTTCTTCAATTAATTTCTAAGTTAAATATATAAAGTCACTCTTTAGCAAATATAAGAAATTGCATCGTACGCGTTCTCTTGGAATAAATGCTTCTTTAACTTGCTAATTAAAGAAAAATAAAATATGTAAATAAAAAAAGAAGGGACGCATGCGAAAATGACGACAATACCCCTAACGAATCACCAACTATATTATTACCAGCCAACTTCCCTTTTTCGTCGTTCGCAAATTTTCTAACGCATCTGCTAATTCTCCCGTCATTCTTCTTTCATATCTCTCTGAAACCTCTGTTTTTTTATTTTTTGTTTTGCTATGTAAATAACCGCGTCGTTATCAATCGGATAACATGGGTTCTTCGTTTTCCATATTTAGCGAAAACTCACCATCGCCGGAGCAGCGACGTATGGGTTTGGGCGGTCTTCCTGAAAACTGCTTGGCTCTGATTCTTGGGCACCTTGACCCGATTCAGATCTGCGAAATATCGGCTTTAAACAGGGCTTTTAGGAACGCTTCGTCTGCTGATTTTGTCTGGGAATCTAAACTTCCCTTTAATTACAGAGACGTTGTTGCGGCGGTGTTTGGTGGAGAAGAAGACTGCGGCGGCGATTGTGGTGGTGCTCTTTGTTTCCGCCAAGGTTTGTGTAAGAGGGACGTTTTCGCGAAGCTCTGCGGTGTCAATTCGCTCGATGGGGATAAAAAGGTCTGATTTTCTTTTTCCCTCAATATATTTCCGAGTTTGTTTCTTCTTCTATATGATGGATTTGTGAGTAATCTGTGTCCTGAGGTTCTTTTCACAACTCCATGGAAAAGCTCGTTGATTTTCTTATTTGGGATTTGCTTATCTGATATTGATAAATGAAACCCAACCAATGAATATGTATTCTGATTTGAGGCGAATTAGGGTTTATCTGTTGTTTCTCTCTCTCTCTTTATGATTGGAAGAAAAGGGAATTACTGGTACTAATCAATTCTTCTTTTTCGTTTGTCCCTTTTTCAGAAAGTGTGGTTAGATAAGAACACAGGCAAGATTTGTATGTCTATATCATCGTATGGGATGTCAATGACGGGGATCGATGATAGAAGATATTGGAGTCGTATTCCGACCGAAGAATCACGGTAAGAACTTCGAAATCTTCTTTGTCTCATTTGCATATATCAAGCGTAGACCTGAGATCGGCTTGTAGTATTTAATAATATGCTTGTTAGATGATGAATATTGGCCTATTGGTAGTATAGTAATTTCTTGGACTTTAGAGTCTGAATATGTCCTTAAAAATTAGATTACAGATCTTCCCTGTTATCGAAATACAGTTTTTAGGGCTTCGAAATATACTGATATTATATGCTGAATCATGTTCCTATTTATCCTCAACCAATGTAAAGATTCTCAACATGTTCGTCATGTTTGGTTTTGGTATGATATATGATATAAAGACCACTTACTGCATAATATTATTACAAACATCAATTTGCATCGATTCGATCGATTAAATCCACCTACTAAAGTTCACTTTATATATTGAAATGGTTTCCGTCCAGGTTCGGTTCGATCGCATATCTCCAACAAACCTGGTGGTTCGAGGTCGACGGAGAGATCGAATTCCCATTCCCGTCTGGTTCTTACAGCCTCTTCTTCAGAGTACATTTGGGTCGAACCCACAAGAGATTCGGCAGGCGGGTCTGTGATTCTGGGCACGTTCATGGCTGGGACAGAAAACCCGTTCGGTTTCAGCTGTCGACCTCGGATGGGCAACAAGCGACGAAGCAGCGTTACCTGAAAGAGCCAGGGAAGTGGATTTATTACCATGCTGGTGACTTTGTTGTGAATAATCATAACAGTAAATCAGTGAAAGTCAAGTTTTCAATGACTCAAATTGATTGCACACACACGAAAGGTGGTCTGTGTGTGGACTCTGCTGTGATATATCCCACCGAACATAAAGAGAGGTTTCAGCATTTTTAACATGAGGCCAACATCTCTTTTGTATTTTAGTCAGTCTTTTGTTGGGTAGTATAGTTAGTGTATGGAGGGAGATTATTTGTAGACATATCTATTTGTTGGAGAAAATGGACATGATTTTAAACCAATGTTTTAAATCATACAACAAAGAATTTTCCAGAAAATAACAAAATACAGTTGCTGCTGCTATTAACTAAAAGAGCATCTTATGCAGGACGATTGATGAATCACAAAAAGCCCTCTAAAAATCATAAGACTAGCAACCAAAAGCTTCATTCGCCAAGCTTGGAACTGTTTCTATAATAGATTCTTGGCAAGTTCAATAGCAGAGCCGACATAGGTGTGGGGCGTCAGCATTAAGAGATGGTTCTTGGCTTCGAATGGGATGTCCAGGCGTTCGATGAATGCTCTTATGCTCTCTTCATTTACTGTTTTTCCTCTTGTTAGCTCCTTGAGTTTCTCGTATGGCTCTGGAACATTATATCTTCGCATTACCTACAAAATTGTGGGGGGAAAAAAATCGTAAAAACCCAGCCTAGCCTAGCTTATGGAATTTAATTCTAAAAAATTGATCTTGGAAATGTGTATATCTGATATGATATGGTGCCAGTGAGCGACAAACTGATATAGCAGGCCATGAGTATTCAACTTATGCTTCATCAGCAGATTAATGTTAGGCAGGAATTTTATAAGATGATGATAGCAAAGCAAATTTCCAGAATGTGTTGCTATTGGCAATTGAGGAAAATACGCGAGAAAAAACAAACAATAACGAAGGCAGTAGATCAATTATTGTGGAGAAGCTTACTGTTTGTATTGGCTCAGCAAGTACCTCCCAAGATCGGTCCAAGTCTGCAGTCAAGCAAGCTTCATTTACCTGTACGAAGATATCAAGGAAGATGGTCAAAAGAGCAAATGTTCACAAGTTTAATATCCATCTTTTCGAAATTAATAAGTATAATTAATCGTAAACATCAGTATCCATCAGGTTTTTCGTATGTTAGAATGAATCAATGCGACCATGAAACATACAATGTTTTTGTATAATAGACAGCAGCAGAGCTACAATTTCTTACCTGAAGCTTCCCAATTCCTTGCATTGCATTCTTATAAGCAAGAAGAGAATGTCCAAGCCCTACTCCCATGTTCCTTAGAACGGTTGAATCAGTCAAATCACGCTGCAATTAGCAAACATCGGCAACATGAGATAATGATGATTCAAGAATCAAGACAAGACAGCGATTACGATAAGATATGATTTTAATATTTTACGGAAAAGATGCTTCCATGGAGAAATCATTCAATAGTGTGTATGTTGGCTACAGTCAAATATTTATCCCACTCACCTAAATCTAATGTAACTGAAGTCCTATTGATTGGTGCTATGTTGTACTGTGAACCATCTAATTTAATACTGTCTTACCTATCCGACACGTTATCAGGAATTATTATAGCAAAGCAGATATATATGGTTTCACGAGTTTAGCTTTAATTCATGTCATCATACGTGAAAGTACACGTTGATCGTTCAGGTTTGAAATACCACATTGTAAAAATATCAAACTCAACTAATACACGCGTAAATGAGTCTACTTACCTCGATTTTAGGATGAAACCTCAAATTTAAAATAATACACATAAAGTATAACTCAAGTAAAATCTCGCAGACATAAAGAACGATTTAAAAGTGCAATGGTACCTGCCAGCGAGAAATGGGCAATTTTGTGCTTAAGTGGGATAAGCTTGCATTTGCAATTCCACAATTGCCTTCACTATTTTCGAAGTCAATTGGATTAACCTTATGCGGCATTGTTGATGAGCCAATCTCACCAGCCTTAGTTATCTGATTATAGTTGGGAGTCATGTCAAGTTCTTTTCCACATTAAACAAGCATATATCTAAATGACATGAAAATACAATTGAATTTTTTTTTACCTGCTTGAAGTAACCCAATGAAATGTATCCCCATATGTCCCTGTCAAAGTCAACCAATATGTTGTTGAACAAGATGATAGAATTGAAAAGCCTGGCCATATAGTCATGAGGCTCGATCTGTTAAGAATGTCAAAAAAATTGAAATACATTAGTTCACACCTTGAACGGATGCCTGCTGCAATGAATTTTGTTTACCAGTTGAAACATCAAAGCTAAAATAGGTATTCATGATTATATTAAAGCTGAGAATAATTTATATAACATAGCATACTATCAGCATGCAGTGATGTACCTGAGTTATATACGGATTGAAACCTATTCCAAAAGATGTAACAAACTCTTCTGCGATTTTTGGCCAATTAACATTGGGATATGCAACACGATGTGCATTATAGTTTCCAACCGCTCCAGCAAACTTCCCTAAAATATCAACTCGAGACAATTCTTTACGTTCTTGGCTTAATCGATAAGCAAATACTGCCATTTCCTTCCCTAAAGTTGTTGGAGTAGCAGTCTACAACACATAATAAACATATATAAAGTCAAATCAGAGATTTCAAGTTTCACTTTAGATGAATCAGCTAGTAGTAGCAAAAAGTGTAGGCTTAGTGATTAATGTAAAAAAAAATGCACAGGAACGTTTTCTTGCTACAGAACTGGAGCGAAATGATGAAACGATCGTGGATATTCGTCGTAAAAAAAGATCCAAACTTCTCCCCATACACATATGCATATATGTATGTTCATATTTACCTGTCCGTGAGTTCGAGAAACCATAGGGATAGAAGCATTCGCAGTGGCCATGCTATTTATTGCTGCAATCAAATTGTCCATTACAGGCAGTATAACCTTTATAAGGGATTCTTTCAGCATCAATGCATGAGCCAAATTGTTTATGTCCTCAGATGTGCACGCAAAATGGAAAAACTCAAGCACCTGCATTAACATTAAATTTTCTAATTATTCAGCTCTAATAAAGCTGAAAATATATCTAGCAAGAAGTGTTACGCTTAGATACCATCAGTTGCATAATTGAGTCTTATTCCAACAACCGACTTATTACATTTATGCACGTTCATGAAAAATTAATCAAGAACCAGAACTCAAAAAATCGTGTACCTTTGATATCTCTTTGTGTGATTGACATTTCTGTTTCAGGAAGTATTCAACGGCCTTCACATCATGGTTTGTCACCCTCTCAATTTTCTTCACTTCCATGGCATCATTCATGTTAAATTGATCGGCCAAATTATTAAGAAAAGATTGTGCTTCTTCTGAAAACTTTGGAACCTCAAGGACTTCTGAAATCTGAGAAAGCTTCAACAACCATCTAACCTGACAAATGTATAAAGGCATTAAGAAAAACAATAAGGAAAGCTGCAATAAAACTAACACTAAAAAATCTGAGAAACGCTACATCAATTCGTAACAGCAATGTTACCAATTTAATTATGAAATGCATATGGTTATAACTCAGTTTGTCACAAACAAGAACTCCCGATCATAACACAGCGGCTTTTCTTTTTCCCAAATCAGATATCTCTTAAGGGGAGGAACTAAAAAGGATGGAAGCTGGAACCATGTTTTTTTGTTTTGTAGAAGCAATCAAATAAAGATTTCGCACACATCGATAGATTTCAACCGAAGTATAATCATAAAGCAACATGAAAAATCGTCAGAGGTAATTACAACATGAAAAAATAAGAGCAGTTTGTCCAATCCTGAGTTACCTCAACAAGAACCCGAAACTTAATAAGACCAAATTCACTCATGTAAGGTGCCAAGTCCTTCACTTTACCCCAATAACGACCATCCAATGGGCAAAGTGCAGTCAAGCTAGAAAGCTCAAAATCCAGCACATCATCAGAGGCATCCATCGATTTCAACTGAAATTAAAAAAAAAAAAAAAGGAACAAAATTCGTCACAAAAACAAACAAATTCGAGCCATAATACTGGGAAATTTGACAAAAATATCGGCACATGGAGATAAAAGAACAATTGGTATCGAATTAACTCCGCTGCACACTAGAGCAATTGGTATCGAATTAAAGAACAAGATAAATGAATGAGCACCACGTTTGGTACCGAATTATCGCTGCCGATATTATCCTTAGTGCTCGCTTTGCAACTAAGATGTCGGGAGAAAGCTTGTGGAGTGCGGAAGTAAATAAAAGGTTTTAGGTAGATGTGTGCTGATGGAGGTTTGCTAATAAGCTGCGTCGTTTTGTTGATTAGTGGAACCCTTATGTTAGCTGCCAAATCCATTTCCGCGGTGGTCAGAGATGAGAAGGCCGCACCGGCGGTTGGTATGCGGCGGCGCGTGAAGCAAATAACGTTGTTAGTAGATGAGGGGTTTATAGGGTTTATGGTTTTTGGGATAGTCTCCACTGTTTCGCCAATTTTTATTTATTATTATATTTTTTCTGTCCAAAGATATCCCATTCAATTTGGCTATACGCTAACTTCTAAATACCCTCCACACAGAACTAGCGGATGCGTAATTGTGTCATATAGACCTGACGGAGGCTTAATTGCGTCACACCCAATTTTTTTTTTCCTTTTTTTCATTTGCTTTCTTTTTTCCTGGTTAATTGCACAGAAATGTATGAACTTTAACAAAATTACAAATATAAATTTTTTCTCAAACTACTATCATTTATGAAGGTCTTGAAGAAACTTTTCTAGTTTTTGTAATTTTTAATGGGCTCAATTGTATATAATCCAGCAATGATTTAAAATAAACACCAAAACTCTTATGATTTGTAAATAGCATAAAATACCTCGTGGTTTATTTAATCATGCGTTCTTTTTCATTTCACCCCCTAATCGGGACGTACAAGGCTAAGTTTTAGACATCATCGGAGTACAGTGCTAAGTTTTAGACAACACAATGGAGTTTCACATGATAAAAAAAGCATAGTTAGTAACGTGCATTTTAGTATATCCACGTGGAGGTATAACATAATTTACCCTTTTTAACTCGGCAAAAAATCTATCTCTTTCTCTCCTATTTTGGCATTTTTATTATTTAATTGATATTCATTCAAGCCCATAGATGTATCATCACTTTTGCATATTGTAGTCCATGTTTTTCATTTTTATTTTTTGTATTATTGTGACTCACCAGGGGCGGCCCTACGTAGGGGCTCGGGGTAAACAAAATTAAGAATTGTTCTCATTTTTAGTTAAGTCTAGCTTAGCCCATATTTTGTTCTCGTTTTTTTGCCTATTTAGTATTGATATTATGATAGTTTTAGACTTTTATTGATTTAGGTTTCATATTTTGTTTCAATTTTGAACTCATAAAATTGGGAAATCATTATGCAGGAATGCAAATATGGATAAATGGGTTATTAAAACAAACAGGAAGTCAGAATCATATCCGAAAATTGGCATATTCTTCATTGAATGAGGTTAGTCTTAATGAAGATCAAAGTGGTAAAAGAGGTCGGATGAATTTAAAATTATTAGATAGCGATATTATTGGTGATCCGGCATTACGTAAACCAATTAATAACTATCCCATTGAAGTTAGAGATGACTTGAGGAGACAATATATAGCGAAAGGTCCTTGTCAACAAAGTAGCCATATTTTTCCATCAAGTAATTTCAGTGGCTACGAATGAAAGTTTCAGAAGTCTTGGTTTGAGAAGTATAATTGGCTAAAATATAGCATATCCAAGGATGCTGCATTTTGCTTTTGGTGTTATTTATGAGCAAAAGGGCACAAACATACACCGTAATTGGTTTTAAAAATTGGAAAAGAGCAATGGAAAAACTTGTTGATCATGAAGGAGGAGTAACTAGCATTCATCATAATGCTAGTATTCAATATTTTGGATTAAAAAATCAAAGGCATAACGTGGATTATGTGATGATGAAAAAATCAGACGAAATGGAGCTTGCTTATCATACAAGGTTAACTGCAGTTGTTGATGTGAGTCGGTATCTTTTGGGTCAAGGTTTAGCTTTCCGTGGACATGATGAATCGCCACAATCAATGCATCAATGCAATTTTCTTGAACTTGTGATATGATATTGTGATCGCAATGAAGAAGTAGACAAGGTAATAAATATAAATGTGTAATACCCGTAAAAATTTAATACGGGGATTTCGCAAAACTTCGAAATTGGTAAAGATAAGTTTGGGCAGGCTTGAAATTGAGCCCAAATAATAATTGGGCCCAAGCCCGACAAAGAAGGAAAACTTTGATGGGTTGCTTAGGACATGAGGAAAAACACGTCCATGCCTCATCACCTGCTGAACAAAAGCAGTAAAAACCATCATTAGAGATAAATACGAGCAGCAAGAGAGAAAGGAGAAGAAGGCGAGAGAAAAAGAAGAAAGAGACAAAGGAAATTTGGCAAACGCTCCTTCCAATCTTCATCAACAAAAATCTGCTTAAACACTGCTTAGGAAGTGAGGTAGGTGAAACCTACAACCCCGAAAAATCGTTCTTAACAGCTTTAATATTCATGGTGAAAGGATCACCAAGTTTCCTTTTAAAATTCATGAGCTGCTTTGTGTGTTACGTGATGTTTTTGAAGTGTTATGATGCTTGTTCGAGCTCAACATATGAGTTCTATAATCTATTTAGGTGTTTATGTGAGTTGGAAGGATATTTGTGTGATGAAAATTCCCAGAAATTTAGGGTTTATGCATGAAAATTAGTTTTTCGCATGAACAGTAAAGTTTTCGGGTGAATTTTATGTTTTCGGGCCGAAAACCATTTTCGCGGTCCATTTTAAGTTTTCGCGGGCCTAAGGTTTTCGGTATGTGAGAGGAAAAAAAAAGTTTTCGCGGGCCGAAAAATCAGTTTTCGCGGGCCTAAGGTTTTCGGTATGTGAGATGAAAAAGTTTTCGCGGGCCAATAATGAGGTTTTCACGAATCAAGCTTTTCGCCACTTAATGTTCGCGAACCAAAGCTTTTCGCCACTTAGTGTTCGCGAATTGAGTTTTTCGCTAGTCACTGTTCAAAATAAAAAGGTTTTTCGCAAACCAAAGCTTTTCGCAACTTAGTGTTCGCGAATTGAGTTTTTCGCTAGTCACTGTTCAAAATAAAAAGGTTTTTCGCAAACCAAAGCTTTTCGCCACTTAGTGTTCGCGAATTGAGTTTTTCGCTAGTCACTGTTCAAAATAAAAAGGTTCTTCGTAAACCAAAGCTTTTCGCCACTTTTTGTGAGTTTTCGCGAACCAAAACTTTTCGCTACTTAATATAAAGTTTTCGCTAGCTATTGTTCAAAATGAAAAAAACAAGCTTTTCGCCACTTCCAAAGTTTTCGCCAGGTTTGAGCTGTTCGCTACTTTTCGCTAGCCTAAGCTTTTCGCCACTTAAAAGAAATGGTTTTCGCCAGTTAAAGTTTTCGCCAACTTTTCGCAGTGCCAAATCTTTTCGCGACATAGAAAGGTTTTCGCCAGGTCAGCTTTTAGTAGGCTTTTCATGGGCCTGGTGTGACCATTCTGGGCTTTAGTTTGATTTCAGCCCAAATCTTTTAATTTTGTTGAACTGAGTTTTATAAAATATTTTCAAGCTTGGACCCAATTCTCGGGCCAACTGATAAAGGAGTATTGGGTCTTAAATAATTCACTATTCTCGGGATTTTAAGTATTGAACCAAAAGTACGTTTTAAATATTCTAATGATGTTTGAGGTTTTTCGAATATACTTGATATATTCTGCGATTAATTGTTCATGCATCCACGGCATGTCATGACGTGAGTATTGATCGCATTTATGCGATGGGAGAGTGTATGCCTTTCTTTGGCAGAGATTTGTGAGGTTAAGACTCGTAGGTGCACCTGACGGGAGACAGACGTGATCGCTCTGTCTACTCAGGCTTGAGCAACCTGAGGTGCCCACCGTCGTAGGATTGCTCGACTTGACGGGAGATAGACGTGATCGTTCTATCTACCCGGGTACAGCGTGGGAGCGCGACTCGGGGTGCCTACCGTCATGAGATGGGATTAGGCGGGAGATAGACGTGATCGTTCTATCTACCCGGGTACAGCGTGAAAACGCGACTCGGGGTGCCCACCGCCATGAAATGTAATTTCCGAGTCTGTGTGACCGGATGATTGATGTGATGTTGCGCGCGAGGTGCCGAGTCTAACCTAGGGCCCTGAGTATTTAGATATGAGAAAAAAATGAGCGTGCATTTGTCATGTGAGATATTGGGATTTGGGGGACATGTGCACGCATGCATCGCATTATTTTGGTGTTCACCTACTGGGCAATTTTGCTCAGGGTTACATGTTTTATAGGTACGAGTGAGTAGCGGCTGGTGGCGGTGACTCCACGGGCTTTTGGGGGCGGATGCAGTACATGGGACGCGACCTGTGGAGGCGTAGGATTGTTTTGATATTTTGGGGCTTCGGCCCGCTGTAAAGACTAGCACGGCTTTTGTAAAACAACTCTTTTATATAGTGTATAATATACTATTTTGTCTTTGTAAAATGGGTCTTCCGCGGCTTTCGTTGCGAAAACCCGCCAACTATTTATATTAAAAAGTGGGGTCGCCACAGGTGGTATCAGAGCATAGGTTTTACATTCTGAAGACTGTCCATGTACTGCTGCCCAAAAGCCGGGAGAACCAGCCGCGCCTGTAAGTTTTAATTTTTAAGGATAGTATGTGGTACATGACTATGTGCTTGTATGTGTCTGTGAATGAAGAATAGTTACAAAATGCCGAGAGGGGTACCTAAACACGTTGGGGAGTCGAGCCGAAGAGGCGAGCCCGAATCTCCAACGCACGAACATAATACCATTGATAGACTGACCGAACTAATTCAGCATCAGTCGGAGCAAATTAGTGACCTTATACACCATCGAAGCTCGTCGGAGCATCGTCCTTCCCCACAGCCCGATCATATACAAATAATCGGGGAGCGCTTCCGAAAATTGAATCCTCCCATCTTTACCGAGGCCGCCAACCCTGCGGTGGCTGAAGACTGGATAGGCACTATAGAAGACATGTTCATCTATAGCAGAGTGCCTGATAATGAGAAGGTACTTTGCGTCGTTTCCCTCCTACGGGAAAATGCGCGCTATTGGTGGAACACAGTAAAAGTATTGGAAGACCCAGTCACCATGATGTGGGACAGGTTCAAGGAGCTGTTCTTCACCAAATATTTCACCGCTCATGAACAGGAGCAGCGTATGCTCCAATTCATGAATTTACGACAAGGAAGCATGCCAGTGGCGGAATACATCCGTCGTTTTGAAGAATTGTCCCGTTTTGCCCCGTTTCTCGTGGCAACTAATACCCTGAAGGTGACTCGATTCATTCAGGGACTCAAGCCAGAAATCTATCGGGATTTGAGCATAGCCGGCGCGCGACAGTTGGAGTTCATGCAAGTTACCGAACGCGCCTTAATTGCCGAGCAAGCAGAGCGGGTAGTTGTGGAAGCCCAGGAAGCGAGAAAAAGGAGAGAGAATCAACAAGGCGGAGGGGGAAACAAGAAGCGCCAATTCTTTGGCAAAGGGCGGTCTAGCCAAGGAAACAGATCGGGCCAACAAAACTGGCGCCCGAGGCCGAATCAAGGGCCGACAAATATCTCTAATCGACCTCAGAATGTTACGCCTCAATGCCAGCAATGCGGACGGTATCACTTTGGGGTCTGCTATGGAGTAAGGCAACCTCCGCAGTGCTACCAGTGTGGAAAGGTGGGGCATTACGCCAGGGCATGCACGGAGAGACAACCCCTGGTGCAGAATCAGCCCCAACCGTTGATCCGACCTCCACCTGTACCAGCACGGGTCTTTATATTAACAAAAGAGGAGGCGGAGACAAACCCCGATGTGGTGACGGGTACGTTGAATATTTACCATGTCCCGACTTCTATTTTAATTGACTCGGGAGCCACACATTCTTTTGTGTCGGCTGATTTTGTGACAAGGGTCGGAATATATCCTACCCATTCTAAGAAGGATTATTTAGTTAGTTTGCCACATGGAAACCCGACCCGAACCAATTTAGTGATAGAAAAGTACCTAGTAAATATGGAGGGTAGGGAATTGTTAGTCGATCTAATTGTAATCTCGATGAATGATTACGACATCATATTCGGGATGGATTGGCTTTCGAAATACGGAGCCATGATTGACTGTTCTAAGAAAATCGTGAGGTTCCAAACACCCGAGGGAGGAGAGTTCGTCTTTTGGGGAAAGGCAAGCAAAGATAGAATTCCTCAAATATCTGCCCTGAAGGCCCGACGACTTGTTAACTCGGGTTGCGAATTCTATCTTTGTTCTGCCAAGAAGGCCGAGGAATCTCCTCTTTTGAGACTCGAGGAGGTTCCGATTGCGAATGAATACCCCGACGTGTTTCCCGACGACCTTCCAGGTTTACCTCCTGATAGAGAGATCGAATTCAAAATCGATCTTGTGCCTGGGGCTGCCCCGATATCGAAAGCTCCATATCGATTAGCGCCGAACGAGCTACGGGAACTGAAAGAACAGTTGGAAGAGTTGTTGCAGAAGGGATTCATCCAACCGAGCTTCTCTCCATGGGGAGCACCGGTTCTTTTCGTTCGAAAGAAAGACGGGTCGATGAGATTGTGCATCGATTATCGTGAGCTAAATAAGATCACGATAAAGAATAAGTATCCGTTGCCGATGATTGATGACTTGTTTGACCAGTTGCAAGGAGCAACGGTATTCTCTAAGATCGACCTGCGCTCTGGGTATCATCAGTTAAAGATCCGTGAGGCAGACGTTCCTAAAACCGCAGTCAGCACAAGGTACGGCCATTACGAGTTTCTGGTCATGCCTTTCGGGTTAACAAATGCACCAGCTGCTTTCATGGATCTGATGAATCGGGTATTCAAGAATTTCCTAGACTGCTTCGTGATCGTCTTTATAGATGATATCCTTATTTATTCAAAGACGAAAAATGAACATGAAGAACGCCTAAAAATAATTCTAGGAATTTTACGGGAGGAGCAGTTATTCGCAAAATTCAAGAAATGCGAATTTTGGTTGACGGAAGTGGCCTTTCTGGGACACATTATTTCTGGAGACGGGATTTCGGTGGATCCTAGTAAGATTGAAGCAATTAAGAATTGGCCACGACCAACCACTCCCACGGAAATTAGAAGTTTTCTCGGGCTTGCTGGATATTATCGGAAGTTCATCAAAGATTTTTCCAGCATTGCCTCAACACTCACCAATTTGACGAAGAAGAATGTTCCGTTTAAATGGACGGAATCGTGTGAGCAAAGCTTCCAAGAACTGAAAAAGAGACTAACGACCGCTCCAATTTTAGCAATACCGTCAGGAACTGAAGGATTTTCGGTGTATACGGATGCCTTGAAGAGTGGCTTGGGATGCGTGCTAATGCAGAACGGGAAGGTAATTGCCTATGCCTCCCGACAACTAAAGGAGTACGAGAAAAACTACCCCACGCATGATCTGGAACTCGCAGCCGTGGTATTCGCCCTGAAGATCTGGCGACATTACCTCTACGGAGAAAGATGCGAGATTTTTACGGATCACAAGAGCTTGGAGTACTTCTTCACCCAAAAGGAGTTAAATATGAGGCAACGACGATGGCTTGAGTTGGTGAACGATTATGAATGCGTGATCAATTATCATCCGGGTAAAGCCAACGTAGTCGCAGATGCTTTGAGTCGTAAAGCCGTGAGTGCGGAGCTGTGCCAGATTGGAGTAGAGGTGATCAACTTCGGTGAAATCGAAACGAGAATGGAAGCACTAACGCTCAAACCAACATTGTTGGAACAAATCACTAAGGCCCAAAAGGAAGATGATCTTTATGTGAAGATTAAAGGGGAACAAAACAAAAGCACTACGGCGGATTTTGAAATCCGAGGAGACGGGAGCTTACGATGCAACGGCCGTCTGTATGTACCAAATAAGGAAGAACTCCGATTTAAAGTATTGACGGAGGCACATACTACACCATACTCTGTACATCCTGGTACGACGAAAATGTATCAGGATTTACGAGTTAACTATTGGTGGCCGGGGATAAAGAAAGATGTTGCCGCCTATGTAAATCAATGCCTGACTTGCCAACAGATTAAGGCGGAACACCAAAGGCCGGCAGGAATGTTAAACCGTTAACAATTCCTGAATGGAAGTGGGACCATATAACAATGGATTTCATCGTTGGACTACCAAAGACTGTGAAAGGCCACGACGCAATTTGGGTAATTGTCGATAGATCGACAAAATCTGCCCATTTCCTGCCAATCAATAAAACATATTCCATGGAGAAGTATGCGGAATTATATATGCAAGAGATTGTTCGACTCCATGGAATCCCAATTTCGATCATTTCAGATCGGGACTCGAGGTTTCTGTCTAACTTCTGGGGAAGTTTACAAAAGGCTATGGGGACCAAGTTGTCTTTCAGTTCAGCTTATCATCCCCAGACAGACGGACAATCTGAACGGACGATCCAAACACTGGAAGATATGTTACGAGCATGTGTGCTAGATTTTAAAGGAAATTGGAGCAAATACCTTCCGCTGATCGAATTCTCGTACAACAACAGCTTTCAGGCTACGATCGGAATGACGCCTTATGAAGCTTTGTACGGGCGTAAATGTCGATCCCCAGTTCATTGGGACGAAATCGGTGAACGAGCGCTATTAGGTCCCGAAATGGTTCGAGAAATGACGGAAGCTGTTGCAAAGATTCGAGAGAGAATGCAAACAGCCCAAAGTCGTCAGAAAAGCTACGCTGATAAACGACGAAGGCCGTTAGAATTCGCGGAGGATGATTGGGTATTCTTGAAGATATCCCCAATGAAGGGCGTGAAGCGGTTCGGACGCAAAGGGAAGTTGAGTCCGAGGTATATAGGCCCTTTCAGAATTCTAAAACGAATTGGCGAGGTCGCTTATCAACTTGGATTACCGGCGTCTTTAGATCAGGTTCACGACGTCTTTCACGTGTCAACATTGCGAAAATACGTCGCCGACCCAAGCCATGTGCTACAAAATGAAACCCTTCATCAACGGTTGAAACCGGACTTAAGTT
Organism: Lindernia subracemosa; assembly: GCA_028392965.1. Taxonomy (NCBI): domain Eukaryota; kingdom Viridiplantae; phylum Streptophyta; class Magnoliopsida; order Lamiales; family Linderniaceae; genus Vandellia; species Vandellia subracemosa. The sequence continues at coordinate 55,305 of JAQPCC010000159.1, read as the reverse complement.
ACGAGGAGAAGCCGGTAGAAATCTTGATGTATGAAGTAAAGCAACTTCGGAATAAAAATATTCCGTTGGTCAAAGTTCTGTGGCGTAATCAGGCAATTGAGGAAGCAACGTGGGAACGAGAGGACGAAATGCGGCAAAAGTACCCCGAATTATTTCCGACTGCCTAAATTTTGAGGACGAAATTTCTTGAAGGGGGGGAGGATGTAATACCCGTAAAAATTTAATACGGGGATTCCGCAAAACTTCGAAATTGGTAAAGATAAGTTTGGGCAGGCTTGAAATTGAGCCCAAATAATAATTGGGCCCAAGTCCGATAAAGAAGGAAAACTTTGATGGGTTGCTTAGGACATGAGGAAAAACACGTCCATGCCTCATCACCTGCTGAACAAAAACAGTAAAAACCATCATTAGAGATAAATAAGAGCAGCAAGAGAGAAAGGAGAAGAAGGCGAGAGAAAAAGAAGAAAGAGACAAAGGAAATTTGGCAAACGCTCCTTCCAATCTTCATCAACAAAAATCTGCTTAAACACTGCTTAGGAAGTGAGGTAGGTGAAACCTACAACCCCGAAAAATCGTTCTTAACAGCTTTAATATTCATGGTGAAAGGATCACCAAGTTTCCTTTTAAAATTCATGAGCTGCTTTGTGTGTTACGTGATGTTTTTGAAGTGTTATGATGCTTGTTCGAGCTCAACATATGAGTTCTATAATCTATTTAGGTGTTATGTGAGTTGGAAGGATATTTGTGTGATGAAAATTCCCAGAAATTTAGGGTTTATGCATGAAAATTAGTTTTTCGCATGAACAGTAAAGTTTTCGGGTGAATTTTATGTTTTCGGGCCGAAAACCATTTTCGCGGGCCATTTTAAGTTTTCGCGGGCCTAAGGTTTTCGGTATGTGAGAGGAAAAAAAAAGTTTTCGCGGGCCGAAAAATCAGTTTTCGCGGGCCTAAGGTTTTCGGTATGTGAGATGAAAAAGTTTTCGCGGGCCAATAATGAGGTTTTCACGAATCAAGCTTTTCGCCACTTAATGTTCGCGAACCAAAGCTTTTCGCCACTTAGTGTTCGCGAATTGAGTTTTTCGCTAGTCACTGTTCAAAATAAAAAGGTTTTTCGCAAACCAAAGCTTTTCGCCACTTAGTGTTCGCGAATTGAGTTTTTCGCTAGTCACTGTTCAAAATAAAAAGGTTCTTCGTAAACCAAAGCTTTTCGCCACTTTTTGTGAGTTTTCGCGAACCAAAACTTTTCGCTACTTAATATAAAGTTTTCGCTAGCTATTGTTCAAAATGAAAAAAAAAAGCTTTTCGCCACTTTCAAAGTTTTCGCCAGGTTTGAGCTGTTCGCTACTTTTCGCTAGCCTAAGCTTTTCGCCACTAAAAAGAAATGGTTTTCGCCAGTTAAAGTTTTCGCCAACTTTTCGCAGTGCCAAATCTTTTCGCGACATAGAAAGGTTTTCGCCAGGTCAGCTTTTAGTAGGCTTTTCATGGGCCTGGTGTGACCATTCTGGGCTTTAGTTTGATTTCAGCCCAAATCTTTTAATTTTTGTTGAACTGAGTTTTTATAAAATATTTTCAAGCTTGGACCCAATTTCTCGGGCCAACTGATAAAGGAGTATTGGGTCTTAAATAATTCACTATTCTCGGGATTTTAAGTATTTGAACCAAAAGTACGTTTTAAATATTCTAATGATGTTTGAGGTTTTTCGAATATACTTGATATATTCTGCGATTAATTGTTCATGCATCCACGGCATGTCATGACGTGAGTATTGATCGCATTTATGCGATGGGAGAGTGTATGCCTTTCTTTGGCAGAGATTTGTGAGGTTAAGACTCGTAGGTGCACCTGACGGGAGACAGACGTGATCGCTCTGTCTACTCAGGCTTGAGCAACCTGAGGTGCCCACCGTCGTAGGATTGCTCGACTTGACGGGAGATAGACGTGATCGTTCTATCTACCCGGGTACAGCGTGGGAGCGCGACTCGGGGTGCCTACCGTCATGAGATGGGATTAGGCGGGAGATAGACGTGATCGTTCTATCTACCCGGGTACAGCGTGAAAACGCGACTCGGGGTGCCCACCGCCATGAAATGTAATTTCCGAGTCTGTGTGACCGGATGATTGATGTGATGTTGCGCGCGAGGTGCCGAGTCTAACCTAGGGCCCTGAGTATTGAGATATGAGAAAAAAAGAGCGTGCATTTGTCATGTGAGATATTGGGATTTGGGGGACATGTGTACGCACGCATCGCATTATTTTGGTGTTCACCTACTGGGCAATTTTGCTCAGGGTTACATGTTTTATAGGTACGAGTGAGTAGCGGCTGGTGGCGGTGACTCCACGGGCTTTTGGGGGCGGATGCAGTACATGGGACGCGACCTGTGGAGGCGTAGGATTGTTTTGATATTTTGGGGCTTCGGCCCGCTGTAAAGACTAGCACGGCTTTTGTAAAACAACTCTTTTATATAGTGTATAATATACTATTTTGTCTTTGTAAAATGGGTCTTCCGCGGCTTTCGTTGCGAAAACCCGCCAACTATTTATATTAAAAAGTGGGGTCGCCACAAAATGCCCCGACAAATAATCAGTTGACGTCTCCAAAAATTCAAAAGCAAATTATCAGTGCCTGTGCAACAGAGGTGAGGAAGGAAATTCTTAAAGAAATCGGTGATAAATTCTTTTCCATTTTAGTAGATGAGACTCGAGATTGCTCAGTGAAAGAGCAAATGGCTATTGTTTTGAGATTTGTGAATGATAATGGCGAAGTGCTTGAACGGTTTATTGGTGTGATTCATGTTAGTGACATATCGACAAAAGCTTTGAAATATGCTATTGATGAATTTTTCGCGAAGAATGGATTATCAATTTCCAATCTTAGAGGACAAGGTTACGACGGGGCTTCAATTATGCGTGGAGAGTTTAATGGACTAAATTCACTTATTTTGAGAGAGAATAAGCACACACACACTATATTCATTGTTTTGCTCACCAGCTTCAGTTAGTAGTTGTTGCTACTTCAACGGATCATATAATGGTAAACAACTTTTTTGAATATCTTTCTATGGTTGTGAACGTTGTTAGTGCTTCATGTAAAAGAAAGGACTCTCTACGACAGAAGCAACATGATAGTATGGTGGAACGCATTGAACGTGGTGAAGTTTTAACGGGAAAGGAACATAATTAAGAAACAAGCTTGACTAGAGCTGGTGATACTCGTTGGGGTTCTCACTTTAAAACAATCATTTGATTATTTCACTTGTGGAATCCGATAAAAGGTGTGCTTGCATCTGTAGCGGAAGATGGATGTGATAAGAAAAGTTGATTTAGTGTTGCAAGTTTGGTTGATAAAATAGAATCATTTGAGTTTGTATTTGTTAGTCTTGATGGAGCACCCTTTAGGAATGACAAATACATTGTGACAAGTTCTACAACAAAAGACTCAAAACACAGGCACTACTGTTGGATTAGTTCAAACGTTAAAAGACGACTTGAATAGATTAAGAAATGAATTGTTGGGATGGTTTGTTGATAGAAGTCATCAAATTTTGTTCAGAAAATGAGCTTAGTGTACCGAACATGGATGACTGCATCATAGGGCGTATTCGAAAGACACTCGATGGGCAGCAAAAGACATATCATCATAATTATTAGATCGATATTTTCTTACAGGTACATGTTTTCATTTTATTTACTATGAAATATAATCAAATATTTGACGTATGGTTTTTTTTGTTCTAAATGACAGGTAATTGATCTTATTTATCAAGAAATGAACAATCGTTTCACAGAACCAAACTCGTAGTTGCTTATGTCTATAGCTTGTCTTGATCCTAGAAATGCATTCAGTGGTTTCGATCATGAGCATGTAGTTCGTCTGGCTGAGTTATATTCTGAGGATTTTTCTGCTAATGATTCAGAAATATCAATTAAAAACGTATATTTCTTATATGAGAATGAATCCGGCTTTCTCCGAACTCAAAGGCATTAGAGATCTTTCAAAGAAAATGGTAGAGATGGATTGTCATTCTGGTTTTCCTTTCGTTTATCGGCTTATTAAGTTGGCATTGGTCTTACCTGTTGCAACACAACTGTCGAAAGATCTTTCTCTGCATTGAAGATAATCAAGACAGATTTGTGCAACAAGATGAGAGATGACTTCTGTTGGATTGCTTAATTTGTTATATAGAGAAAGAGATATTTGTCAAAGTTGAAACCGACGCAATTTTGCAAGAATTCCAGAAGATTAGATCTCGTAGAATGCAATTACCATCAAAGATTCATTCTAGTATTTCTAGTGTTTCAGTCAACCGTAGAAATTGATTCTTATTTTTTTAGCATTATCATTGTAATTATATTGATAATTTTGACATGTACTATATTATATATGATATTTAGATTTATAATATGTTTATTTTTTTCGGTGAAAAGAAAAAAATAAAGAAACGAACCCCAGTTATAAATTCCTGGATCCGCCTCTGTTACTCGCAAATGGTATTATTACTTATTATAGTTGATTTTCACAAAGTTATTTTCACAAAGTTTGTTATCAGATGTAATTGACTTTTGTATTCTTTCAATATTCATTGCTTGATATATTTACTGTAACTCGATATTGTATTAACGTTTGCATTTATTAATTTGTCGTTGGTTGTATGTAGTAGATTGCATGAATTACCTTTTTTTTCATTATTTTTTGTAATTCACGACTAGATGTATAATAATAATAATAATAATATAATATTTATCAGCTTCATAATTAATAAATTCATGCAAGTGAAGAATTAAAGATCAATCCAGCAAAGACACATATTTTACATACATCAATTCATACACACAGAAGCAATTAAAATAACAATAAAAGTTATGTAATACAAATGACGATGATGCCCAAACCAAAGGATGTACAAACCTCATAAATCAGCAGACAACAACAGTACCTCTGCTGTCTTTAATTGCTCTCTCTTCATCGCCACTTTTGAAGAAAACCCTACTCGAAAAAACAAAGTACCCAAACAAGTGCCCCGCGATAGCGACAATAAGCACACCAACGTTGAAAGACATCAAAGCCAACATCACGATATATCCCAAACCTACCCTCACCCCATGCAAGAACGTCCGTACAAGCCCACCGCCGTACGAACCCTCCGCCCTTCTGATCCATCGGCAGTTGCTGAGCCACTCTAAGACGAGACAGAGGAAGAAAACGAGCACTAGGGCTAGCGCGTACATCCCGCCCCGGGTCCCGGGCCATCCCGAGAAGAGGATATCCCCGTCTTTGCCCCAGTAAAAGGCCATGTGGTGGGTCATTGACGTCATCGATGGTGATGGTGATGTCATGCTATGATGGCTTGGGTTGTCTGAGGGTGATGATGGCGGCGGCGTCATGTCCATTGCCGGCATGTTCTCCATTATTGTTAGACAAAAAAATGTTGTAATAACTCTTGCGATTTAATTAGATATATAAACTAGGGTTTGCTTCTTGGTGTGTGTTTGGGCACATAATTAGAGTCCTTATAAATATATAGATGAGGGAGAGATTGAAAATCAGTGAACATTGTACTTCATGGGTTGGAATTGTACTGCATCGAATTAGTATGTTTTCTTTTTAATTCTAACATAATTTTATATTAAGGTTGAAGATCTTGTTTTTTATAAATTATTAAATATTGAGAAGTCAGAGGAACTACTATATTGATTTTTGATTGGGAAGTCAGCGTATTTCGACAAGGCACATTTCATGCAGTTTAAGCTTTTAGACTGTTTCTAGGAAAAGTATACGTTGGATTGGACAAGTGGGCCATTGGACTCAAATATGTTAATTAACCCAATAGAGTCCAATTTGATTATTTTTTAGAAATCGAGAACTCATCATATAAGATAAAGTTATTGATATTAATTTGCTAAAAATCCATATAAGATAAATGAGAAATTGTTATAGAATATTTATTTTATAATACTTAAATCTTTATTTTAATGCTAAGTATAATATATTATATTATATTATAACAGTAATATGATACGAGAGATATAATAGAAGTATGATATATAACTTATATAAACGAAGCCTTTAGATATCTTCTGATATCCCAAATGAGTGAATGAGATGCCTATTTATCTGCAATATTCAAGCCAACAAAATAAATGACTGAGGTTGAGCTAACAAATTAAATGGGTATGGGCATTCATTTCTTATTTTCGTAACACTCCCCCTTTGATGCCCATTTAAAGAATAAATTTTTTGATCTTCATTAATAACCTTACTAGGAAAAATTCAGTGGGATAAAAACCTAGTGAAGAAAAAAGAGTGCAGCATATATTATCTCCCCCTGACTCGAGATCTCAGAGCCTTCGAAGTCCAATTAAACAAACAAGTTTTTCAAACGTCCTTGGAGGAAGTGTTTTACTGAATAGATCTCCAAGTTGTCACTTGAGCGAACTAGTTGTACGTCAATTTCGCCGGTCTTCTGAAGATCATGTGTATAAAAGAATTTGGGTGATATATGTTTGGTTCTCTCACCTTTGATATACTCTTCCTTTAATTGAGCGATACACGCTGCATTATTTTCATGTAAGATTGTCGGGGATAACTTTTCTGATAATAACCCACAAGTTTGTCGTATATGCTTAATCATCGATCGCAATCAAACACATTCTCGGCTAGCTTCATAAATAGCTAAAATTTCTGCGTGGTTAGATGAAGTAGCGATTCCATCGTATGTAAATAGATAACCCATTTGCGATCGAGCATTATGTGGGTCAGATAAAAATCCAGCATCTGCATACCCAATTAAATCCGTCGTTGATACATCTGAATAGAATAATCTCATATCAGTTGTTCGTTGAAGGTATCGAAAAATTTGTTTAACTCCATTCAATGTCTACGAGTCGGCGAAGAGCTATATCTTGCCAATAAATTTACTGCGAACACTATGCCAGGTCGCGTATGACTCGAAAGATACATTAGTGCTCCAATGGCACTAAGATATGATACTTCGGGACCAAGTAATTCTTTCTCATTTTCACGTGGTCTGAACAGATCTTTATTCACGTATAAAGATCGAACGATCATTGGAGTATATAATGGACGGGCTTTATCCATATAAAATCTTTTCAACACCTTTTTCGTATAAGTTTCTTAATGTAAAATTATTCCATTCTTCAAATATTCAATTTGCAGTCCAAGATAGAATTTTATCTTACCGAAATCTTTCATATGAAATTCCTTTTTCAAACAATCAACAACTTTTGATAACTCTGCAAGAGTTCCAATTTTGTTGATATCATCAACATAAACTGCTATAATGACAAATTCGTTTTCACGTCTTTTCATGAATATGCAAAGAAAAGTTTGATCATTTTTGTATCTCTCTTTCATCAAGTATTCAATGAGGCAATTATACCACATACGCCCATATTTTTTTGATCCATACAATGATTTATTCAACTTAATTGAGTACTCATGTCGGGACCCTGAATTTTCAGGCAACTGAAATCACTCGGGAAATCTCATATATATGTCACTATCAAGTGATCCATATAAATAAGCAGTGACAACATCCATAAGAAGCATATCGAGTCCTTCACGTACTGCCAGACTAATTATATAACGAAAAAGTTGATGTATCCACCACAGGAAAATATGTCTCCTCATAATCAATACCAAGTCTTTATGAAAAGCCTTATGCAACAAGCCGTGTTTTATATCTCAATCACCTTTTTCATTTCTCCTTCTAATGAAAACACATTATATCCAACCGGCTTTACATTTTCTGGTATTCGGCATGCGGGTCCGAAAACTATTTGTTTCTCAAGTGATTTCAATCCTGTCTCGATAGCATCTTTCCATTTTGGCCAATCATTTCTTAGCATGCATTCTTTTACAGACCTTGGTTCGTGATCCTCGTTCTCATTTATCTCATTTATTTCATATAGCGCTACGTTGAATGAGAATATATCATCAACGTTGACTTTGTCTCGATTTTATCTAATTCATTTTGAGCATAGTTTATCGAGATCTCTTCAATATCATTATGTTCTGAATGTTCAGGTACTTGAGTTCATTCTCATAATCATTTATGCTCCTGGACTCTTCTAGAGTCAATAAATTCTCGACTGGACCATTCTTATTTCTTTTTCCTTTTCTTTTGCGAGGATTTTTATATTTGGAACCCGAGGGCCTACCACGCTTCAGTTGTGGTTTAGGCTCATTAATATTCTTTGTATGTTCTGTAGGAACATCAATTTTTGCAGGAACATTAACAGCTGGTGTATGTGACTTAGTCACTCTTTTAAGGTCGATAAAACTATCTAGCAGTTGATTGACTAAACCTTGTAAATGAATTATCTTTTGAACTTCTAGTTCGCATTCTTTCGTTAGAGGATCATAATGATTTAACGATTATTCACTCCATCTTATATTTCCTTCCAACGGTTTCTTTTCTCCCCCTAATGTCGGAAAATTTGAATCATAAAAATGACAGTCAACTAATTTAGCCGTAAATAGATCTCCAATTCAAGGTTCCAAATATTTTATTATAGATGGAGATTCAAATCCGACATATATTCTTATCCTCCTTTGAGATCCCATCTTAGTGCGTTGTGGTGGAGCAATTGGAACATATACTGCACATCCAAAAAATTTTAGATGAGAAATATCTCATTCCTGACCATAAACCATTTGTATCGGGGAGATATCATGATAACTTTCGGCCTGATGCGGATTAGTGATGTTGCATGTAATATAACATGTCCCCAACAAGACGAGGGATGATTTGACTTCATTAATAATGGTCTTGCAATTAATTGCAACCTTTTAATCAACGATTCTGCAAGACCGTTTTGCGTATGATCATGTGGCACATGGTGCTCAACATCAATTCCAATGGACATGCAATAGTCATTAAATGATTTGGAAGTTAATTCACCAGCATTATCAAGGCGTATTTTCTTTATAGGGTAATCTGAAAAATGTGCTCTTAATCGAATTAACTCAGTAAGAAATCTCACAAAGGCTACATTGCGTGTTAATAACAGACATACATGAGACCATTTAGTTGATGCATATATCAATACCATCAAGTATATAAATGGTCCACATGATGGATCTATCGGCCCACAAATATCACCTTGTATACGCTCCAAAAATATTATAGATTCATTCTTTATTTTCACTGGTGATAGCCGAATAATTAACTTTCCTTTAGAGCAAGCGACACATGATAATTCATTAGGTTGAAGAATCCTTTGTTTCTACATTAAATTCCCACGTGAATTTTCAATTATTTTCCTCATCATAATTGCACGGGGATGACCTAATCGGTCACGTCAAACAATAAATGCACTGTCATCAGTAAACTTCTGGTTTATGATAGCATATGATTCAATCGTTCTAAGATATGTGTAATATAGTCCAGAGTTAAACGATGGTAATATTTCCACAATTTGTGTACCATTCGAACTTACTTTTGTTATGTGCAAATATTCAATATCTACCTTTTCTGCAGTCTCAACGTGATATCCGTTATATCGAACATCTTTAAAGCTTAATAAATTTCTTTGAGGCTTAGGAGATTATAAAGCATTTTCAATTATCAGCCTTGTCTCCCTGGGCAGTAAAACATTAGCTCTTCCGAAGCCTTTATTTATATTTGTGCTACCCGATATATCAATAACACTGGCTTCTTCGATATCAAGATGATCGAAATATTTCTTATCTTTCATATTCGTATTAGTCTTTGCACAGTCTGCAAGACATAATTCTCCGTTGCACATGCTCGCATCCATCAAATTAATATCCTTTATAAAAACAAGCACGTAATATATATTATTTTGAATGAAAATGTCGCATTACAAACATAAAGATAATTTAAAGAAACAACAATACATAATAAATCACACAACATTAAAACATATCATAATAATACATAATAAAAACATAGCAGATTAATTTTTATTCGATCAGAAAATCCGCAGCTTCAAAATGAGTATTTTATTTATTGACACCAGAAGTAGAGGCGAGTTCACCCTGAACAAAATTTGATTCAATTTTTTTCATTTGTCCTTCTGAGATTCTTGATATAACTGAACAAGATGTTTGGGCGTACGACAATTACGATACCAATGGCCCGAACCACAGCAATGATAACATTGCTCATCGTTATTCTTTTGTTCAGTGCGCCTCTTCTCATTTTTATTTTCATAATATTTCCTCTTCTGGGGAAACTTTGATGGCCACCACAATAGTTCTAATAACCACCACGAAAATTCTGATAACCACCATTATAATTTCCTCGGCCACGCCCTCGACCTTGACCATGGCCTCGTCCGCGGCCGCGATATCCACCACGGCCACGTCCACGACCATTTCCTCGATTATTATCATTATTACCTTTTACTGCATTCGCTTTAGGGAGTGCAGTAGCACCAGTCGGTAGAGATTCATGGTTTGTCACCAGCAATTCATTATTTTGCTCAGCTAAAAGCAAGCAAGAAATAAGATCTGAATACTTTTTAAATTTTCTCTCCCGATATTGCTGCTGCAATACTATATTAATGGATGAAATGTGTTGAATGTTTTATCCATCATATCATTATGGGTAATTGTCTCTCCACATAACTTCAACTTGGAGGTAATTCTATCAACAACATAATTATATTCATTTAACGAGTTGAAAACTTGAAATCATAAATTCACCGATTCCTACTTTGAGTTGCGGAGAATAACAGTCGCCAGGTTGTTGTATCAATCTTTCAGATTTTTTCACAAATCAGTTGACTTCTTTTCTGTTAAATATTCTATTTTCAAACTTTCATGAATGTGTTGGCGAAGAAAAATCATGACTTTCACCTTGTGTTGTTCCGTTGTGGGTTTCGTGGCATCAATGGTGTCACCTAAGCCTTTCGCTTTCAAATAAATTTCAGCATCTAGTTGTCATGATAAATAATTTTTGCCAATGATATCAAGTGTAATAAATTCAACGCTCGCCAAGTTCGACATATTACTACAATGAAAAAGTAAAAATTAATTATTCAATAATAAAATATCTGAAGTATAAAATACGCCTAAGAGGGGGGGGGGGGGGGGGGGGTGAATTAGGCTTATAAAATTTGCTTCTTGCTTTCAAAAATCCTTTCTGAGAAAATGTGATAACAATGCAAGTGATAAGATATATCCTAGGAACGATTATATATCTACGTGATAACCGTTAAACCTTGAAAGCGTTTCTGAGGTTATCTCTTGATGCTTTGAAAACGTTTTAGGTTATGTCTCACAGAAAAGTAAATAACTGAAAAGTAAAGTGAGACAAGAATTTTTATAGAGGTTATATCCCCAAACTGGGTTTACTCCTCTCCTTGAGGTTTGTCCCTCAAGAGTTAAATCAATCACTATTGTTTTACCGTTGTTGGTTACAAGAATGATTGATGCCCCTTACACAACCGAAATACGTTGAATACTAGACCGCAACTAGGTTGCCTCACACAGAGTTTCGTTCCACGTCGTTTACCAGGGAATCACCACTCCCCGACTGGACACAGCTCGCTCCCGAAGGACCCCCGGATTTGCCGATCCTTCCCTTCACGTGCAGACAAACTTCAATCGTGCCTCTTTGTGTAATCACTACGTCTGAAGACAGAATTTGCAGTAAGGTTGTAGGAGATCACTTAAGGGTTAGGCTGGAATCACAAGTGGAAGCTCAGACAGCAGAATAATGATCGTTTCGCAAGTAAAAGCTTAGATCTCAAAGTAAATCGTTTCTGCTGCTATTTCTTAGTCTTGTTAACCCTTTTCTTCTCTGGAGTGCTCGATATATAGATGCCAATGACGTCCAGCACTTAACATGGAAAGTTGACCACAAGGATATTCCATTTTTGCACACAATCCATGCATTTAACAAGTAACAATCATACCAAAATAGATCACACCAATCCATAATGATTAGCAACGTTCATAAGCTCAATTAGTGTTGGTACGCAATCTATCCTAACAATCTAACAAAGGAACAATTTAACCACGTTTGAATAGGAAGAATTAGATCGACGTGGGGTGTTGTGTGTTCTTGATAAGTTGGGGGCTCTATCTCTCTCTCTCTTGATGAGTTTCACACAATACACTCTTTATTATGTGTTAGGGTTTTAGTATTTATACCACAAGTTGGTATATAATACTTGGGCCCCTAACAAAGTCTAATTACACTAAGCCTCTTATGAAGAGAATCCTCATAAATAAACTACAAAGATAATTCTAATTAATTGAACACAATAAAATAATCCTAACAATCTCCCCCTTTGTGTTCAATCTTCAATTTGGCATGGATTATCTTTGTGGGGCTTAGTGTGTTTGCCTGAGTTCTAACAGAATTTCCTCCTTGTCTTGTCTTTTGACCTCTTCCTTTGGAGATCTTCAAGCTCACCGTGTCTTGATCTTCGCTTCTCGGCACCAGATCTTCTTAATCTTCTTTTAAAGCTCGACTCGTAAATACCGGAAGGTGTTTGAAGTTGCTTGCCGGATCTTGAAGAATTTTCTCTTTTTGTGTGTTCCATTTATCACTCTGATAGCGCGAAACTTCCCTTACTTTTGTTCAACCTTGTGTTGGGGTTGGAGAGTTTTCTCTTTGGAGATTGGAGAAGATGCTCACGAGGCGGTTGCCGGATTTTTTCTTTTTGTATTCGATCTCTCCTTTCGATAGTAGCACTACTCCCCCTACTTTTGGTCAACCTTATGTTGGAATTGGAAAGTTCTCTTTGAAATTTGGAGAGACATACATGAGGTGGCAACTTCGATCTTTGAAGTTCGTGGTGTTCACTTGATTCTTTGACGACGCTTGAGGATTTAGCGTTTCTGATCTATCTTGCACTTTCATCGTGGTATTGCTTTCATTTTGCTTTAGTACTACTCCCCCTCATGAAGATCGAGTTGGGGAGATCGTCATGCGATGGGTCAAAATGAAGCATCGTCTTGGGCAAGAAGATCACGTCGCCGGGACAAGGAAATGGCGTTGGTAGGCACAGTACGAGCTGAGGTTTGGTAATAACCCGACGGAGCCACTAAGGCAATCCGTCGTATAAGAAATCGGGGTCACGAAGACTTCCCGTTAACATCTTGAGTCCTAACAATCTCCCCCTACAAGGGCTATCTCCTCTTCTTGCGGAGGCTTTGAATGCTCTTCGGCTAGGACTCTCTTGACTTGACGCTATATTGTGTAGACCGGATGTAGATAGTGATCCACGCCCTGATATTCGACTTTGATGATGTCGCGGATCTTGGACTTTGTTCACATCTTGTCCTGGTCTTTCTCCGTAATTTGAAGTCGTCAAGTCTCCTCTAATCTTCTTCTTCTCGGCGCCGAATTCGTCTTTTTCAAAGGAAGTTGTCTGGTTCGGCCTCGAGGAAGCTTGTCTGGCTCCAGAAGAAGGTACGCGTGGGGTGTAGTGAAATGTGCCAAGGCTCCTTTGGAAGTACATTCGTCAGATCAAGTGTAGAGGAGCCCGGCTTCAGAGTGGTAAGCTCGGCGGAAATTGGTGGGTGGTCCGACCTGTTTGTTTATGCGTGTTCCCTTCTCCCCCTCATGGCGATTCGTGTTAACGAGATCAACATGCTTGTATAGGAAGATTAGAAGGACACAAACGACAGGTCGGTGATGGTAATAACCAGACGGAGCCACTAAGGCAATCCGTCGACACGACTTCAGAGACAAACTCTGAGACATGGCCTGTGAGGACAGTGCTTGAAGAACCGGGGCCACATAGGCGTCCCATTTACATCGTTCTAGAGACTAGCTCGAGACGATGGCCTGATTCCGTTGTTGTATTGACGTTGCAACGGAAGGACTTCCTTCCAATCCTGGAATCACATCTACAAGAGATGTGTCTATGGAAGTTCTAGCTTGATCACAAAGATCAGGTGTTAGAAAAGTGTATGTGTCCTAGAAAATATAAAAATATATGGAAAGTGAGGACAAACTAGACTCGAGTGCTCAAGGAAGTGTGGTGGTGGGGCTGAGTATCACATAATTCAATATCTCCCGCTTTCGAGTGAAGCGGTGATAGTAGACGTGGTTTCCCGTGATTTCTTGAAACACCTGTCTTTTGTGAGACAGGCGAGTGAGTAAGGCTCGGTTGTGCTTGCGCCGTTGGACCTAATGTGGCGACTTCTACTCGGGAGCTAATAAAATTAGCACATGTACCTATGGGGGTTGGTCCAAATAATTTGTGAGGTGAGGGAATCATGTAGCGTCGGTCTTTTCAAAAGGTTTCAGTAGACATGGCTATAATTTTGACTGTCTCTCGGTGATGTTCCGGGGTTAGATTCAGTTGGGTTTGACTGAATCATGGGAACGAAGTCCTTGCATCCAGTAAGAATTAGTGAGTGCTGCTTTGTTTGTCAGCAATCCGGAGCAGGTCGGTTGAAGCGAGCACCGAGATTTCCATTTGTAGCCACCGTCGCCTTTTGAAAAGAGTTGACCGTTGTAGGAATGGGATTCTTCTTTTGAAGTCCATCTTCGGAGGTCGGAGGTAATCTCCATCAAGCTTGATGATGAGGAGAGAATTTTTTTTTGGTATATATATATTAATCGTTATTAGTAAAATATATTTTTATACTATATATTATATGGATATAATATATATATATATTGTATTATTAATATATATTAGTATGCTATATATTATACAGTATATGTATATTATATATATATATTTTTTGTTATTCCTCTCCATCAACACATGATTCCTAAGATAAAATTCCTCTCCCTCAAAAGATGCGTTGTAATTTTGAAAAATCTGTGAATCTCTTTCCCTAAATTCACGTATTTGAAGTTCGCTCCCCCTAAAAAATGTAATTATTGCTCCCTTCTAAAGAAATATGGGTCACTTCTCTTTTAAAAATAAAATAGTAGCTCCCCCTCAAATTAAGCTCATTCTATAGAAAAAATGGTATCTATCATTTTCGTGCGTAGTATGCATTTTAAATTTTAAAGTTTTGAAAATGCATATTTAAAATATACCATTTTGAAAAATAGGTATTTTTCAATTCAGCTCGTATGCATATGCAAATTATAATTTTGAAAATTTAATTAAGATACACATAATTAGAATGTACCTATAAAATATGGTATTTCGCATTTCGGCTCATGTATGCATGCATGCAAAATATTTGAAAGTAAAAGTCCTTTTGAAGGATGTATAGCTATATTGTACCTTATAGTTTTCAATGTAGGTATATTGTCTTTTCAGCTCAATATGCATGCCAAAATTTACTATGGAATGCATATATAGAATTTACCTACGGTGTAGTTGCTCACAGTGCTTCCCTTTATAACGTATGTGGAGCAACTTCAAGGTACCATACGTGAGGGATGCGGTTGCTCGCGTCTCTTACCAGTCATGCATGTGGAGCAACTCGAGCACCGTGCATGCTGGAATGTTGTGGTTGCTCTCGTCTCATACCAATCAGGCGTGTGGAGCAACCATCTCTGAATTACCACACGTTATTGGGCTCCTACAAAATTTAACAGGACTTTGGTACCCATTTTTGGATGGGTCCTCCCTGATTAGCAGAAAACAATTTATGCATATAAGGTGTCAAATCAGATTTTAGTCCTAAATCATTCATTAACGTGCTTATTTGGGACTAAAATCTGACTATGTTTGGGATTACCTAACTTAATTGTTGACTTAAGAACCCATTTAGAAGCAATTTGACACGGAAATAACGTTTCAGCGCAGGTGAATGTGTGTCTCGGAGAAGATTTAAATATTTTCTCCGAAGCCAGTCGCATGAGATGTTTCTCAGACTTAACATCGACTGGATATTTCAGGTAGGGATAAGAACATAAATAATTATAAGCATCGTTAGTACATGAGATGTACTTCCTACTTGGAGAATTCACATGATTCAAATCATAATGATGGGGAATAAGCGTGGAAGTTCGCTTGCTTAAGCTTGAAACTTCTTTGCACGCTTTCCTTTGAAGGGGAATAGGAGAGGGAAAATCTTGAACATGTTCGACCTTAATTTTGAAAGACAATGGCAATTTTTCTTTCTCCTTCCTAATTTTCTCTTGTTCCTTAGCATTTTTACGCGTATTGCTTTTACTTTTCGTTTTTGCGCCAACCAAAGGTGATTTAGAATGCGTATTTGCTTTCGTCACCGTTGACTTAGAATTATTAGTAAAAGCCTTTTTAGCTTTGGGAATAGGAGCGTCGGTTTGAATTCCCTTATCCTGCTTAACAGAAGATATTTCTATGGAAAGATTATTTAGGACAGGTAATGTGGCGACCCCACTTTTTAAAGAAACATAGTTGGCGGGTTTTCGCAACGAAAGCCGCGGAAAGCCCATTTTACAAAAACAACCTAGTATATTATACAATATATAAAAGAGTTGTTTTACAAAAGCCGTACTAGTCTTTACAACGGGCCGAAGCCCCAAAATATCAAAACAATCCTACGCCTCCACAGGTCGCGTCCCATGTACTGCATCCGCCCCCAAAAGCCCGTGGAGTCACCGCCACCAGCCGCTACTCACCCGTACCTATAAAACATGTAACCCTGAGCAAAATTGCCCAGTAGGTGAACATCAAAGTAATGCGATGCATGCGTGCACATGTCCCCAAATCCCAATATCTCACATGACAAATGCACGCTCATTTTTCTCATATCTCAATACTCAGGGCCCTAGGTTAGACTCGGCACCTCGCGCGCAACATCACATCAATCATCCGGTCACACAGACTCGGAAATCACATCTCATGGCGGTGGGCACCCCGAGTCGCGTTTTCACACTGTACCCGGGTAGATAGAACGATCACGTCTATCTCCCGCCTAATCTCATCTCATGACGGTGGGCACCCCGAGTCGCGCTCTCACGCTGTACCCGGGTAGATAGAACGATCACGTCTATCTCCCGTCAAGTCGAGCAATCCTACGACGGTGGGCACCTCAGGTTGCTCAAGCCTGAGTAGACAGAGCGATCACGTCTCTCTCCCGTCAGGTGCACCTACGAGTCTTAACCTCACAAATCTCTGCCAAAGAAAGGCATACACTCTCCCATCGCACAAATGCGATCAATACTCTCGTCATGACATGCCGTGGATGCATGAACAATTAATCGCAGGACATATCAAGTATATCCGAAAAACCCTCACAAATCATTAGAATATATAAAACGTACTTAAAATCCCGAGAATAGTAAATTATTTAAGACCCAATACTCCTTTATCAGTTGACCCGAGAAATTGGGTCCAAGCTTGAAAATATTTTATAAAAGTTGACCTGGCGAAAACTGTGGAAGTGGCGAAAAGCTTTTTCGTTTTGAACAGTGGCGAAAAGCTTTGGTGCGAAAACAGTGACGAAAAGCTTTGGTTCGAAAACAGTGGCGAAAAGCTTTGGTTCGAAAACCTTGTTTATTTTGAACAGTGACTAGCGAAAAGCTCAATTCGCGAACTGTCAGCGACGAAAGCTTTGGTTCGCGAAATCTAATAAGAAGTGGCGAAAAACTTGGTTCGCGAAACTTAATGAAAAGTGGCGAAAAGCTTTGGTTCGCGAAACTCAATAAAAAGTGGCGAAAAGCTTTGGTTCGCGAAAACTGGCTTTCGGCCCGCGAAAACTGGTTTTCGGCCCGTGATGTCTCACAGTTCGCGAAATACCTCAGCCCGGGTTTGCGGCCCGCGAAAACTTTTTCTTCCTCACAGTTCGCGAAGTAACTGGCCCGCGAAAACTTAAAATGGCCCGCGAAAACTTTTTCCTCTCACAGTTCGCAAAATAACTGGCCCGCGAAAAACTTCAAATGGTCCGAAAACAAGAAATCATACGAAAACACAGAACAGTATACGAAAAACACTGTTCGTCAAATCTTCATATCTTCAACAAATTCCAGAAACTCAACATAACACAATTAAAACCCATATTTTGGGTTTTTAAACATCAATCATCACATAAACATCCTTCCAACTCACATAAACACCATCATAACATTTCAAGAACATCACGTAACACACAAAGCAGCTTAAAAATATCAGTTTTGGGTTTGTAGGTTTCACCTACCTCACTTCCTAAGCAGTGGTTACGCAGGTTTTCGTTGATGAACGTTGAAAGAAACTTTTGCCAAATTTCCTGTCTCCTTTTTCTTTCTCTCTCGCCTCCCTCTCCTTCCTCACTTGCTGTTCTTATTTATCTCTAATGATGGTTTTTACTGCTTTTGTTCAGCAGGTGATGAAGCATAGACGTGTTTTTCCTCTTAAGCTAAGAAAGGGTCTTTTTTTGTAATTTCCCCCCTTTTTAAAGAAACCTCATAGGTGAGCAACGTATCTTCTTTCTTTATTGGGCTTGGGCCCAATTATTATTTGGGCTCAATTTCAAGCCTGCCCAAATTTATCTTTACCAATTTCGAAGTTTTGCGAAATCCCCGTATTAAATTTTACGGGTATTACAGGTAAGGGCGGGGAATTTTTGAGATTTGAAATCTCCTCAAAGAGTTTTTTCCCTTTCAACTCGGAAACCTACTCTTTCCGATTCCAATATTGCGTTCAATTCTGCAATTTTACTAGCAACCTCCGAAATTTCCCAACAAGAAGTAGGTTTATTAGAATGTAAATTATTTTCCCCGAAAGACACTAAGTTAGAAGATGAATTTTTATCTGCTTGACTTCTTTTTGCAATTGCGTTCTCTAAAAGTTCAATCTTAGAGTAAAGTATATGTCGTTCCTCTAAGATTTTCTCATATTTTGATGAGACACGATTTTGCTCATTGGCGTAGTCGATGGACAACAGGTGAATATTCCTGTACTACCCCTTGAATTGCTAGTCGTAGAATATTATTCTCGTCAGACTTAAACTAAACTCAAATAAAATAGTCCCATAGCAAGAGTTCGGTCAATTCCCCTTTCTTTTAGATGCACATATTCCTCCGGGAGGGCGATTGGGACGTGGACATAAGGAGGAAGACCTCCTTTCACGTTTCTATGCTTCGGAAGTATGAACCTGACCCTTCGCATATACTCGAGTTTCCCCCACTCGAGTTAAAGGAAGATCTTTCCTACGAAGTTCAACCGGTTCAAATTTTGGATCGACAAGAGAAGAAGCTTCGTAACAAGTCCATTCCGATGGTGAAAGTGCTTTGGCGTAGCGATAAGGTGGAAGAGGAAACATGGGAACCAGAAGCACTGATGCGTCGTCAATATCACATCTATTTGATTCGCTAGGTATGTTTACGTTTCGAGGACGAAACTTTTTGAAGGGGGAGATACCTTATCACACCTAAACTAATAAAATCTTGGCCCAAGTTTTCAATCCAAGTCCAAAATAGGTTGTTGATATCTCTTTTGCCTGGAGGTTCGTCATTCTTCGATCATCGTTTTCCGCTGCTATCTTCTTCAACTTTGGTATTGTATCTTTCTTTTATGTTGGAGGATCCATTGGCGGGGATATTTTGGAAGGAGGTTGTGTTGTTCATTATTCATTCGTTGACCGATGTATCAAGACACTTTATATTGTAAAGCCTCCTTCGATATCTATATCTATTTTCCTTTATCGAGTATCGTTTCTTTCGTGCGATTTGATTTCGGACTGTGAGTTGACATCGAGCCTTGCGTTTATTGAGAAACGCGGCGGCTGTCGCGCCTTCGACGCGGGTCGGGGCGTGACAGTTTCGGTGTTTCGTCATATCACAGACATTCTTTTCACTAATCTCTAATTTAGTTTCTAAGCTAATAATCTTTGACTTTGCGTTAGCCAAATCTTCATTAGCGAAAGCTAGACATTCCTGTTGCTTAAGCAACACAGAGTAATTATTAGCAAATCTTGCTTCTAATTCCTCAATTTTTCTAGCTTGAGCATCCATTTTTTTTTAAAATTTAAAGATTAAAAAATTGGCTTTTGAAAATTCAGTTTCGAAAGTTTTGGTTTTGTCAAAAAGTATAGTGACGTATGGAAGATAGTAAGTGTCGAAAATATTTGGTATGTACATAAAAATTTTGGAATGATTTCGAAAACTTCGGGAAAATTACCAAAACGTTTTCTACAATGTGCCAAATACGACCTAAGTTGATTGTTGGATATGTGATTGTTGACGCGTATAGTGGATTTGCCTTCAAAAATTGACGAAAAAGTTTTCTGTACCGAAAATTTTGGGCCCGGAAAATTTATTTTGATAAATTTCGAAAAAGTGTAAAATAGACTAAGTCCGTTGGACTTAGAAATTTTTCTCTATCCAATGATGTATAAAAAATTTTCCTCCAATTTTTTTTTTTTTTTTTTGCTACTTAAAGCCTTTTTATTCCGAAGGGGGGCCGAAAAAATTTTGGTGATCGAAAACAAGTCTAATTTTTTGAAGAGTGAGTGTGTTAGGAATATTTTATTGTGTTCAATCAATTAGAATTATCTTTGTAGCTTATTTATAAAGATTATCATTATAAGAGGCTTAGTGTAATTGGGCTTTGTTAGGGGCCCAAGTATTATATACCAACTTGTGGTATAAATATTAAAACCCTAACACATAATAAAGAGAGATTTTAGAGAGAGAGCCACCCAACACCTCTCAAGAAAACACACACCCCACGTTCGATTCAATACTTCCCATCTGTAAGTCCCTTTTCATCTAATATAATGCAAGCAACAAAGAAAGCAACCTAGAATGATTTTAGCTTGAGAGTATTTAGGTTAGCTTGTTCAAGGAGGCACAATACTTGCAAGGAGGAACACTTTGAAACTAGGGCTTGGTGGGTCTTTATATACAACATTAGTTGGTATATTAAAGCCCATCAAGCCCAAAACCTAATTAGCCCAAACAACTAATACTTATAATAAAGTAAATTACAAACCCAAATAACATCTAAACCAAAGACCTAAATACACTAAAGACGGAAGCATCTAAAATATAAAGAACACAATAAATGACCTAACAATCTCCCCCTTTGTGTTCTTTTTAAGTCTTCTGCTTGGATGCTCCGACCTTGGGGTCCACCGTCTTGTACGTAGAGCTTCGAAGTCCGAGCTTGACTTCGTAGTTACGTAACCACCTTCGAAGAGCCAGTCTTTCATTGATCTTCCCTCGAAGTAATCTGAACTTCATCTGGCTATCGAGGTCTTCTTCTTCCATCTCCTGGATAATCCTTGTCAACTTTCTTGAAATAATTAGAAGAGTCCCGTCGGAGAACTTTGGGATCTCCGAGGTCTTCATCAATCTCTTCTCACCTTTGTAGTTGACGTAGACTATCGAGGGGTCCTCACCTTCAAAGACGTTTCCTTCAGAGATGTTGGGGTCATCCGGGACTTCAAAGTTAGGCTTTGTGAGGTTCACTTTCTTCATATTGCTTTCCAGTGCCATCTGAAGGTCGTGGGAAGCATTATAATTGATCTGGCGCAACATGAACCTTTTGAGTGTAGCAAGGCCTATCTTCAAAGCAGGGTCCTTTTTCAGCTGTCCTAGATACCTGTACGTCGAGAATATTCTCTCGACATCAGGGTGTCTAATGTAGATTAGGTCCGCTTCGCTGATGTCTTCAACCTTCCCGTCCTCCCTTTCAACTTTGTAAACTGGATAGGGAATTTGGTTGAAGTACTCGACTCTGACTCCCGTCACCCTTTTGATCATTTTCTTCCTTGATTCGTCTTTTCGAAGGCGATCCAGATTGTCGCCTCGTCCTCTGAAACTCATCATCATTCGCAGACTTAGGACATAGAATCTTGCCCTTCGTCCCGTCAGATGAGTCATCCCACTCAGCTCCAGTTCATCAGGCTTGGTGATACGCTCGGGTTTCCTCCAGATTCGTTTCCGAAACTCTTCCTGGTAAGGTGCCACGATTTTGGCATTTTCCCACGGGAGCTCCGGAATCTTCGGGGTCTCTCTTGGCGGAGGGTTGTACATGTCGTACCATCGGTTGGCGTGCTCCAAGAGAACAGGAAGTTCGGGGATTTCTGCTTCGTAGTCCTCCCCTTCTTCCAGCTCCTTGTCTTCTATTCTGACAAGTTCAACCTCTGCATTCCTTAGGAGCTGTCGAGCGTTATCAAACATAGCCTTTGAGAACTGTTCTGTAACCGGTCTTTTGAGCCATCCTTCGTTCATAATGTACGCCTCCACTTCAGTGTGTGGTTGGAGGTAATCTTCGAGGTTGAATGGCTCTAAGTCCGGTTGTGTAGCAATGTAGGGCGAAAGAGGTGGGCTTCGGCTTTTTCTGGCTTCGTGGGTGGTGGAAGGAGGATTTGGGGTGGTGGTTCTTTGGACTGTATGTGTATGGATTTCCGAGGTCGACGTTGCTTCGCCAAGGAAGAGTGTCTGGTTCGGCCCTGGCGCCGCTTGTCTTCCTCGAGAACCTCTTCGTGTGGGTTGTTGGGTTTGTGTTGTAGGGCCTGCTGCTGATCTGCCCTGTGATAGTGTGCTTCGTCGTACAGATGCTCCGGAGGAGGATAGGCGTTGACGCTTCTCCCCCTCACGGCGATTCTGGTCGTCAGGATCGTCGTGCCGTCTTCGGATTGTTGAGGTGTCGTCTCGGCACGTTTCTGTTGACGGTATGTTTTGTTGCGCGAGCAGCATTTTTTGGACCGTCACGAGCGCGGGGTGCTTCGGGTCCACTCCTATGAGACGGGCAGTGAAGATGTCCCATAGGTCGAGCAGTGGCATGGTGTGGGGGTTCGGATGAGGTGGGGGTAGTGGGGAACGTGACGGGGTTTCGTCGACAACTGGAGCTTTGCCTCTGTCCGGTGCAGCAGTCGTAATGAGTGACTGCATGCGCGGGACAGCCACTTGCTCGAGAAATTCGGCAAGTCTCCGTTCAAGGTATGTCGCCGTCACGTACGGGGAATCACCGCCGGAGCCACGAAGGCCTTCCATTTGCACCCCCGAAGTGGTGGGGTGGCCAGTTTCGCGGGAAATCGATGGGACTTCGGGCGGCACTGGACTTCCGACCTGTCCTTGCAGTTCCTCACGAGGAAGGACCGCTCCGGTCGTTAGGGCCACGTCACACAGACGGGCGAAGGTAGAGCTCTCACCGGGGCCACTTAGGCGTCCCGTTGGCACGCGTCCGATCGTGATGTTCGGACGGTGGCCCTCTGACGAAGACGATGTGGGGTCGTCGTCATCGGGACTTCCGTCCAATCCTAGAAGCGCCTCAATCATGTGCGCCTCTATGGACGTTGTGGCCTGTTCGGTGATAGGCGGAGGACGTGATGGTTGAGGGTCGGGGCTTTTTGAGACGACCGGTTGTTGGGAACCGGCCGAATGGCTAAGGCTCGTGGTATGCGTCGTTGGGTCGATGTCGGCGGCTTCTATCCTAAGGGGTGACCCGGCTTGTAGTGGAGTGGGGATTGGAGGAATACGACGACGTCTATGGATAAGCGTGCTGTCATCGTCGTCGTCAGAGGAGTCGTCGCTCATTTGTTGGCGTTGAGGAGCGGGCGACGGCTGCCTCGTGGAGGGTGGTGGGGACGGTGGGCGTTGTATGGGCATCGGAGACGTCGCTCAGCATTTGTCGTTGAAGATCACGCGACGTCGGCGGGATTGGCGATGTGCGGCTGACAGGAGATGGTGGTGGGATGGGTGTGATGAGTGGTGGTGAGGGCTGTCGAACGGGTATTTGTTGTTCGACAGGTGTTGGTGGTGTGGATGATTGGGTAATTGATGGAATGGCTGGTTGGTGAGTGTATGACTGAGGAATGGATGAAGAAGCTGCCTCCGGCCTGGTTCTAGGACCTTCATCGGCAGAGTGGGAGGCCCCGGGGTTAGGTTCGAGGGGGTTTTCTCGAACCATGGGGGCGTATACATTGTACTGGCGGCAGTAGTCTTCTATCATGTGCTGCTCCGCCAGTGACAAGAGGGATGAAGGGATGGGCATCGGCCGCCGCGCGTATTTCTCATCGACTTTCCCCTTCTGGAGGTACCTGAGTTTTGGCGGGGTGACATATTCGTCGGTGGGCCGGGTTTGTATCACAGGCAGTGATTGCATAAAGTGGTGGATCATTAGCCCGAACCACCTGGAATATGGAAGGTATTGCGTCTTCTTGCCCTTCGTTCGCTGCATCATTTGGTCGTCGAGGTCCAACATGATGAGCTTGGCATAATCTACGTTTTTGTTGAAGGCAATGCCGTGGAAGATCCGCAGTATCGTGATGTTGCACCTGTCGTGCCCTGAGTGCTTTGGTGAGAAGCACTTATTGACAAGCGCAAAAAGTGTCCGCCATGGATGCGGGATCATGGACTGTTGGATCTGAGAGAGGACTTTGACGGGCGTGAAGTAGCCCATTCTTTGAATGTCCTCGAGAAGCTCATCCTCAGAAGCCTCATACTCATTCTCCGGTCGGCTGGGCAGGCGGAGAACATGGCGGATTAATTCGCGGGTGACCTCGACCGTCTGGCCCGCGAGTTTTGCTTCGTAGTATAAGCTATTGTCTGGTGCCACCTTCGTCTGCAGCGTCCCCCAAAATTGTTGAAGGTAAACGGAGGGGACTGGTACAGCGGCCGAGAAGGCGTACCAGAGGTGATGGTGTCTCAATATCGCAGGAATAATGGGTTCCTTCCCTTTGAAGACTTCCAAGTCGAGTTGGAAGTTATTGTCCTTCGGAATGACCCATTTGGACGTTGGGTATATCAGATCTGTTGGTGTCGTATTCATATTTTTTTTTTTTTTTTTTTTTGAGTGGGGCGACTCTTTTTTTTGTTTTGTTTTTTTTTTTTTTTACTTGTTTGCCCTCTTCTATTTTTTGTTGTTCCGAACACCTGGATTCGTTAAACCTGCGATGATAGAGTAACCATTAGTTTATACAGTAATAAGAAGCAGAAGGTAACATGATTTGAATAGGTGAAAACAAGTTAGAGTTCAAAATTGTTCAAGTGTTTTGGGCTTTAAAAATTTAATGTTTGATTTTGGGCCCAAAAACAGTTTCAGCCCATTTAAATCATGAGTTTGATACTTAGAAAATTTCTTAAGTGGAGAGTTCGCGCATTAGTTAAAAATTTTCAAAGTCTTTATGTCGCGAAGTGAAAAGTGAGAGTGCGTTAAGAAAATTCTAAGTAAAGGTTCGCGAAACAGATGATAAAAACAATTAAGTGTGGATCGCGATATGAGAGTTTGGTAAGTTCGCTAAAAGCTTTACGAATCCTAGTTTCGCGAATGTTAGAAAGTTCGAGAACTGAAATACTTTGCGAATTGAGATTGTGTTCTCGAATTGAAGTGAAATTGAGTTCGCGAAACATGAAGGGATTCGCGAAAGACCATGGGGTTCGCGATCTGGAAGTTTGCGAATTGAGAAATAAGTTCGCGATTTTAAAATGATTACGAATTTAGAGTGGTTCGCGAACTTGAGGGTTTGGCGAATTTGAAAGAGGTTCGCGATTTTTAGTTTTGCGAATGCGGAACAAGTTCGCGAACTTTGAAGAGTTCGTGAATCATGGAGAACTTCGTGGGCTAAGACAAATGCGCGAAAAACAGGTTGGAGACTTCGAAAGTCGCGCTTTAAAGATCAAAAAGGGCTGTGTTCGCGAATCATGAAGATTCATCGTGTTCATCATCCGCGAAGTGCAGAAAGTTCCTGATTCGCCAAAATCATCATCAGATAAGTATAGAACTGCTTGAAAATGAAGATTCAACGTTATTCTTACCACAGCAACGCACGAGAGAAGAAGATTTGGAAGCTAAGGAGCAGGTTTCGTCGTGATTTGAGTGGCTTTATCTTGCGGATGAACAGTAGATCGAGAGAATTTTGAACAGTGTAAACCCTAATTTATGAATTGACGGCGACTGTAACTTCGTGAAACTTAGGGTTTTAAGAGGTAAAAAGTTCGCGGGCCCAAAAAGGTTTGGGCCTCGAAGGTAAGATGGGCCCGTTTGAGGTTCGCGAAGCGTGCGTGAGTTCGCGAAGTAGCATTGAGTTCGCGAAGTAGTTTGGGCCTCAAAAGCTTTAGTGATTGTGGGCTCAATTTTTAACTTAGACTCCCCCTCAAAATATGCACTCTTAGAAAATAAATTTCAAGTTAACGTATAATAAGAAGACTAAAAATTTCTCCCCCTAAATTTTTGGAATTGTGATCATCTTTTAAACTTTATAAGAGGTTGAAATAGGCAAAAATCACGTTATGCTTCCCGATTCAACATGCCTAACTTTGAAACGAGAAACATGAAACGTTTTTCATCCAAAGCCTTTGTGAAAAGATCGGCAAGTTGAACTTCTGTGTTGACGAAGTACATTGTGATTGTGCCTTTTTCGACATGATCTTTTATAAAGTGATATCGAAGGTCTATATGTTTAGTGCGGGAATGATGGACGGGATTACAGGTAATGGCAATAGCGCTCTTCGAGTCGCTGTAAATTGGAATGTTATTGAAAACAAACCCGTAATCCTGCAGTTGCGTTCGCAACCACAGGATTTGAGAGCAGCAACTGGCCGCAGCAACGTACTCTGCTTCGGCGGTTGACGTGGACACACAGTTTTGTTTCTTAGATGACCAACTTACTAGTTTGTCACCTAAGAACTGTATTCCACCCGAGGTGCTCTTCCTGTCCATCCTACAACCTGCAAAATCGGCATCCGTAAAGCCAAGTAATTGAAAGTTAGAGTTCTTGGGATACCAGAGTCCGAGTGTCGGTGTTCCCTTGAGATAGCGTAAGATCCTCTTCACTGCAAGCATGTGCGACTCCTTCGGATCGGCTTGAAAGCGCGCGCACAGGCAAGTGGAGAAGACAATATCCGGCCGACTTGCTGTCAGATACAGAAGCGATCCTATCATTCCTCTGTATGTAGACGGGTTAACTGATTTGCCCGATGGATCTGCGGCTAATTTGCACGAAGTCGACATCGGGGTACTTTTAGATGGGGAATTTTCCATGTTGTACTTCTTAAGTATGTCTTGAATGTACTTCGATTGACTGATGAAGATTCCTTCTGGGAGTTGCTTGACTTGCAGTCCAAGGAAGAAGTTGAGCTCTCCCATCATGCTCATTTCAAACTTTGTCTTCATCAGTTCCCCGAACTCCGCGCACAATATGGGGTTTGTGGATCCAAAAATAATGTCGTCGACGTAAATCTGAACAAGTAGAATTTCAGACTTGCGTCGCTTGATGAAGAGGGTGGTGTCGATTTGCCCTTTAGTGAAGCCTGACTCGATCAGAAAGTCAGATAGCACCTCGTACCATGCTCGGGGTGCTTGCTTAAGTCCGTAAAGTGCCTTCTCGAGGAAGTACACAAGTCAGGGTGGGCTTGGCTTACGAATCCTTCAGGTTGTGCCACGTAGACTTCTTCTTTCAAGACGCCGTTGAGGAAGGCTGTCTTGACGTCCATCTGATACACCGTGAAGTCTTTGTGGGCTGCGAAGGCTAGGAAAATCCGAATTGCTTCGATTCGCGCTACGGGTGCGAAGGTCTCGTCGTAGTCGATTCCCTCTTGCTGGTTGTAGCCCTTCGCGACTAGCCTTGCCTTGTTGCGAATTACGACACCGTCTTCATCTTTCTTATTCTTGAATACCCACTTCGTACCGATAATCGTCTTTCCTTGAGGTCTCGGTACGAGTTTCCACACTTTCAGTCTTTCGAACTGATGGATTTCCTCTTGCATTGCGTTTACCCAGTCTGGGTCTTTTAGCGCGTCTCCAACTTTGCTCGGCTCAGCCTGGCTGAGAAAGCAGGCATATAGATTTTCATTTATTGTTGATGATCTTGTACTAACTCCTTGGTCTGGATTTCCAATAATTTGAGACGTCGGATGGGCTCGAGTCCACTTCCTTTGATGAGGGAGAGGTTGTTCTTGCTCGTCCTGTGCGGGTTCTTCACCTGTTGTCTCGGGAGTGCTGGAAATTTCGATCGGGGAGTGAGGCTCTATGTCTAGGGAAATGTCTTCATCGTCTTCTTCAGTTGAGGCTTCAGGGGAAATAGTGACTTCTATATGTGACGTTGAGGGAGATGCATCAGCTTCGTGTTGGCCTACGGGAGAAGCTGGTGCGTCACTATTTTGGGGTTGGTGAGGAGGTTGAGCTGATCGACGATCGTGGATGGCTAGATCTTCGAAAAGCAGCTCCCATGCGTCGTCGCTCTTGTGGGATGTCGATGCTACCTCCTCGAATGTAGGACTGGGCTGATCGTCTGTCAGCACTCTAATTAGTCCCGGTTCTGGCCTGATTTGGACAGAAGCGTTCGGTTGTAGTACGGGTCCTGAACTGATGTATTCAGAAGCCACGGCGCTTCGTCGAAAGTAACGTTTATGCTTTCCATAACAGTCCTTCTTCTTTGAGATAGACTCTATAGGCCTTCGAAGTAGCCGAAAATCCAATGAACACTCCTTCGATGGCCTTCGGGTCGAGCTTCCCTCGATCAACTCGGTCATTAGCTACAAAGCACTTGCAGCCGAAAATCCGTAGATATTTGATGTTTGGGACCCTTTGGTTGATTAGCTCGTATGGAGTCTTCCCAAATCTCTTGTGAATGCTCGTTCGGTTTTGCGTGTAACACGCCGTGTTTACTGCCTCGGCCCATAGAAAGTGTGGAAGTCCTGATTGAATTAGCATTGTCCGGGCTGCTTCGATAAGGGTCCGGTTCTTCCTTTCCACTACTCCGTTTTGTTGAGGGGTTTTTGCGGCCGAGAACTGCTGAGAGATTCCTAACGAGGTGTAGAAGTCACTGAGGACCTTGTTCTTGAACTCAGTGCCATTATCTGTGCGGATCACTTGGATGTTGCTCTCAAGCAGGTTCTGAGTCGTCTTCACAAAAGAGATGATGATTTCAGGGGTCTCGTCCTTCGTTTTAAGATATCTCGTCCATGTGTACCTCGAGTAGTCATCTACAATGACTAATACGTATTTTCTTCCATTTATGCTTTGTATCCTCATTGGCCCGCATAAATCCATGTGTAGCAGCTCCAGTGGGCGAGAGGTCGAGGCCACGTGTTTTGATGAATGAGATGCCTTCTTCATCTTTCCCATTTCGCACGCCGAACATAGATGCTCTTTGTGGTACTTCAATGCTGGGAGTCCTGTGACTAGCTTATCTTTGTATAGTTTATTCAGCGTTTTGAAGTTGATATGGGACATCCGTCTGTGCCAAAGATCATTTTGCTGGTGTGATGCCTTTGTCATCAGACAGATGGCGGATGAAGGTCGAAGGGTCTTCAGATTGATTGTGTAGAGATTTGTCTTCCTCGTGCCTGTGAGGAGTTCCCTACCCTGCTCGTTGCTGATGGTGCATTCGTCAGACTGGAAGGTGACCGTCAGCCTTCTATCGCAGAACTGGCCAATGCTGAAGAGGTTGTGTCCAAGTCCTTCGACGAGCGAGACATCCCTGATTGTGAGGTTGTCATGGATGAGGTCTCCGTGTCCTATGATCGGAGCCGCGTGATTATTTCCGAAGCGCACGTTACCGCCAAAGCGGGCTTTGTAGTTGCTCAGCAGCTCTTTTCTCCCTGTCATGTGTGTGGAGCAACCTGAATCGAGATACCACACATGACAGATCTGCAAAAATAATCAAGAGAGGTCAGTAACCCGATAACGGTCGGGTTCCCCTTGGTTATTTTCGACACGCAAGCATAGATGAAATAGAGAATCAGCTAAGTAGTCTACTATGCTTGGACTTGTTTTGGGAACCCAAATCTGGCGTGTGCCTGATTTGGTCGTGATGGATTCGAGTTCCCTTTTTGTGACCCAAATTTGTTTCGTTTTGAGCGGTTGCGTTTTGATTTTGGGCACGTAATGCTTGGGCTCGGTTTTCTTCTTGTTTTTGCGAGATATTTGATCTGGCTTTTTCTCGAGCCTTGAAGCATTTTGTGGTCTCGCCTTTGGTTGGGGATTTGAGCTTGCAACCTTCTTGGCTTTTACTTCGGGGAAGTGTGCAAAGAGAGGGTTAGTTCGCGAGTTAGGTATAGAAATCAAAGTTCGCGACTTTGATGTGTGCCTTTTAGTTTGCGAGTCTAGTGTGTGTGTGGGTTTGCGAAATAAGTTGCCTGCTAAGTTTCGGGTCTGAAATCCTTTTCGACTTAGAAATAAAACTAGCAGCATTTTTCAACACATTAACACACTCAAGACGATTCTTACAAAACAAAAAGGGAGACATTTTAGTTTTCGTTTTCATTTGCTCCTTTTTGTGAACAGCAACGTCTCCTTTTGTCTCGTCTTGTCTTGCCCTCCACTTCACGCTCTTTTCCCAAGATGCTTTTCCTGTCGATGCAGAAGAGGTCTTGTTAGTGATCTTCGTGGTGCGACCTATAACCGGCTTATTTAATTCTTTATTCTTGAAGAGTTTTGTGTGTGACGTTGTCAAAATGAAAGGAGTATGTGTAGGGATCGTGTGGGGTCTAGTGCTTATTTGATCCTTAAATGATGAAATTACTGCGAGTAAAATGTCTTTCTCTAGTTGAGAGAGTTGCTCGAGTGATTCCATCGATGCTCGTAATTTGAAATTTTCTTTATGCGAAAAAGGGATGTAAGCTCTAGGCAACGTTCCCATATGCTTCGAATTCTTCGGTGCTTCTTCAACGACCTTTTGAGAGGGCGGTGCACTAGCCTGGAGACAGTTATCAATCGAGGGTTTTTCCTTTGTCTTGTAACTTTCGTTCAGGCTAAGGTAATCGAACGGTTTTTCGGCCCGATCGCTCCCTTCTCCTGTCGTTGGTTCGCTTTTTGACGACTGAAAGAAGCGTATGAGCGATAGATCCAGATAACTATCATCGTAGCGAATGGGAGTTTTCTTGGCTTCAGGTATGATGGTCTTAACGAAGCCTAACCCCCCTCGTGGATTGTAGAACCTAGTATCTTTGGGCTGACTCAGAAACATGGTTCGTTCTAATACCTGTTCTGATAGCCCTCGTTTCGTGATAATGTCTTCTAGGCTCTTTATCTTAGCATATAGCCCAGCGCGTTCGCTATTCATCAGATTATACTCGCTAGTTTTATTTATTCGCTCATTCTCACTCTTCCTATAATTCGCCGTCAACTCTTCAAGTTTTTTATTTAGTTTAGCAATTTCCTCATCTCGACTAGCTACCCTAAGATTTGCAGCTTCTAATCGACAATTCAGGGAACCAATATCGCTTAGTCGATTAATGAGGGATGCACGGTTGTTAGCTAATTGGGCTTCTAGTTCTCTAATTCTATCATTATTGCTAGAAGTTTCGTTTCTATCGCATTCTAGGGTCGCTATCCTATTCATTAATTCACTAATTTTATCATTTGATTTTCCTAAGTCTTGTTCTGACGTACTCAAGCTATTTTCTAACTTTCTACTTCTTCTAGGGTCATGGTTAGAATAGCTTGAGTTTTTGCTAATTTCTTTTCTAAAGACTTAGTATTTTTACGTTCTTTACTTAGGACCTCTATTTTATTTTGTAGATTTAAAAGCATACTCTCGTTGAAAGAATATACCTCCTCGCCGTTGCACGATTTGTCTACCTCGTTCGTGCTGGTGCTGGTGCTAGCTTCCGACTGCTCCTCCTCGTCTGATCCGTCTCCTTCCAGCCGTGCCATCAGGGCAAGGTTCTCGGGCTCACTTTCCGTGGAGTCCTCGAGCCAGTGGTCCTGCTCGGCCACTAGTGCTTTGCCTTGATTCTTCTGCCTGATCAACTGCAGCTTCCTGAGATAATACTCTTCGTCCTTCTTTTTCTTCGGAAGGGGACAGTCATTGGCAAAGTGCCCTGGTTTGCCACAGTTGTAGCATTTTCTTGGTTCGGCTGGGGCCTTGGTTTCAGCTGGCTGAAATGGTCGGGTCTGAGGATTGGGTCCTGACGAGATCCTTTGTCTGTTGGACGAGGATGATGATTTCTTGAAGAACTTTTTGTTCATCATCTTCGTTACCAGAGCCAAGTGCTTCTGGAGCTCCTTCATCTCCGGATCGGAGTCCGAGCCTGAGTCATCTTCGGAGGTGGAGGGGCTCGGGATCTTGACGGCTTTGCCTTTACTCAGCTTTGCGCTCTTCTTGTCCGTCACTAAGGCTAGTGAGTCGGCCACAGCCTTATTCTTCTGCTCCTCCACCCCCTCGTTTACGTCATCTGAATGCTGCTCGAGGCTCTCGTAGATGCTGTGGATGTCAATTTCATCGAGGTCCTTGTTCTGCCTGAAATTTGTGGCAATCTTCTTCCACTCAGGCTGTAATGATGTAAGTTGGACTTCATGATGTTGATCTTCCGCAGCTCATTGGTTTGGATCATAAACCTACGATAGGTTTCACCAATTGGCTCGCCCTGTCGAGCCTTGAAGGAGTCGTAAGCCGCCAGTGTGTTGGCTTTCTTGGCTCTTAAACCGATATCAGTGCCCTGCATCAATTTAGAGATCTCGTCGAACATTTCCTTAGCAGTCTGGAAGCTATCTACCTGAATGTAGATTTCATTTGGCATGGCTTGTAGGAGGTAGGTCTTAGACATGAGGTCTGCCCTAACGCTTCGTCTCTCAAAATCAGTGTAGTCGGCTGGAGACTTGGGTACTATCTGTGGAAGGACGGGAGGAGTCACGGTGTTGTCCCCGAGGAGTGTGGTCGTAAATGTTTCGGGGCCGCTTTGGAGTGATCGGATCATTTCCTCTCCGTTGTCTTTGATCTCCAGGAAGTTAAAGAATCTGTTCTTCCAGATAGAGAACTCGCCTCTTCGCAGCACTGGTGGTCTGACGTCGCTTCCCATGGCGAGTGTGTCCATCCTATATTAGATGTGGGTGATCTTTAAACGTGTGTGGAACTTTGAAGTGTTGAAACTTGAAGTTAGTGAGGTTCGCGAACTGTAGCTGGATTCGTGAAATCGAAGGGTTCGCGAACTTGAGCTGGATTCGTGAAGTCGAAGGGTTCGTGAAATGGCTGGTTCGCGAATTGAAGACCGGTTCGTGATCTACTTTGGCGAAGTGAGATCACGGGTTGGCTAATTGATTCGCGAAGCTGAACTGACGGTTGGCGAATCGAAAGATCGCGGATGAAGCGGGGTTCGTGAAGTGGCCTGAGCTTCGTGATCCTTGTTCGCGTGTTGAGGTTCGCGGATGTAGCGGAACACTTCGCGAATTGAAGTTCGCGAAGTGGCGGTTCGCAAAGCAGAGAGGTTCGCGAATTCTTTGTCTGTTCCGCGAATGATGAACAGGATGAAGATCTTCAAGCTGAAACCCAGAAAAATCCGAAAATCTTGCTGTAAATGCCCAAAATCTGCCCAAAAATGCTGTTTTTGCTGGAAAAAGTTCCCCAAAACCAGAAAAAGGCCGAGAAACCCCAAAAACAGCTCAGAAAAGGCAGAAAAACAGCCAAAGTAGCTCAAAAACAGCCTAAATAAAGTGACGAAAATAGCTCAAAAAACTCCAAAAATGGCTTCAAAGTTCCCTCACGCTTGCTCTGATACCACTTGTAAGTCCCTTTTCATCTAATATAATGCAAGCAACAAAGAAAGCAACCTAGAATGATTTTAGCTTGAGAGTATTTAGGTTAGCTTGTTCAAGGAGGCACAATACTTGCAAGGAGGAACACTTTGAAACTAGGGCTTGGTGGGTCTTTATATACCACATTAGTTGGTATATTAAAGCCCATCAAGCCCAAAACCTAATTAGCCCAAACAACTAATACTTATAATAAAGTAAATTACAAACCCAAATAACATCTAAACCAAAGACCTAAATACACTAAAGACGGAAGCATCTAAAATATAAAGAACACAATAAATGACCTAACACCATCTCAAACGTGGTTTAATCGTTCCTTTGTTAGATTGTTAGGATAGAAAAAGCAACCAACAAGTGGTATCAGAGCCAAACGCGTTAGGATTTGATAGATTTTTCTGAAAATTTTGGGATTTTTAGTGTTCTTGAGCTCGAAATTTTCGGCCTTAGATCTTGAGTTTCTGGGCTTATTTTACTGATTTTGCAAGCTCAAGAGCTAAATAGGTTGTTTTCGAGTGATTTTAAGTATTTACCCAACGTTTTCAGTAGATTTGAGTGAGATTTAGGTAGAAATCTCACAGAAAACTCGTATTTTTTCTACATATATGATTTTCGGGTAGATGAATGTAATAGTGCCCAGATTTTTGGCTGATTCTACCCGATT
The DNA here is from genome assembly GCA_028392965.1 of Lindernia subracemosa. NCBI lineage: Eukaryota > Viridiplantae > Streptophyta > Magnoliopsida > Lamiales > Linderniaceae > Vandellia > Vandellia subracemosa. The sequence continues at coordinate 21,340 of JAQPCC010000159.1, read as the reverse complement.
TTCACTGATTTTCGGGTGACTGTTCGAAATTCGGCGGATTTTTACCCGAACTTCGAATTATTGCCCGATTTTCATCAGCCGAATTTCCTGCACGGCGAAAATTAGTACTTACCCGGTTTCCATCACCCGAATTTCGTTTAAAATTCTCGGTGATTTCCAAGTTTTCGGGCAGAATAACCCGAATTTGCCCATTCTCGGCGATTGTCTGATATTCGGACTGAATTATCCGAATTCGGGCAAATCATCCGAATCAGTGTACCCGAATTTCTACCTACCCGAAAATTCTTAGTACTCGAATTTCAAATCATACCTTTAGATTTTCGGTCAAAGTCTTACCCGAGAACTCACTGTTCTCAATCGAAACAGTGACTTCCAATTCTCGATCACTCACTCTTCAAAAAATTACACTTAAACGTTTTCGATCACCAAAAATTTTCGGCCCCCCCTCGGAATAAAAAGGCTTTAAGTAGCAAAAAAAAATCTTTTGGAGGAAAATTTTTTATACATCATTTGATAGAGAAAACTTTTCTAAGTCCAACGGACATAGTCTATTTTACACTTTTTTCGAAACTTTTCAAAATAAATTTTCCGGGCCCAAAATTTTCGGTATAGAAACCTTTTTTCGACAATTTTTGAAGACAAATCCATTATACGCGTCAACATCACGTATCGAACAATCAACTTAGGTCGTATTTGGCACATTGTAGAAAACATTTTGGTAATTCTCCCGAAGTTTTTGAAATCATTCCAAAAATTTTAGGTATATACCAAAAAATTTCGACACTTACTATCTTCGATACTTCACTATACTTTTTGATAAAACCTGTTGGTAGCCTTTCATATCCTAACAATCTAACTAGGGACGATTTAACCACGTTTGAATATGGGAAGAATTGATTCAACGTGGGGTATTGTGTTCTTGAGAAGTGTTGGGTGGCTCTCTCTCTAGATGAATTTTCACACAAAACACACTTTATTATGTGTTAGGGTTTTAGTATTTATACCACAAGTTGGTATATAATACTTGGGCCCCCTAACAAAGCCCAATTACACTAAGCCTCTTATAAAGAGAATCTTTATAAATACACAACAAAGATAATTATAATTAATTGAACACAATAAAATATTCCTAACAATCTCCCCCTTTGTGTTCAATCTTCAATTCGGCATGAATTATCTTTGTGGGGCTTAGTGCATTTGCCTGAGTCCTAAAGGAATTTCCTCCTTGTCTTGTCTTTTGACCTCTTCTTTTGGAGATCTTCAAGCTCACCGTGTCTTGATCTTCGCTTCTCGGCACTAGATCTTCTTAATCTTCTTTTGAAGCTCGATTCGTAAATGCCGTAAGGTGTTAGAAGTTGCTTGCCGGATTTCTTCTTTTTATGTCTGATCTCTCCTTTCGATAGTGACGCAACTCCCCCTACTTTTCGTCAACCTTGTGTTGGGATTGGGAAGTTCTCTTTGAAGTTTGGAGAGACACACACGAGGTGGCAACTTCGGAGTTTGAAGGTCGGCGGTGTTTGCTTGATTTGACGACGCTTGATGATTTCAGCGTTTCTAATCTATCTTGCACTTTCGTCGTGGTATTGCTCCCATTTTGCTTTAGTACTACTCCCCCTCATGAAGATCGAGTTGGGGAGATCGCCATGCGATGGGTCAAAATGAGGCATTATCTTTGGCAAGAAGATCACGTCGTCGGGACATGAGGATGGCGTTGGTAGGAACTCAGGTTAGGTAATAACCTGACGTAGCCACTAAGGCAGTCGTCAAGTCTTCTCCAATCTTCTTCTTCTCGGCGCCGGATTCGTCTTCTTCGAAGGAAGTTGTCTGGTTCGGCCTCGAGGAAGCTTGTCTGGCTCCGGAAGAAGGTACGCGTGGGGTGTTAGGCTCCTTTGGAATGTTCCATTCAAGTGCAGGGAAGCCCGACTTCAGAGTGGTGAGCGCGGCAGAGATTGGTGGGTGGTCCGACCTGTTTGTTTATGCGTGTCCCCTTCTCCCCCTCATGGCGATTCGTGTTAACGAGATCGGCATGCTTGTGTAGGAAGATTAGGAGGACACAAACGACAGGTCGGTGATGGTAATAACCAGACGGAGTCACAAAGGCAATCCGTCGTGTAAGAAACCGGGGTCACGAAGACTTCCCGTTAACATCGATCTAGGAGCTATGCTCGTAGATGATGGCCTGAAACCGTTGTTGCTTTGATGTTGCAACGGCAGGACTTCCTTCCGATCCTCGAATCATGTCGAAGCAAGACATGTCTACGGAAGTTCTAACTTGATCACAAAGATCAGGTGTTTAAAAGCGTATGTGTCCTAGAAAATATAAAAATATATGGAAAGTGAGGACACACTAGACTCGAGTGCGCAAGGAAGTGTGGTGGTGGTGCTGAGTACCACATAATTCAATATCTCCCGCTTCCGAGTGAAGCGGTGATAGAAGACGTGGTTCCCCGTGATTTCTGAAATACCTGTCTTTTGTGAGACAGATGAGTGGGTAAGGCTCGGTTGTGCACGCGCCGTTGGACCTATTGCGGCGACTTCTACCCGGGAGCTAATAAAATTAGCACCTGTACCTATGGGGGTTGGTCCGAATAATTTGTGAGATGAGGGAATCATGTAGCGTCGGTCTTTTCAAAAGGTTTTAATAGACATGGCTATAATTTTGACTGTCTCTCGGTGATGTTTCGGGGTTAGATTCAGTTGGGTTTGACTGAATCATGGGAACGAAGTCCTTGCATCCGGTAGGAAGTGGTGAGTGCTGCTTTGTTTGTCAGCAATCCGGAGCAGGTCGATTGAAGCGAGCACCGAGATTTGCATTTGTAGCCACCGTCGCCTTTTGAGAAGAGTTGACCGTTGTAGGCTCGAGATTCTTCTTTTGAAGTCCATCTTCGGAGGTCGGAGGTAATCTCCATGAAGCTTGATGAAGAGGAGAGAACATTTTTTTATTTTTTTATTATGGCCTTATTTTTTTTTTTTTTAAATATTGATGGCCTTTTATATATATATATATATATATATTAATCGTTATTAGTAAAATATATTTTTATACTATATATTATATGGATATAATATATATATTAATCGTTATTAGTAAAATATATTTTTATACTATATATTATATTGATATAATATATATTGTATTAGTAATATATATTACTATGGAATGCACATATAGAATTTGCTAATAATTACTCTGTGTTGCTTAAGCAACAGGAAGATCTAGCTTTCGCTAATGAATATTTGGCTAACGCAAAGTCAAAGATCATTAGCTTAGAGACTAAGTTAGAAATTAATGAAAAGAATGTCTGCGATATATTGAAAAGATTACGTTCTTGCGAAGATGAGCGAAATAGTGTCTCATCAAAATATCAGATAATCTTAGAGGAACGACGTATGCTTTACTCTCAGATTGAAATTTTAGAGAACGCCAGTGCAAAAAGAAATCAAGCAGATAAAAATCCCTCTTCTAACTTAGTGTCTTTAGGGGAAAATAATTTAAATTCTAATAAACCTACTTCTTGTTGGAAAATTCCTGAGGTTGCTAGTAAAATTGCAGAATTGAACGCAACCTTAGAATCAGAAAGAGTAGGTTTTCGAGCGGAAAAGAAAAAGCTTTTTGAGGAGATTTTATATCTAAAAAATTCCCCGTCTTTACCTGTTTCCAATGATCTTTCAAAAGATACATCTTCCTCGAAACAGGTGAAGAAAAGCATCCTTGTTCCTAAAACTGAGAAAGCCTTTACTAATAATTCTAAGTCAACGGTGACGAAAGAAAATATGCATTCTAAGTCACCTTTGACTGGCGCAGAAAAGATAAGTAAAAGCCTTAAGCTTAATACTTCAATGGAACAGAAAATTAGGAAGGAGAAAGGAAAATCAACATTATTTTCAAAAATTAAGGTCGAACATGCTCAAGATTTTCCCTCTCCTATTCCTCTTAGTAGGAAAGCGTGCAAAGAAGAAGTTCCAAGCTTAAGCAAGCGAACTTCCACGCTTATTCCCCATCGTTATGATGTGAATCGTGTGCATTCTCCAAGTAGGAAGAACATCTCATGTACTAACGATGCTTATAATTCTTTATGTTCTTATCCATACCTGAAATATCCAGTCGATGTTAAGTCTGAGAAACATCTCATGCGACTGGCTTCGGAGAAAATATTTAAATCTTCTCCGAAACACACATTCACCTGCGCTGAAACGTCCTTTCCGTGTCAAATTGCTCCTAAATGAGTCCCTAAGTCAACGATTAAGTTAGGTAATTCCAAATATAGTCGGGTACCTAAAAGTACGTTAATGAATGATTAAGGACGAAAATATGATTTGACACCTTATATGCTTAACTTGTTTTCTGCTAATCAGGGAGGACCCATCCAAAAATGGGTACCAAAGTCCCCTTAAAGTTTTGCAGGAGCCCAATCACGTGTGGTAATTCGACGATGGTTGCTCCACACGCGTGATTGGTATGAAACGAGAGCAACCACAAAACCCCGGTCATGAGTAGTAATTAGAATATGGTTTTTCCATACTCATGATCGGTACGAGACGAGGACAACCAAAACAATTCCAGCATGGTTGGTATTCCGGAAGTTGCTCCACAACCATGACTGGTATGCAACGTGAGCAACTACACCGTAGGTAAATTCTATATATGCATTCCATAGTAAATTTTGGCATGCATATTGAGCTGAAAAGACTATACCTACATTGAAAACAATAGGGTACAATATAGCTATGCATGCTTCAAAAGGACTTTCACTTTCAATTTTTTTTTGCATGCATGCATACATGAGCCGAAATGCGAAATACCCTATTTTATAGGTACATTCTAATTATGTGTATGCTAATTAAATTTTCAAAATTGTAATTTGCATATGCATACGAGCTGAATTGAAAAATACCTATTTTTCAAAATGGTACATTTTAAATATGCATTTTCAAATGTTTAAAATTTAAAATGCATATTACGCACGGAAATGATAGACACCATTTTTTTTCCTATTGAATGAGCTTAATTTGAGGGGGAGCTACTATTTTATTTTTAAAAGAGAAGTGACCCTTATTTCTTTAAAAGGGAGCAATAATTATATTTTTGAGGGGGAGCGAACTTCAAATATGTGAATTTAGGGAAAGAGATTCAAAGATTTTTCGAACTTTACCACGCATCTTTTGAGGGGGAGCAATTTTATCTTTGGAAGCATGCTTTGAGGGCGAGGAATAACAATATCTATATATATATATATAATATGCATATACTATATTATATATATACTAATATATATTACTAATACAATATATATATATATTCTATCCGTATAATATATAGTATAGAAATATATATTACTAATAACGATTAATATATATTATATCCATATAATATATAATATACTAATATACATATTACTAATAACGATTAATATTATATTAAAAAAAAGGAAAATTAAAAATACTAGGCCATAAAAAAAAAGGGAAAAATCTTCTCTCCTTATCATCAAGCTTCATGAAGATTACCTCCGACCTCCGAAGATGGACTTCAAAAGAAGAATCTCGAGCTTACAATGGTCAACTCTTTTCAAAAGGCGATGGTGGCTACAAATGCAAATCTCGGTGCTCGCTTCAACCGACCTGCTCCGTCTTGCTGACAAACAAAACAACACTCACTACTTCCTACCGGATACATGGATACTTCGTTCCTACGATTCAGTCAAACCCAACTGAATCTAACCCCGGAACATCACCGAGAGTCAGTCAAATCATGAAGAAACAACCACGTGTACTGGAACCTTTTGAAAAGACCGACGCTACATAATTCCCTCAACTCACAAATTATTCGAACCAACCCCCATAGGTACAGGTGCTAATTTTATTAGCTCCCGGGTAGAAGTCGCCGCATTAGGTCCAACGGCGCAAGCACAACCGAGCCTTACCCACTCGTCTATCTCACAAAAGACAAGTGTTTCAAGAAATCACGGAGAACCACATCTACTATCACCGCTTCACTCGGAAGCGGGAGATATTGAATTATGTGGTACTCAGCCCCACCACCACACTTCCTTGAGCACTCGAATCTGGTGTGTTGTAATACCCGTAAAATTTAACACGGGATTTTGATATAATTAATAGTGAAAAGACTTAGAAAATTTGGATATTATGTGAATGAAGGATAGGCTCGAAATTCGGGTGATGGCAAGCTTCAAGGCTAAGCCCGAAAAATTTGGGTAAGGTATTTTCGGGTGAAACCCGAATGGAATTTCGGGTAAGCCAAAATTTTGGGTAAGGACCGTAGAGAATTTTCGGGAATTATTCGAACGGGCCCGAATAAAGAAATAAACAATTCGGCCCAACTTGAATAAATATTTAAGACCCAATTAAATGAAGCTTCTTGGCCCAAATGAATAACTTAACCATGAGGGAAAAACCACGTAATGGGTTTGTCACCTCCTTATCATCTTTTATCATTGGTAAGGAGCAACGATTAGAAAGAGAAACCAAGCTTGGACGTGAGGTAGGTGAAATATTTCATCTACAACACGTAAATAATATATGGTGCATGTGATAACATGTCTTATAATCTTAAATGAATTTTTGGGTGATTACATGAGCTAAAACCCAGATTTTGGGTGATTATGTGATTTTGTGTGATGATTGATGTTTAAAAACCCAAAATATGGGTTTTAATTATGTTATGAGTTTCTGGAATTTGTTGAAGATATGAAGAATCGAAGAACTTAGTGTTTTTCGCATACCGTTCTTCATTTTCGGTGTTTACATGTGTTTTCGGATGATTTCTTGTTTTCGGGCCGAAAACCATTTTCGCGGGCCATTTTAAGTTTTCGCGGGCCAGTTACTTTGCGAATTGTGAGGAGGAAAAAGTTTTCGCGGGCCGAAAAATCAGTTTTCGCGGGCCTAAGGTTTTAGGTATGTGAGAGGAAAAAAGTTTTCGCGGGCCGAAAAATGAGGTTTTCGCAAACCAAGCTCTTCGCCACTTTTTGTGAGGTTTCTCGAACCAAGCTTTTCGCCAACTTTTGTTAGGTTTTCGCGAACCAAGCTTTTCGCCAACTTTTGTTAGGTTTTCGCGAACCAGCTTTTCGCCACTTTTTGTGAGTTTTCGCGAACCAAAACTTTTCGCTATTTAATATAAGTTTTCGCTAGCTACTGTTCAAAATGAAAAAGCTTTTCGCCACTTCCAAAGTTTTCGCCAAGTTTGAGCTGTTCGCTACTTTTCGCTAGCCTAAGCTTTTCGCGACATAGAAAGGTTTTCTCCAGGTCAAAAGGTTTTCGTCAGGTCAACTTTTAGTAGGCTTTTCATGGGCCTGGTGTGACCATTCTGGGTTTTGGTTTGATTTCAGCTCAAATCTTTTAATTTAAACCATTTTCGGGTTTTGATTAAATTCCCTGGTCAACGGTTATTTTATTTTCAGCTGTAAGTATTATTTTCGGGATTTTAAAGGATTTCCGGAGTTTCGGGTTTTACGAGATGTGATTGTTATTTTGTGCGACTTGTATGACACGCATTGCATATCACGACATATTGAGGTAAAATTGGATGACCGTATTGATACGGTGACACCTTAAGGTGTCGTTGAGCGGGGTAGAATGTGACCGATGCTGGTTGTCGACTCGAAGTCGAGTTGAGGTTGGTACTAGTTGCACCTGACGGTTGGTGCCGTCGAGATGGGTGGTAGGTGCCGCCCAGCTTTATTTATATAGATGGTAGGTGCCGTCGTGATTAGTGGTAGGTGCCACTAATGAGTATGGACGGTTGGTGCCGTCGAGATGAGTGGTAGGTGCCGTAGGGTTAGTTATGAGGTGCATTAGTCCGACCTAGGGCCCTGTGATTGAGATGAGATGAGATGAGATGAGATGAGGTTGTGGGACGAGCGTGCATTGCATGGTGAGGTGTCGGGATTGGGGTTGAGTGCACGCTGCATTCACGCATATTTTCACCTACTGGGCAATCGCTCAGTTTTACGTGTTGTAGGTATTACTGAGCCCGACGTCGAGGTACGTCACGACTGAGGCAGGCTGATGGCGGTGACTCCACGGACTTTTGAGGGCAGTGCGGTACATGGATGCGACCTGTGGAGCGCGTAGGAACTTTTGGATTTTGTTTTGGGGCTGAGGCCCGTGTAAAGATGGTTGTGCTGTAAAAATGATATTTTTACATATATAGGTATCTTAGTTTGTTTTAAAAAGTTTTTGTAAAATGGGTCTTCCGCGGCTTTCGTTGCGAAAATCCGCCAACTATTTATATTAAAAAGCGGGGTCGCCACAGGTGGTATCAGAGCATAGGCTTTAGATTCTGAAGACTGTCCATGTACTGCTGCTCAAAAGCCGGGAGGACTAGCCTTGCCTGTGAGTTTTATAGTTTGACGTGATTACGTATTATTAATTATGTGCTTGCTTGTATAATTGTAGAGATTAAATTATAAAATGACGAGAGGAAAAAGAGTAGATGTAGGAGAATCGAGTCGTAGGAACGAACCCGAGCCCCCTACGCAGGAACATGAGTCAATAGTCATGAAACTCACTGAACTGATCCAGCGACAGTCGGATCAGATTAATGATCTTATTCAGCATCGAGGTTTTTCCGAACACCATCCATCCCTTCAGCCTGAACAGGATGGAATCATAGGGGAAAGATTTCGGAAGTTAAACCCTCCTATTTTCGAAGACACTTCCGATCCCATCGTGGCAGAGGATTGGTTGCGCACTGTCGAAGACATGTTCCTCTACAGTCGGGTGCCGGAGAGTGAAAAAGTTCTATGTGCCGTGTTCTTGCTAAGAGGAAATGCCAGATTTTGGTGGGATACCATCAAGATCTTGGAAAATCCGATAACATGGGACAGGTTCAAGGAACTATTCTACGGCAAATATTTTACGGCTCATGAGCAAGCGCAACGAATGAACGAATTCATAAACTTGAAGCAAGGAAAAATGACGATTGCGGAATACATCTGCAAATTCGAAGAACTATCCCGTTTTGCCCCACATATGGTAGCAACAGATGCCCTAAAAGTAGCACGATTCACAATAGGTCTCAACCCCGAGATCCACCGAGATGTAAGTATAGCAAGTATGCGAGGAGAAGCGTTCAATCATGTGGCTGAACGAGCAATGATCGCGGAGAAGGCAGAAGCTCAAATTTTCGAGGCACAGGAAGCGAAGCGGAAAATGGAAAATCAACAAAGGAATGGAGGCGATCGGAAACGTCAATATTTTGAGACAAATCCCAATAACAACAACCCTTTAGACGATCGTGCGGGACAACGAAATTGGCGGCCAAAGCCAAATCAGGGACCGACCAATATTCCTGTTCGACCTCCGAGTTCAGCCCCACAGTGTCATCAATGCGGACGTTACCACTTTGGGGTATGCTTCGGAATGAGGCCCAATCCGAATTCTAATCTACAATGCTTCCGATGTGGAAAATCGGGGCACTATGCTAAGAATTGTCGGAACAATCTATTACAGAGTTCAACCCAACCACCAGTAAGACCACCACTAGTTCCCGCTCGAGTTTTCACACTCACGAACGAGGAGACGGAGGCCAATCCTACTTTTTCGACGGGTACGTTAATTATACCCCACTTCCATTAATTAACGTTAGGAATCGCGCCATACATTCGGAGGTGTCGGCCGACTATGTGAGAAAGGTAGGAGTTTCCTACCTCATTAGAAGAAGAGAACAGGAGAGATCGACACCCCGAGTTATTCCAATCGGCGTAATTTCGGGGACGAAATTCTTTTAAGAGGGGGAGGATGTAATACCCGTAAAATTTAACACGGGATTTTGATATAATTAATAGTGAAAAGACTTAGAAAATTTGGATATTATGTGAATGAAGGATAGCCTCGAAATTCGGGTGATGGCAAGCTTCAAGGCTAAGCCCGAAAAATTTGGGTAAGGTATTTTCGGGTGAAACCCGAATGGAATTTCGGGTAAGCCAAAATTTTGGGTAAGAACCGTAGAGAATTTTCGGGAATTATTCGAACGGGCCCGAATAAAGAAATAAACAATTCGGCCCAACTTGAATAAATATTTAAGACCCAATTAAATGAAGCTTCTTGGCCCAAATGAATAACTTAACCATGAGGGAAAAACCACGTAATGGGTTTGTCACCTCCTTATCATCTTTTATCATTGGTAAGGAGCAACGATTAGAAAGAGAAAAGCACACATTAAAACAAGACAAAAAGATAAGAAAGAAGAAAGGATACTCGGTCGAGAAGAGGAAGGAGAAAACGAAACAACCGAAAACAAGGAAATCTCAACAAACCCATCGAAACCAAGCTTGGACGTGAGGTAGGTGAAATATTTCATCTACAACACGTAAATAATATATGGTGCATGTGATAACATGTCTTATAATCTTAAATGAATTTTTGGGTGATTACATGAGCTAAAACCCAGATTTTGGGTGATTATGTGATTTTGTGTGATGATTGATGTTTAAAAACCCAAAATATGGGTTTTAATTATGTTATGAGTTTCTGGAATTTGTTGAAGATATGAAGAATCGAAGAACTTAGTGTTTTTCGCATACCGTTCTTCATTTTCGGTGTTTACATGTGTTTTCGGATGATTTCTTGTTTTCGGGCCGAAAACCATTTTCGCGGGCCATTTTAAGTTTTCGCGGGCCAGTTACTTTGCGAATTGTGAGGAGGAAAAAGTTTTCGCGGGCCGAAAAATCAGTTTTCGCGGGCCTAAGGTTTTAGGTATGTGAGAGGAAAAAAGTTTTCGCGGGCCGAAAAATGAGATTTTCACGAACCAAGCTTTTCGCCACTTTTTGTGAGGTTTCTCGAACCAAGCTTTTCGCCAACTTTTGTTAGGTTTTCGCGAACCAAGCTTTTCGCCAACTTTTGTTAGGTTTTCGCGAACCAGCTTTTCGCCACTTTTTGTGAGTTTTCGCGAACCAAAACTTTTCGCTATTTAATATAAGTTTTCGCTAGCTACTGTTCAAAATGAAAAAGCTTTTCGCCACTTCCAAAGTTTTCGCCAAGTTTGAGCTGTTCGCTACTTTTCGCTAGCCTAAGCTTTTCGCGACATAGAAAGGTTTTCTCCAGGTCAAAAGGTTTTCGTCAGGTCAACTTTTAGTAGGCTTTTCATGGGCCTGGAGTGACCATTCTGGGCTTTGGTTTGATTTCAGCTCAAATCTTTTAATTTAAACCATTTTCGGGTTTTGATTAAATTCCCTGGTCAACGGTTATTTTATTTTCAGCTGTAAGTATTATTTTCGGGATTTTAAAGAATTTCCGGATTTTCGGGTTTTACGAGATGTGATTGTTATTTTGTGCGACTTGTATGACACGCATTGCATATCACGACATATTGAGGTAAAATTGGATGACCGTATTGATACAGTGACACCTTAAGGTGTCGTTGAGCGGGGTAGAATGTGACCGATGCTGGTTGTCGACTCGAAGTCGAGTTGAGGTTGGTACTAGTTGCACCTGACGGTTGGTGCCGTCGAGATGGGTGGTAGGTGCCGCCCAGCTTTATTTATATAGACGGTAGGTGCCGTCGTGATTAGTGGTAGGTGCCACTAATGAGTATGGACGGTTGGTGCCGTCGAGATGAGTGGTAGGTGCCGTAGGGTTAGTTATGAGGTGCATTAGTCCGACCTAGGGCCCTGTGATTGAGATGAGATGAGATGAGATGAGATGAGGTTGTGGGACGAGCGTGCATTGCATGGTGAGGTGTCGGGATTGGGGTTGAGTGCACGCTGCATTCACGCATATTTTCACCTACTGGGCAATCGATCAGTTTTACGTGTTGTAGGTATTACTGAGCCCGACGTCGAGGTACGTCACGACTGAGGCAGGCTGATGGCGGTGACTCCACGGACTTTTGAGGGCAGTGCGGTACATGGATGCGACCTGTGGAGCGCGTAGGAACTTTTGGATTTTGTTTTGGGGCTGAGGCCCGTGTAAAGATGGTTGTGCTGTAAAAATGATATTTTTATATATATAGGTATCTTAGTTTGTTTTAAAAAGTTTTTGTAAAATGGGTCTTCCGCGGCTTTCGTTGCGAAAATCCGCCAACTATTTATATTAAAAAGCGGGGTCGCCACAGGTGGTATCAGAGCATAGGCTTTAGATTCTGAAGACTGTCCATGTACTGCTGCTCAAAAGCCGGGAGGACTAGCCTTGCCTGTGAGTTTTATAGTTTGACGTGATTACGTATTATTAATTATGTGCTTGCTTGTATAATTGTAGAGATTAAATTATAAAATGACGAGAGGAAAAAGAGTAGATGTAGGAGAATCGAGTCGTAGGAACGAACCCGAGCCCCCTACGCAGGAACATGAGTCAATAGTCATGAAACTCACTGAACTGATCCAGCGACAGTCGGATCAGATTAATGATCTTATTCAGCATCGAGGTTTTTCCGAACACCATCCATCCCTTCAGCCTGAACAGGATGGAATCATAGGGGAAAGATTTCGGAAGTTAAACCCTCCTATTTTCGAAGACACTTCCGATCCCATCGTGGCAGAGGATTGGTTGCGCACTGTCGAAGACATGTTCCTCTACAGTCGGGTGCCGGAGAGTGAAAAAGTTCTATGTGTCGTGTTCTTGCTAAGAGGAAATGCCAGATTTTGGTGGGATACCATCAAGATCTTGGAAAATCCGATAACATGGGACAGGTTCAAGGAACTATTCTACGGCAAATATTTTACGGCTCATGAGCAAGCGCAACGAATGAACGAATTCATAAACTTGAAGCAAGGAAAAATGACGATTGCGGAATACATCTGCAAATTCGAAGAACTATCCCGTTTTGCCCCACATATGGTAGCAACAGATGCCCTAAAAGTAGCACGATTCACAATAGGTCTCAACCCCGAGATCCACCGAGATGTAAGTATAGCAAGTATGCGAGGAGAAGCGTTCAATCATGTGGCTGAACGAGCAATGATCGCGGAGAAGGCAGAAGCTCAAATTTTCGAGGCACAGGAAGCGAAGCGGAAAATGGAAAATCAACAAAGGAATGGAGGCGATCGGAAACGTCAATATTTTGAGACAAATCCCAATAACAACAACCCTTTAGACGATCGTGCGGGACAACGAAATTGGCGGCCAAAGCCAAATCAGGGACCGACCAATATTCCTGTTCGACCTCCGAGTTCAGCCCCACAGTGTCATCAATGCGGACGTTACCACTTTGGGGTATGCTTCGGAATGAGGCCCAATCCGAATTCTAATCTACAATGCTTCCGATGTGGAAAGTCGGGGCACTATGCTAAGAATTGTCGGAACAATCTATTACAGAGTTCAACCCAACCACCAGTAAGACCACCACTAGTTCCCGCTCGAGTTTTCACACTCACGAACGAGGAGACGGAGGCCAATCCTACTTTTTCGACGGGTACGTTAATTATACCCCACTTCCATTAATTAACGTTAGGAATCGCGCCACACATTCGGAGGTGTCGGCCGACTATGTGAGAAAGGTAGGAGTTTCCTACCTCATTAGAAGAAGAGAACAGGAGAGATCGACACCCCGAGTTATTCCAATCGGCGTAATTTCGGGGACGAAATTCTTTTAAGAGGGGGAGGATGTAATACCCGTAAAATTTAACACGGGATTTTGATATAATTAATAGTGAAAAGACTTGGAAAATTTGGATATTATGTGAATGAAGGATAGGCTCGAAATTCGGGTGATGGCAAGCTTCAAGGCTAAGCCCGAAAAATTTGGGTAAGGTATTTTCGGGTGAAACCCGAATGGAATTTCGGGTAAGCCAAAATTTTGGGTAAGAACCGTAGAGAATTTTCGGGAATTATTCGAACGGGCCCGAATAAAGAAATAAACAATTCGGCCCAACTTGAATAAATATTTAAGACCCAATTAAATGAAGCTTCTTGGCCCAAATGAATAACTTAACCATGAGGGAAAAACCACGTAATGGGTTTGTCACCTCCTTATCATCTTTTATCATTGGTAAGGAGCAACGATTAGAAAGAGAAAAGCACACATTAAAACAAGACAAAAAGATAAGAAAGAAGAAAGGATACTCGGTCGAGAAGAGGAAGGAGAAAACGAAACAACCGAAAACAAGGAAATCTCAACAAACCCATCGAAACCAAGCTTGGACGTGAGGTAGGTGAAATATTTCATCTACAACACGTAAATAATATATGGTGCATGTGATAACATGTCTTATAATCTTAAATGAATTTTTGGGTGATTACATGAGCTAAAACCCAGATTTTGGGTGTTTATGTGATTTTGTGTGATGATTGATGTTTAAAAACCCAAAATATGGGTTTTAATTATGTTATGAGTTTCTGGAATTTGTTGAAGATATGAAGAATCGAAGAACTTAGTGTTTTTCGCATACCGTTCTTCATTTTCGGTGTTTACATGTGTTTTCGGATGATTTCTTGTTTTCGGGCCGAAAACCATTTTCGCGGGCCATTTTAAGTTTTCGCGGGCCAGTTACTTTGCGAATTGTGAGGAGGAAAAAGTTTTCGCGGGCCGAAAAATCAGTTTTCGCGGGCCTAAGGTTTTAGGTATGTGAGAGGAAAAAAGTTTTCGCGGGCCGAAAAATGAGGTTTTCGCGAACCAAGCTTTTCGCCACTTTTTGTGAGGTTTCTCGAACCAAGCTTTTCGCCAACTTTTGTTAGGTTTTCGCGAACCAAGCTTTTCGCCAACTTTTGTTAGGTTTTCGCGAACCAGCTTTTCGCCACTTTTTGTGAGTTTTCGCGAACCAAAACTTTTCGCTATTTAATATAAGTTTTCGCTAGCTACTGTTCAAAATGAAAAAGCTTTTCGCCACTTCCAAAGTTTTCGCCAAGTTTGAGCTGTTCGCTACTTTTCGCTAGCCTAAGCTTTTCGCGACATAGAAAGGTTTTCTCCAGGTCAAAAGGTTTTCGTCAGGTCAACTTTTAGTAGGCTTTTCATGGGCCTGGTGTGACCATTCTGGGCTTTGGTTTGATTTCAGCCCAAATCTTTTAATTTAAACCATTTTCGGGTTTTGATTAAATTCCCTGGTCAACGGTTATTTTATTTTCAGCTGTAAGTATTATTTTCGGGATTTTAAAGAATTTCCGGATTTTCGGGTTTTACGAGATGTGATTGTTATTTTGTGCGACTTGTATGACACGCATTGCATATCACGACATATTGAGGTAAAATTGGATGACCGTATTGATACGGTGACACCTTAAGGTGTCGTTGAGCGGGGTAGAATGTGACCGATGCTGGTTGTCGACTCGAAGTCGAGTTGAGGTTGGTACTAGTTGCACCTGACGGTTGGTGCCGTCGAGATGGGTGGTAGGTGCCGCCCAGCTTTATTTATATAGACGGTAGGTGCCGTCGTGATTAGTGGTAGGTGCCACTAATGAGTATGGACGGTTGGTGCCGTCGAGATGAGTGGTAGGTGCCGCTCGAACTTTACGGTAGGTGCCGTAGGGTTAGTTATGAGGTGCATTAGTCTGACCTAGGGCCCTGTGATTGAGATGAGATGAGATGAGATGAGATGAGGTTGTGGGACGAGCGTGCATTGCATGGTGAGGTGTCGGGATTGGGGTTGAGTGCACGCTGCATTCACGCATATTTTCACCTACTGGGCAATCGCTCAGTTTTACGTGTTGTAGGTATTACTGAGCCCGACGTCGAGGTACGTCACGACTGAGGCAGGCTGATGGCGGTGACTCCACGGACTTTTGAGGGCAGTGCGGTACATGGATGCGACCTGTGGAGCGCGTAGGAACTTTTGGATTTTGTTTTGGGGCTGAGGCCCGTGTAAAGATGGTTGTGCTGTAAAAATGATATTTTTATATATATAGGTATCTTAGTTTGTTTTAAAACGTTTTTGTAAAATGGGTCTTCCGCGGCTTTCGTTGCGAAAACCCGCCAACTATTTATATTAAAAAGCGGGGTCGCCACATGTGTCCTCACTTCCCATATATTTTTATATTTTCTAGGACACATACACTTTTCTAACGCCTGATCTTTGTGATCAAGCTAGAACTTCCATAGATACATCTCTTGTAGATGTGATTCCAGGATTGGAAGGAAGTCATGCCGTTGCAACATCAATACAACAACGAAATCAGGCCATCGTCTCGAGCTAGTCTCTAGAACGATGTAAACGGGACGCCTATGTGGCCCCGGTTCTTCAAGCCCTGTCCTCACAGGCCACGTCTCGGAGTTTGTCTCTGAAGTCGTGTCGATGGATTGCCTTAGTGGCTCCGTCTGGTTATTACCATCACCGACCTGTCGTTTGTGTCCTCCTAATCTTCCTATACAAGCATGCCGATCTCATTAACTCGAATCGCCATGAGGGGGAGAAGGGGACACGCATAAACAAACAGGTCGAACCACCCACCAATTTCCGCCGAGCGTACCACTCTGAAGCCGGGCTCTCCTACACTTGAATGGAACATTCCAAAGGAGCCTTGGCACATTTTACAACACCCCACGCGTACCTTCTTCCAGAGCCAGACAAGCTTCCTCAGAAGACGAATCCGGCGCCGAGAAGAAGAAGATTAAAGAAAACTTGACGAGTTCAAACTACGGAGAAAGACCAGGACAAGATGCGAACAAAGTCCAAGATCCGCGATATCATCAAAGTCAAATATCAGGGCGTGGATCACTATTTACATCCGGTCTACAGATTATAGCGTCAAATCAAGAGAGTCCTAGCCGAAAGAACATTCAAAGCCTCCGCAAGAAGAGGAGATAGCCCTTGTAGGGGGAGATTATTAGGACTCAAGAAGATTAACGGGAAGTCTTCGTGACCCCAGTTTCTTATACGACGGATTGCCTTTGTGGCTCCGTCGGGTTATTACCAAACCTGAGCTCCTACTGTGCCTACCAAAGCCATTTCCTTGTCCCGATGACGTGATCTTCTTGCCCAAGACGATGCTCCATTTTGACCCATCGCATGACGATCTCCCCAACTCGATCTTAATGAGGGGGAGCAGTACTAAAGCAAAATGGGAGCAATACAACGACGAAAGTGCAAGATCACGACGAAAGTGCAAGATAGATCTGAAACGCTAAATCCTCAAGCGTCGTCAAAGAATCAAGCAAACACCTCGGACAGCAAAGATCGAAGTTGCCGCCTCGTGTGCGTCTCTCCAAACTTCAAAGAGAACTTTCCAATTCCAATACAAGGTTGAACAAACGTAGGGGGAGTTTTCGCGTTATTAGAGGGAGAAATGGAACACACAATTCAAGATCCGGCAAGCAACTTCAAACACCTTCTGGCATTTACGAGACAAGATTCAAGAAAAGACTTGAAGGAAGATCCAGTGCTGAGAAGAGAAGATCAAGACACGGTGAGCTTGAAGATCTCCAAAAGAAGAGATCAAAAGACAAGACAAGGAGGAAATTCTTTTAGGACTCAGGCAAACGCACTAAGCCGTGCAAAGATAATCCATGCTAAATTGAAGATTGAACACAAAGGGGGAAATTGTTAGGAATATTTTATTGTGTTCAATCAATTAGAATTATCTTTGTAGCTTATTTATAAAGATTATCATTATAAGAGGCTTACTGTAATTGGACTTTGTTAGGAGCCCAAGTATTATATACCAACTTGTGGTATAAATATTAAAACCCTAACATATAATAAAGTGTGTTTTGTGTGAAAATAAACTAGAGAGAGAGATTTTAGAGAGAGAGAGCCACCCAACACCTCTCAAGAACACACACACCCCACTTCGATTCAATACGTCACATCTCAAACGTGGTTTAATCGTTCATTTGTTAGATTGTTAGGATAGAAAA
This sequence comes from Lindernia subracemosa, assembly GCA_028392965.1. NCBI lineage: Eukaryota > Viridiplantae > Streptophyta > Magnoliopsida > Lamiales > Linderniaceae > Vandellia > Vandellia subracemosa. The sequence goes on along the minus strand of JAQPCC010000159.1, from coordinate 3,600 downwards.
GGCAACCAACAGAGTGATCGAGAACAGTGAATTCTCGGGTGAAGACTTTGACCGAAAATCTAAAAGTATGCTTGGAAATTCGAGTACTAAGAATTTTCGGGTAGGTAGAAATTCGGGTTTACTGATTCGGATGATTTGCCCGAATTCGGAAAATTCAGTCCGAAAATCAGACAATCGCCGAGAGTGAGCAAATTCGGGTTATTCTGCCCGAATTCGGGTCTGCCCGAAAAGTAGAAAATCGCCGAGAATTTTAAACGAAAATTCGGGTGATGGAAATCGGGTAAGTCCTAATTTTTGCCGAGAAGGAAATTTGGGTAAAATTAAAATTCTGTCAAAAACCTTAAAATTCGGGTGTTCTCAGACAGAGATTTTCGCCGAAAACAGGAATTTCGGGTAGAATTAAATTCGCCGAGTTTTAAGAAATTCGTGTAAAATTCGTGTGAACCGTCCGAATTTCAAGGTACTGTTGCATTCATCTACCCGAAAATCATCTCTAAAAAAAACTGACGAGTTTTCTGTGCGATTTCTACCTAAATCTCACTCAAATCAACTGAAAAATGTTGGGAAAAGACTTAAAATCACTCGAAAACAACCTTTTTAGCTCTTGAGCTTGCAAAATCAGTAAAATAAACCCAAAAACTCAAGATCAAGAGTAAAAAGTTTTTGAACTCAAAACTATGAAAAATCCCAAAAATTTCCAGAAAATCGCTCAAATCCTAATGCGTTTGGCTCTGATACCACTTGTTGGTACGCAATCTATCCTAACAATCTAACAAATGATCGGTTTAACCACGTTTGAATGGGAAGAATTAGATCGACGTGGGGTGTTGTGTGTTCTTGAGAAGTTGGGGGCGCTCTCTCTCTTTAGATGAGTTTCACACAATACACTCTTTATTATGTGTTAGGGTTTTACTATTTATACAACAAGTTGGTATATAATACTTGGGCCCCTAACAAAGCCCAATTACACTAAGCCTCTTATGAAGAGAATCCTCATAAATAAACTACAAAGATAATTCTAATTAATTGAACACAATAAAATAATCCTAATAATTAGTATGATTCTATGCCATATATATTCACAAAATTCGGATCAAGGCATGTATAACTCATTTCATATTAAGTCATATATTTTCCATGTAGGGCGATTTTCACATATCCAGCACATTCCATATATAATTCAAATCGGTAACTTGCCAGGAATGCAATCAATCAATGACTTTCCATATATAATTCCAAAACGGTATCTTGCCCAGAATAAAATCAATCAATCATTGACTTTTCATATATCATTCCAATCAGTATCTTGCCCAGAATAAAATCAATCAATGACGTTCCATATAATCATGATCTAATTTGCACAAGGAAAGGATTTCGATTGACCATGCACATATAATATCAAGCAAGATGATTTTGTAAGGCCTAGAATATCCAACTAAACATATATTAAAACGATCTTACCACGATTTGAAGGTCGGAAGAATTCGAGCTCGCGTGGGGTGTTGTGTGTTCTTGAGAGGTTGGGGGCTCACTTTGATTTTCACACAATACACATTATTATGTGTTAGGGTTCAAGTATTTATACCACATTTTGGTATATAATACTGGGGCCCCTAACAAAGCCCAATTACACTAAGTCTCTTATAAAGAGAATCTTTATAAATACACAACAAAGATAATTATAATTAATTGAACACAATAAAATATTCCTAACAATCTCCCCCTTTGTGTTCAATCTTCAATTCGGCATGGATTATCTTTGTGGGGCTTAGTGCATTTGCCTGAGTCCTAAAGGAATTTCCTCATTGTCTTGTCTTTTGACCTCTTCTTTTGGAGATCTTCAAGCTCACCGTGTCTTGATCTTTGCTTCTTGGCACCAGATCTTCTTAATCTTCTTTTGAAGCTCAACTCATAAATGCCGGAAGGTGTTTGAAGTTGCTTGTCGGATCTCTTCTTTTTGTGTTCGGTCTCTCCTTTCGATAGTAACGCAACTCCCCCTACTTTTGGTCAACCTCGTGTTGGAATTGGGAAGTTCTCTTTGAAATTTGGAGAGACGCACACGAGGCAGCAACTTCGATCTTTGTAGTCCATGGTGTTCGCTTGATTCTTTGACGACGCTTGAGGATTTAGCGTTTCTGATCTATCTTGCACTTTTGTCGTGGTGTTGCTCCCATTTTGCTTTAGTACTACTCCCCCTCATGAAGATCGAGTTGGGGAGATCGCCATGCGATGGGTCAAAATGAGGCATTATCTTTGGCAAGAAGATCACGTCGTCGGGACATGAGGATGGCGTTGGTAGGAACTCAGGTTAGGTAATAACCTGACGTAGCCACTAAGGCAGTCGTCAAGTCTTCTCCAATCTTCTTCTTCTCGGCGCCGGATTCGTCTTCTTCGAAGGAAGTTGTCTGGTTCGGCCTCGAGGAAGCTTGTCTGGCTCCGGAAGAAGGTACGCGTGGGTGTTAGGCTCCTTTGGAATGTTCCATTCAAGTGCAGGGGAGCCCGGCTTCAAGTGGTGAGCGCGGCGAGATTGGTGGGTGGTCCGACTTGTTTGTTTATGCGTGTCCCCTTCTCCCCTCATGGCGATCGTGTTAACGAGATCGGCATGCTTGTGTAGGAAGATTAGGAGGACACAAACGACAGTCGGTGATGGTAATAACCAGAACGGAGCCACAAAGGCAATCCGTCGTGTAAGAAACTGGGTCACGAAGACTTCCCGTTAACATCGATCTAGGAGCTATGCTCGTAGACGATGGCCTGAAACCGTTGTTGCTTGATGTTGCAACGGCAGACTTCCTTCCGATCCTCGAATCATGTTGAAGCAAGACATGTCTACGGAAGTTCTTTAACTGATCACAAAGATCAGGTGTTTAAAAGTGTATGTGTCCTAGAAATATAAAAATATATGGAAAGTGAGGACACACTAGACTCGAGTGCGCAAGAAAGTGTGGTGGTGGGGCTGAGTACCACTAATTCAATATCTCCCATTCCGAGTGAAGCGGTGATAGTAGAGTGGTTCCCCGTTGATTTCTGAAAACCTGTCTTTTGTGAGACAGATGAGTGGGTAGGCTCGGTTGTGCACGCGTCGTTGGACCTATTGCGGCGACTTCTACCCGGGAGCTAATAAAATTAGCACCTGTACCTATGGGGGTTGGTCCGAATAATTTGTGAGGAGAGGAATCAGTAGCGTCGGTCTTTTCAAAAGGTTTTAGGAGACGACTGTTTCTTCATGATTCGACTGAATCTTGGTGATGTTCCGGGTTAGTTCAGTGGGTTTGACTGAATCGTAGGAACGAAGTATCCATGCATCCGGTAGGAAGTGTGAGTGCCTGCTTTATTTGTCAGCAAGCCAGAGCATGTCGGTTGAAGCGAGCACCGAGATTTGTATTTTAACCACCGTCGCCTTTTGAAAAGAGTTGACGTTGTAGGCTCGAGATTCTTCTTTTGAGGTTCATCTCGGAGGTCGGAGGTAATCTCCATGAAGCTTGATGAGAGGAGAGAACATTCTTCTTTTTTTTTATGGCCCCTTTTTTTTTAAATATTGATGGCCTTTTTTTTATATATATATATATTAATCGTTATTAGTAAAATATTTTTATACTA